>CAXHWN010001791.1:152500-509000 GCA_964020975.1 Hermodice carunculata | reverse complement strand
TACAGGTAATTATTCTTCTAGAGTACGCAGTACGGAAAATAAAAATCTTTCAAAATTTTGGATAGTACGAAGTACGTAAAACAAGACGGCTTCCAGTACGCCAGTACGGTAAATAAATTAAAAAAAAAAAGCAGTACGCCAGTGCGAGAAACCCCTTACCGACCCTGAAGGAGGGCTTTTTCTACCATCTTTGCTGTAACATTAATAACCAATGGAACGGAGGTACCTGCATCCTAGAACTGCTGATACCAAATTATAGACAAATCTTGAAATATGAAACGACGTTTGTTTCACTGCATAAAAATTTAGTTTCCTGAGATTTGAGGTCAATATGTTCCAAGTTGAATCTGTATTTGCAGTGAACGGTGAAGATGACAATCATGTGTTATTGTTTGCGACCATGTGTGTTCTCATTTGCTCGTTTTCCACACTTATGTAATCTAAAGCAAACAAATATGTCTATCAAAATATATACCACAAACACAGTCCATAGCAAACGATCGCGACTTGAATTTATAAAAACATGCACAAGTTTAGCGTCAAAATGAACACCATATATAAAAGCTTTATTTGCTGTTTTGCGTCAATAAATGTGTCAAACGTTGTCATTGACACCGGAACATTATGTAAATTGTAAGACTGCATGCCGTCGTCTTCAACTTCAAGTTCGAACGATGCGAAGGCCGTAGGCTTGAACAAACAACATAGGCACCGATGAGCGTACAAACTCGTCCATTTATCATTGAGTCTTGCGATACGAACATGCATGATTAAAATATGATCAAGCACAGTTAATCACATGAAAAATTCTATTCTCGTTGACGGCCAACAAAATAGTGGTATTTCACAGTTTCACTTTGTCTCCGCAGACGGCTCTGCAAGCACGTGGAAACTGCATGCAATTGTGCTTTGCTCTCGCAGTATAGCGCACGCCAAGTGACCGGCGAGAGCCAACTGGTTCTAAATATATCTCTCATCAGCGAGGAATTGCCCTAGAACGGTTGTGCATGGCCGAATGCCGTTATAAACAACACTTGCATGGTCGAATGTAAAAACTCTTTCTTGCCGCCAAAATATCATGTTTATTGACCAAAACAAAGGCACAACGGTCCTTCGACGCATGATTAGTGATGAATTACGTGGATAGGTACGTGTATGAAATATCGCGGAATGCAACTTTAAAGCACTTACATATTGTTATTGCGCCAAAACAGCGTACTTGCACAAGACTTGTAAGGGGAAGTGATAACTTGATTACATTTTCTCGTGGACTTTTTAGATCACTGTAACGAATGCTCAATGGATTTTTTCCGTCTGATGCATCTTTGGATGTGTTCAGACTGGTAACTGTCTGGATATGCAAAAACCTACGGAGAGCCTCATTGAGCTGACAAAAGTTTGGTGTTCACAGAATTGAGGTCACATTCACCCACGAATACAAGCAAGATACGCCATCATACGGAACTTCTTTTAACAGAAAGGTCCTGATAATGTGCATAGATCGATAAAGAATATCTACATTTTACATCAGCAATGAGCAGTAATACCAGTGTTACCATTAAGAGCACAAATGAAAGAAAATAACTTGCACCTTTTTAAAATCTGTTTCTTGTTTGCACCAGAATACATACGTTTGCCGGATGACATATTCTCACAGTTAGGCTTTTTCAGCTAACAGTTAGGTATTTTCAGCAATTGTGACCAGTGGTGACAGAGTATTTTCTCTTATTAAACCCTTCAGGTATCAGTCTTGTTTATTTTGCCGATATCAAATGTTAAGAATAAAGTCTTGTCACAAATCAGGACTATTAACACGACAGGAATAGTTCCTGGTTTTCAAATATTGAACTTTTTAGGTCTACTATGTACATTGTACATGAGAGGGGGTCTCCTTACGGAGCCCCACCTAAAAAACAGTAGCCTTCAAGAAAGAAGTTTAAACTCCCATTTAGCCTTACTAAAGTCTGAGCAGTTTTAATATAAACCTGGTGAAAAAGTTTTTAGAATTTTGTTTTATTTTAAATATTTTGGCTGAATTTCAACAATTCACATTTCTACCAGGAATGTTTTAGTAGCAAGTTAGGTGTTCTCACTCTGTTATGTTGTCGCTAGTCATGATTCTGTGACTGTCTGTCATCATTTATGGAATTATTTTATTATCCCCCGCCCACAAAGTGGGGGAGGGGATATGGTAATGGGCACCGTCCGTGTGTCCATCCGTCCGTCCGAAACAAATTTTGTCCGGCCCATATCTTCTACATTATTAATGCTACCTCTTTGAATTTTTTATGGTGGGTTGACCTTAGGTAGTAGGTGTGCATAGGCATTGTTTTCTGTGGCTAATTACTTCCATTAATTAATTGATTAATTAACAAAGTTCATTAAGCAAGACAAATTTTGTCCGTGCCATATCTTCTAAACTATTAATGCTAGCCCTTTGAATTTTTTATGGTGGGTAGACCTCAGGTAGTAGGTGTGCATAGGCATTGTTTTCTGTGGCTAATTACTTCCATTAATTAATTAATTAACAAAGTTCATTAAGCAAGCTCAAGCTACAATACAAACTTTGTCCGGGCCATATCTTCTAAACTATTAATCCTATCCCTTTGAATTTTTTATGGTTGCTAGACCTTAGGTAGTAGGTGTGCATAGGCATTGTTTTGTGTGGCTAACTACTTTCATTAATTGATTAATTAACAAAGTTCGTTAAGCAAGCTCAAGACTATAATATACCAATGTACATCATGCGTATTTACCACCATGATTACTGTGGGCGGGGGATATGGCTAGCGTCAGCAGCTACTTGTTACTTAAGACTTCAGAGCAATTGGTTATTATTTTATCCAAATTTTATGAAATCAGTAATTCATCCATCGTCTTTTTATCCAAGAACTTTTAATGCAGGAAATGAGCTGGGTAATCACTATTGAGTTATCCTGATGCTAGTTGCAATCATTAATTTTCATGGAAGTTTATATATCATTGTTTCATCTAAAATTTTTGAAACATGCAATTTTTTTAAATTGCAATTATTTTAGGTCCATTGTGACATCTTTACATGAATGTTCAGATTGAATTTCTGTGATATGATAAATTGTTTTAATTTTAGTTCCATTATATGTTTTTTGTTGATACATTGTATTATATTTACCCTGAATGTATGACTTGCACCAAATAAATCCTTTCAATCCATCACTGAAGGTGTTCAGATTGGAACAAACAAACTTTTATTGACACAACCTAATACAAAGGTATAGTCTAACTGACTAAGCTCTAAACATATACATATACACAAAAACATATACAAAGATTCAAAGGGAGACTTCACATTTTCACTATTTGACTTGCAACCCAGTGTAATTACTAAACACCCAGTTTGTTGTACCTTTTCTCAAAAAATTGAATTGATATATTTCATGACTAGTGCTAGAAGTATGTCATTCCCATCTCCCATAGTCATGATAAACACATGATAAATTTAAACTTGCTATCATCATCCATCTGTGAATTGAAACAAGACTGCAGATCATGTATATTTGCCAAATCTGTATGGAACTTGTGTCTTTCATTCTGTAATAAACTACAATGTAGAACAAAATGTAATTTGTCTTCAATTTTGTTTGAGTCATACAATTTACAAAAAGGTTGGTCTAAAGTTGTGGAAGGACAATTGTGTCTTCCAGTTTCAATGGCCAAAGTGTGTGGACTTAGTCTTAGTTTAATGAAGTTTTTTTCTTTGTTTTATTGACAGATTCTGGTGCAGATAATATTCAATTTCAAAACCAGATTTAAATTTGCAGTAAGTTTGCAATTTTTTTAGAGTTGTTGTGCTGACCATTTATTAAATTTAACCACTGTTGCTTAATACCTAGTCTACAGATTTTATCTCAATATTGTAAGAGTATGTATACGCTGGGGATTGCACCCTCTGAGATTTAACCATGTCTCTTGCATGCCTACATAATTGAGTATTTCTTTAACGTGTTTAACCCAACTGTTGTCATTCATTAGCAGTACATGTGTACATAATTCTCAAGCAGTACCCCCAAGGAGTTCTGGTCACTATTTTGCATGTGCATGCAACCAATATTTAATAGCGTTACAAATAGACTCAGTTAATACTGGGAAACTCCCTAGTTCACCCGTGACTGCCACATTGGAGGCTTTCCTGTTTTCACCAAGAAGATACTTGCAAAACCTAACATGCAAACTCTCAGCAGGAGGTTTGTCACAAAGTTTTAGTAAGTTGTCACCATTTAAATTTTCCATGTAAAATACACTCCAGACCTCACTACCATAAGAAGCTATTGACAGTATTGGTGTCGTGAAAAGTTTGATAGCAAGATTGATATTATTGTTAACTGGATATTGGCGTAATTTAAACATGGCTTTGTTTGCATGGTCTTCCAATTTTATGGCAGCATGAGAAAATATGCCTGATAGACACAGAATAAGATCATCTTGAAAAGTCTTTAGAAATAAAATTTATCGCTACAAATCCCACATTAAGAATTTTGATACGGTAAAATTAAAAAAGCCTTAAGTTTCAAAAGCAGTCAATGAACTACAAGAAAGATTTGTAATTACTAACATTGATAAGGCAAGTGACAATTTTGGGATCATCTGCAAAAAATATTATCTGGATGTTTTGAAAAATGAACTTGGTACAAACAATATTTCAGACATAAGAGGAAATGACGCATGCAAATTATATAAATGAGAGATTGATAATTTGATAGACACATAAAGATGAGATAAAAGAATTTTAATATCAAAATTTCTGAAGAGGACTGCTCTATTCCACTTTTGTTTTGGATACCCAAATTACATAAAAACCCTTTTAAATCTACATTCATAGCTGGTGCTTCAAAGTTTACTACAAAACAATTACCAATTTGAAAGGAAGTAACATTGCGTTTGACTGCAATGAGGAATCCTTTCCGTAAATACTGTAATGCAATTTCTAGGAACCGTTAAATAAATTGTTTTTGGAGTATAAGCAATTATTCCGAGTTTGTATCAAAAACAAAAAATTCCAAAGAAAAAAATGTCAAATGTTTCAATTTTCTACACTGTACACAAATCTACCCATTGATCATGTTGACGAAGTCAAAAGTTCTCTGTCAGAATTAATAAGCGAAACGTTTAAACATAATGGTAAACCAAATATAAATGTTAATTCATATACAAAGAAACTAAATTAGTCACACAATAAATATTCAAAAAGGTAACGTTAAATCTTACACTGTTGAAACTTTGATACAGGCAATAAAATTTCTTCAGGATGATACTTTTGTTCAACGTGGACCATTGGTTTTTCAACAAATAAAAGGCATTCCAATGGGTAGCAACTGCTCCCCGTTACTTGCAGAATTATATTTAGCCTGGCTTGAATTGAAGTATATGGATATACTGATGAAAAAGGACTTTCAAATGGCTACAAAATCAAACAACGCAAGATATATTGATGACATTGCTTGTGTAAATGTACAAAATTTCAATGAAATTGCTGAAGAAATTTACTCAAAAGATATCCCTTTGGAGGGGAACAATTCAGATGGTAGCAGAGATGTGTCTCTGGACTTGGGTATGTGGGTCACTAATGACAGGTTTTGTATTAAAGTCTATCACAAAATAGTTAAGTAGTTAACTATCCTTTCCCGGATAGTAATATTTCGGAAACTATTGGATATCATACATTTTTGTCACAAATTTTGAGATTTGGTGGTATTTAATTGTTTTAAGTTTCAGGACTTTGCATCTAGAACCAAATTTATGTACAAAAAACTTGAATCAAGAGGATACAAAGATGTACTTTTGATCAAATATTTCTACACATTTTGCTGTAAATATCCAGAGATGGTTAGAAAGTTTGACTGCAATAGTTTTAGAGATTTTAGACTTGCATGTTTTACTACTTAATTTTATCTTTTGGCATCATTCTGTTTTAATATTCACCTTCCAGACATTTTAGGCCAGCTTGTTTTTGTTAAAGTTAACCTTCAGGGGCTATCGGTAGCAAGCAGCGGTCTACGGCAGTTACAAGCTTGCCTAATTGTACTTGATATCTGGTTAAGAAATATTGTATTTTGATCACATTCTCTTGACTTAAACACTAATTACTTTCATTCTTTTCTGACTTGACCTACAAATTTTGCTGTAAATATCCAGAGATGGTTAGAACGCTTGGCTTCAATAATTTTAGACTTCCCTGTTTTTCTACTTAATTATATCTTTTGGCATCATTCTGTTTTAATAGTCACTTTTAGACATTTTAGGCTTCCATGTTTTCTGTTAAGTTAAACCCCCCAGGGGCTATTGGTATCAAGCAGCGGCTGACGACAGTTACGAGTTTGCCTAATTGTACTTAAAATCGTGTTAAGAAAAATTATGTTTTGATAACATGTTTTTGACGTAAATGCTAATGATTTTCCTTTTTTTCTGATATGCCTAAATGTATATTTACTGAACATTGAAATTACTCAAAATTGACAGTACTTTCACAAGTGTCATAAACCTAACACATTACTTTGATGAAACTCTGACTCAGAGTTGGCAGTGGAATAGAGCTTAATTTTGTTTGGAGACTTTCAAAGCGAGGAGTAGGTGTCATCATGGGGTTTGTTTTACATTTTTGGTGCATGATGTCCATTGTTGCAGTGCTTCTTAGGATTTCCCTTGGTTTGTACAGCAGGTGGTCTGGCTGCCACTGTTTTTTTTTTTTTTTTTTTTACAATCACTGTGACTGAATATAATGCCCCAGTTTGTTTCTACTTCAGTCATATACTGGCAGGTGGTTTAACTAGGATAAAGCTATCCAGCTAGAAAGGGTACACACTGCTTCAGGGATAAGTCAAATTGTCCTTATCTGGACCTGTACCATACAAATTTAGCAATTATGTTTTGTTTGACAGGTATTCTTTTTTCATTTGAAGCTCTGAATTTATAAGCAAAACTTCACGTATTTAGCTAATTCATCATTTGCCATGTTCATATTTATTCATTATAATGGGGGTTGTCTTTGCTCAATATTTAGCTTAGACAAGGAGCCACTACTCAGAGATACATGAACGGGTAAAGGCTCCGAAACATGTTCTGAGTAGTTACCCGTTCAAGACCCTTTAATTTTTTTGGGCTAATACAGCCTATGTCAAAATTTTACAGACGAACATGTGCAATATGGATAATAGTACTTCCATATGTATATAGATTAGACAGTGACAGGCTGGCTTATGGAGAGTAAAAAGAGTTCGGACTGCAGAATATCGTAATGACTACTAGCATGGAGGTATTGTACAGTTTATTACTTCCATGTTACTAGTAAGTGGTTCTGGACAAAAAAGACACAAATGATCATGATGATGATGATGATAATAATGTGGCTCTTTGCTTGTCTGCCGTGGTCCTAGCTGTGTCACTGTGTGACACAGGTGGCCTAGTGAGAGAGAGAGAAAAAAAGATGAGGCAGGGGAAACCATGATAATCCTTACCAGCTTGTGCTGCGATGTTTTCCAGGACCAGAGCTGAGGCAAATGGTCCACCACCCACTCTCTCAAAGCTGTGGTGGGCCCCTGGTCCTGGGTGTATTCCCATACACACATTAAAAGAAAAAAAAACTTCCCTTGCACACCCTATCCCCGCCCTTAGGGCTCAGGCTTTTCCCATGGGAGCCCTTATACGGGCTACCACCATTCCCTCCCATCCCTGTACTCTGGAATTGTAATTTAACCTGTTGCCTTCTTACTCTATTATTAAAGTGTGTGTATCAACACGCACTTTTCTATCTTTCTTTCTTTTTTTCTTCCTTTCTTTCTTTTTCTTTCTTCTTTACCAGCGAATTTGTCCGACACTTTTCTCGGACACTATTATCCATAGAAACTCCAAACTTGGTATGCCTCCATACAAGGAGTTGGGTCCTTTAATGCAGAGGAATGAAGATGTTTAAAATTATGCAAATTAGGGATATTTGAAATTTTAAATCTTGTATATCTTCAAAAGTATAACAGATAGAGATGTCATTCCAACTTCTACTAGGGGGTTATTGACAATTGAGCATCTAACGAATTTAGAACAAAAGTTGTACCAATTTAAATTATGCTAATTAGCAGCATTTGAAATTTTAAAACTTGAATATTTTCAAAATTATTACAGATAGAGATGTCATTCCAACTTGTACGGGGGGGGGGGGGTATTGACCATTGTGCATGTAATGAATCTAAAAAAAGTTGTAGCAATTTCAATTATGCTAATTTGCATAATTAAAATTGCTACAACTTTTTTTAGATTCAGTATTCGAAATTTTCAGTCTTGAATATCTTCAACATTATAATAGATAGAGATGTCATTCCAATTTCTACTAGGGGGTTGTTGACCATTGCACACCTAATGAATTAAAAAGAAAAGTTGTAAAAAGCAATTTATATTATGCCAGGTAGCACCATTGGAAATTTTAAATCTTGAATTCTTTCAAAGCTAGAACAGACAGAGATGCTGTTCCAACTTCTACTCCTGTGTTATGGACTAGTTGTACATTGCCATGCCAACATGTTTTGAAGACACACACAGATTTGCTATGCAGCAAATCATCTTTTCTAGTTTCATTCCTTTTCTCCCAGCATCCTACCAGGTGGTCCCGTACAGTTTTATTACCTTTCCTGCCTCCCAGAAAGCAACCTTTCAAACCTAAAACCCATGCTACACGTTCCTCTTCCTCTAAACACCGAATCTTTTCTAAACCCTTGTAACTGTAATCATCCCTGTGGCACTTTCTGAAAAAAATCTTCCCTGATCTCTCTGAATCAATGAATGCATCTCTAAATACAGATTGGTAGGGGGCGACGTCTAACGTTGATAACGGTCACTATACGTGAATGACGTAGACAGCGCAGGAATTGATGACGTTTTACACAACCAACCTGCCCAAACAAAAACGGTTGCTGGTTGTCAAGATTGGAGGTTTCCGGAGAATTAACTCTGTGAATCAAGGAATACCTAACTTCGATCTCTGGGATTAGTGTCATATTGTACCAATATGTCACAGCAAGGAGCTGCGTTACAGAGTTATAATAATGAATTGGTAAAATGTAAGTATGTGTGACTACTTCGCACCTGTCTAATTGATAATATGATACTACTATGTGCATAACATGCTTGGCAGTGGCAAAACAGTGGCAAGATGAGGGACGTACCCCAGGCAAGACCATGGTCTAGTAGGTCCATGGCAAAACCAAGTCAGTAACCAAGAATGAGTGAATTTGAACGCTTGTCTTAAGTTGTAACTCTGCAGTTCCTTTCAGGTGCAGGGTCTCCCTCTCCCCCCCCCCCCTCCCCCAAGGAAATTCAGTTTTAAAGTTAAAAGAGGAATGGGATTGCTAGGCCTAGCCGCAATAGACAAAAGCCCAAACCTCCTACTCTTAACTAGTACTCAAATAATCATGAAGAGACCAATTTTGAAGCCCTAGGCAAGCTTAGCCTAGGCTAGAGTTTTAGGGATTTGTGATGACATGTACGATGTCAGTGAATTTGGGGGGAGGGTAACATGTTTTGTGACACAGGTAGCCTGGCGTTAAAAAAAACCCAACTTATCCAATCCATCCCTCACACACCCTATCCCCGCCTGCAAAACCCAACTAACGAGCTACTGCAACAGTTGCAATTTGTAGAGCTGAATGAATGAACCTGGCAATGCAAGAATGTACCAAGCAAAATGTAGTTTTAAAAATGGGTGATGTTTGTTGTGCTCACTTCACAATAATCAAGTACAACAGGAAAACAAATTTGATCTTCCCACATGAAGTAATCATCCTGTTCTCTTTGAAAAAACAGAATGCATACATTCTTTTGACACCACTGTAGTCACTGTCTGGTAAGGCAAAGGAGGGGGTAGGGGGCAAGTGTATGAATTATGATGGTTTCCCAGCCTATCAGAATTTGAATTTGCAATGAGATTTTCAGTTTAAGGTAAGCCCAATTTTCTAATTAGCATCGCTGTGGTGATTCAGAAGGGGAGATGACTCAGAAGAATGGATTGTGTCCAACATGAAGACTGACCAGTGTAACCACATTGGCCTATATATATGGCACTAAATGCTGATTTTTCCCGGGTTTTTTTTGTTTGTTTTTTTTTAGAGAAAAAACCCACACTGGAAACAAACCCCACACCAAATCAAAAAGACATATGTATGCAAAATAATAATATTATTATCATTAATCAATATTACCACTACAGTGAAACCTCTTATTAACACCCAAATGTTCGACATATTCACAAAATGACACATCTTTCAGGGAGTGAAAAGCTCTTTCAGTTATTTGATTCAGTTATCTGACATTCAGTTATCTGGCACATTTTCAGGAAACAGACGGTGTCATTATTATGGGTTTTCGCTGTATTATCATCATCACTGGTAAAAAGAAAAACACATCTTTTGAACTTATCTTTTATAGGTGCCCGACATGTACATGTATGTGCTTCTAATTTCAATGGGAGTCCTGCTATTTCTCCTCAAAGGACCACAATGTTGAATCAGTATACATCACTTATTGCATGTGAGGGTTCCCACTAAGGTTTCACAAGGATTGGTCCTTTTTAGAGACTATTTACTTAATTACTTGTAGTCCATTGTAAAGGCTCAATTAAGTGACAATATCGAGGGATCTTTTGCCCTTGTCATGGACCAGGATCACTGTGTGCATGAACTCCCAATGAAATCACTGTGATTACTGATACTGAGAGATGCTTGAACAGGATCAAACAGCTGTACATGTACCAACACTGAATACTTTTCTTCCTCAGGTATAGAAGACCTGTGTGCCAAGAGAGATGACCTACACAAATCAATTTTGAAAGAAGAAGAAGAAAAGAACAAAGTACAGAATGATATCCGTATTCTCACAGAGCGGTTAGCCAAAATAAATGAAAGTTTAAGTAAAAAAATGGCATCAAGGAATGAGTTTGACAAAACTATTGCAGAGACAGAGGCGGCTTATATGAAGGTGAGATTTGTTGTGGTTGTATGCATGATAAAAACAGAGCCAGAATTTCGGCGAGAATCTGAGAATCCATTCTCTTAAAGATTCTCCTAAACTTGTCTTTCTTTAAAAAGAAAACTAATTGACAAAAATGCAAATAGATTCTTGCAAAATTTTGCGAAATTCTGGCCTTGAAAAGGAATTTGATGTCAATGTGCCCAAACCTTTGGATGCATCATTTTATGAGGGATCTCTTTGCCATATAACCTGCAGATTCATAAAATACAGTGTATGTAGGATTTGGCTCAGCAGGAATATAAATCATAAATAGTCATTGCATGGCAGCAGCTGACATGGTCAGTGTATTATACAAAATCATGCATATTAAAGATCAAATGACAAGATTGGAAGTATACATGTACATGTATATGAAAATCTACATGTGATTTAATTTATGAGAACACTCCTAGGGACTCCTAGCTCTCAATTTGTTTGCCAGGTGGTGCTGCAATTTTTTTCTATGAATTTTTGTGTTTTCGTTACTTGTGACTTCTTCTCCAGATCCGTTACTCAGAGTAAGTTGAAACTTTGTGAATATGTTTCTTGTGAAAGGGTCAAGCAAAGATGTTCAGTAGGTAGCGCTGCTGTGGATTCCAGATTTTTAACAATTTTTTTTTTTTCAATTCCGGTACTTATCTGTAAATGCACTTTTTCTATTGCTCACTGTGCAAGTCAGTGGGCATTCTAATGGTAATTCACATTTTGCACTTCACTGAAGAAACTGTCTGTCAGATGCACTTCAAACTTGGTGGCAATGTACCTTGGGTGGGTCTCTACCAAGTTTCTTCAAATAGTCATGCTCGAGTGATTTTTGAATTTATTATGATTTTTTTTTTCAAAAAATCTTTTTAAAAAGTTTGAATAGGAAAGTTTAACATGGGAATTTCTTGTAATGGTTATATAACTTAAATATAATTTTGACCAGATTTGTGCCAAACTTGATTGGGATGTACCTTTTATAAGTGTCTACCTATTTTGTGCAAATGGTCATGCTCCAGGGATGTTTGGACCTTGACCTCATTCCCAAGGCCACATGACAACTAACAGGAAATTTACTGTTTTCTTGGTAACTTGAGATCTGGTTTGAGTTAAGACCTTGATGTTGCACATGTTGATGTTTCTTTATGAAGGTCATGCTTAGACAGTACATGTGTGTACCTTGATCTCGTTTCTGGGGTCACAGTGCAACACACATGAATTTTAATCTTCACTTTAACTTGAGAACTATTTGAACTGGGACCTTGATGTTGCACATGTTAGTGTTTTTCTATAAAGGTCAGACTTACTCAGAACGTGGGTGACCTTGAACCTATCCCAAGTTCACAGAGTTGCAAGTGTGATGAATGTCCACATGTAGGTCAGCTGAGCATGGGCTGTTCACACAGCCCTCTTGTTTTTCCACAGGTGTGTAACTTTGTGAATTTGCCATAAGGGGTATGAGATGTAGATAACTTTTTAATTTGTATTTCTAACACTTTCAAAAAAGGTTACATAAAATACTTCTGCAGCCTAGCTGTAAGACATAAAGATTCTTGTTTGTTGTTTCAGATCCTGGAGAGTTCACAAACATTACTACATGTTCTGAAACGTGAGACACAGCAGCTTGGAGGAAGCAGAATGCCCCAGGCACAGAGCTCCATGTCCAGTATACCAAAAACTGCACCTACTACGTCCTAGCTGTACAAGTCAACAGGCAGATAAATGCAGTCAGCTTGTACATAATATCATCATGAACTGCTTTGCCCAATAAAATGTACAGTACATGCACATCTAGATGTTACTCTCAGCTACTGAAAGAACACAAAAATCCTTGTCTGATGAAAAAGCAACTTTTTTCCCCCCTTCATTTGTCATGTTTGTGCTTACTTAAATTAACGTAATTACCAAAAATAACTGACCTGGGTTAAATGTTCATTCATGTGACTGTCATGTCTGATTTTATGTGAATGTCACTGTCAATTAAGTCCATAGTGCCTAGAGTTTGGTATTTATGATACTTCCTTGTGAAGTTGGTTGGTTTCTGCCATGCCGTCCAATCAGAAGACTCCCTCAAATACCTAAAGGACAGTCACACTGTATTACATGTATACAACAGTCCTGAGCAAGTGATCTCGTGTGCCTGGGAGACATTGAGCCATGGTTCTACATGGGAGGTGATGGAGTTTTCTGGTAATTGTCAAGGTTCTCTGATGATCTGGATTAAGATAGTTTGGGTGTGAATAATTTGGCCAAAATTGGACAAAGGTTGTTATTATTAGTATTAGTAGTATTATTTTTTCTTTTGCAGCAGACTTCCAAATGCAATACGAGGCATGCATATTGCTCTCCCACCACAACTGTATACCTGGTTGTCTTGGTAACCGCAGTCTGGCCTGGCGAGATACAAACCGCTTTTTTTTGGGGGGGGGGGGGGGGGGGGGAGTGGGATATTACTGGTATTTTGGAAATAAAGAACACTTAGAATAGGCAAATGGAAATTTGTTCTTGTAGCTAATTTAGGAAGTAACAAATGAATATGACTTTGGTATTTGTAAACATAAATTTCACTAAAAGACACTAACTTTGTAAGAGAGGGATGTCTAGCCTTGTCTGTGACATTGATATTGATAGGCCCATGTGTCCTCTGTGATTGACCAGCAGTGGCCCCGTGCTTTGTGGCAGGAAATTAATATCTATGTCTCGTATTGCTTAAAAATAAGAGGAAGTAGCAGAAAAAAGTGGACCACTTTTGACTTCATCGGTGGGCTCTTTACCTGTGATGTCATCCTACAATGGTCATGTGAAAATTACCTTTTCTTTCATCTCTTGTTTGTGGTCTGGGCATACCGGCCAGGCTGATACTGGTTGAGGTGTTACCCACTTCTTGAGCTGACAAGAGATTATGTATACTGGTCTGCCCCATGCGTGTAATTAACATACAATTAGCCACCTGGTGGTAGCAGCACTTCTCATTCCCTTTAAAACCAGGTTTGCTTTGGATGGCTCCATACACTGACAAAGCTAGTATGGTTCCTGTGGGTTGTAATATATTAAAGAATTTCTTATAAGAAAAGGTGACATGCTATTTCAACCTCAATCGAAAGATACATTAACTGTCTACATTGTATACATACATGTATTCAACATATGGGGTATCCATCCCACTTCCTAACCTTCTGGGTCATGCCAGACTATGGCGCGGGGAACCTAGTCTTGCCAGAGGTCAGGATTTTTTTTTCTCCCACAATTCAGGTTTAGTATTTTTTAAAATTCCATTATAAACAAAACACGTTTATTTCTTTGATGATCTTATTTTACTTCACTGGAAAAGCTAAGTGCAGTGTGATCATGCACTGCCCAGTTGAGCAGTCCCCAAATAGATGACTTCTCATGTCACATCTACTGCAGCTGGCCAGTGATTACTGCTCTGGGGAAATTTTGACCTAGGCTTACCTGGATAAACGCCATCTACTGACCACAGGAAGAACCACCCTCAGAATCAACACAGTAGACAGATTTGTTGTTTTGCACTCCACTGGTACATTAAGTAAATTCTATGACCAAGCCAGGTCTATGGGAACCAGACAAACTGTTTAAACGAAATTCCATTCACCAGCACCTTTATGTGAAATAGCCCTTTCCCCGTCGAGTAAGTCTAAGTTGAGAGAAGTTCATGATATGGGTTGAGTACTTATAGTACCCAACCTGCGCCAGTTTTGCTTGTAACCCTTTACCCATGAGTGAAGACTTAAGTTACCAGCTTTCCTCAGCATGGGTTGGACAGCTTTCATGGGACATGGTATTTTGATAGGTTTTATCTACAATAGGATGTATTCATAATTGAATGCAGCCCTACTCTAACACCTATTGAGCGAAAGAGGGAGCCACCTGCATCAGGGCAGATCCATGTGTTTAGCATGGTCTAAACTACTTTCTCAATAAAATAAACAACACAAACACAGAATAATCTTAAGAATATGTTTCAACACATTGAAACATAAAGGATGCCTAAATTGATTAGAAATGAGCTATCTTTTGGTTGAAAAGTTGTTATTTATTGATGTTTATGTAGTATATAATACAGATCTGCCCTGATCATGGTGGAAGCGTCAGTCTGTTGCCCTGGCAACACAGAAAATGAGCAGGATCGCGGTCAAATATGAATGTCTCCTATTCCAGTTATTTTTCATTACGATTAACATTTGTTTAAAAACAACATTCAACCTCCAGGCAGCTCAGCTCCTTCAATGCCAAGCAGCTTTTCAACAAAACTTTAGTTGAAATTGGCAGTGAAAGTGTCAAAGGGGAAAGGATTAACCCTTTCCCCCTTGAATTAAGACTTGAGTCAACAGCTTTCCTTGGCATAGGTTGGGCACTAAGTGCCCAACCCATGCCAAGAAAAGCTGTTGACCTGGGGCATGTGATCTTGATAAGTCTCATGTACATTTCTCAGTCAAATTGTTTTTCATGTTTCAACTGTTGAAATTAGTTGAAAACGCTGAAGCAGATGACGTTTGACCACCGGCCGGTTTTGGCCAGTTTAAGGGGGAAAGGGTTAAACATAAACGTTGTAACTGCAATTATACTTCTAATTTTGTAAGTGCCTTTGGTAGTAATTAGGATGAAGACTATCTATGGACATCCTACATGCGACTGAGGAAGCATTTGCTTTGTTGCTAAGTTACAACCTTTTCTCGATAATGACTGCTTATGTGGTTTTAAATGATGTTGGCATAATGTACTTGCATGTAGTTGCTGTTCAGGTCACGGGTAATGTGTGCACTTTGTCAGTAGGACTGCAGGTAAAGTGAATTGAATGTGGTAGTAAATTGCATGAACACAACAGGGTACAAACTTATACAAACTGTGATGGGTGTCCATGCTCCAAGTGAATTTCCATTTTATGAGCACATGTATTGATCTAACATGTTGACGAAATTGAAAAATTAGTCCCAGCCACAAAAGAAATTTTAGAAAATATTTTGATTACAGACAAGCCAAGGGTGATTGTATTAACTAGACACTCTCCACAAAGGGGTTTACCACAATTGCAACAAACAAATGACAGAAGAGGTACATTTTGTCTTAATTTTTTTTTCTACAATGTTTTCATGCATTTTTGATATATTTATATTACCATGTGAAATATGTATAGTGTATACAATAAAATGACTTTATTTAAAAAAAGGTACATGTCTATATTTATCACATCACTGTTCTTTAGACATCCCATGTGGGCCATCCTTGCTCATCAGGAATGATAGGACAAAAAACAAGTGGGTCAGATGCCTCTCTCCACCACATGAAACTCATCATTTCAGTCTGACTAATGATATGCATTTTCCAGTGTGTGCAATTCAGGACTTTTGCCACAAAAGACTAGTGGGACAAATGTGACCGCATTTCTGAAAAGGGTGGACCATATTGTTGTATTACCTGCAATAGGAGATATGCATATTAATTTTCCACCAGAACTGCATACTCGATTGTCTAGTCTTGCTGGGGGGGGGGGGGGGGGGGGGGGGGGGGTATGGCGAGATACAGGTCGGTACTTGTGGCCAAGTGGGACATTACTAATATTTTGGAAATAAAGAATACCTATTAAAGGCAGATGAAATTTTTTCTTTAAAGATGGCTCGGGAAGTTCTGGATGAATACCAGTTTGGCATTTGTGAACTTAAATTTCTCAACAAAAAAAACGCTAGTTTTGTGAGAAATGAACATATAGTCCTGTCTGTGACAGTGATGTGACCTGCACGTCCCCTGTGATCGCCTGGCGTCAAACCCTTGCTTTGTGGTGGGAAATATTAATGTGCATACAGCATATTAAAGACTGCTTGCTATATGTGACCACTTTCATCAGGGGGAAGGGACTGTCCTAACCTGGAGATGCAAGTCAACCACTTTGATCTGCACACCAGGTAGAGAGTACAATTGAGGAAAATGATTGATTGGTGGCTTATTATTGTCCACCACTACCAAAGCTGCACACAGGGACACAGAATCAGCAGGGGTAGTGGGTGTTTGTTTGTGCATACAATTATGTCTCTGGATATCGAGCATTGTGTGTGGATAGATGCCACATCATCACTATAAGATCAACTGACTCATCTGGAAACAAATTACAGCACCACCTCCACCTGGTGTCCTAATGAGGAACCATACTTTATGATTCACAGACCACATCAAACTGAAGGCCACAGACCCCAGTTTTAGATCCTTCTAGTTTTCATATTAGCATTTATCAGTGTAAAAAATCAGCATTTTGGTATTTTAAAATTCTGTGAATGGCATTTAACAGATAAAAATGTCAGAAAAACATGGATGGGTTTTTGTCATATAATTCACAGCTCGTTAGTTTGTGATAATTAAAATACGAAAAAACACCTGGATGTCAGCTTTATACAGGTGTATGAACTGTGCTCTTGTCAGGGTCACATCATTGTCCTTCCCCACCATAAATTTCCCACCTGGCCTGGAGTACAGTGCACTTATATGACCACCAATGAAGCAACTCTGAGATGCAGCAAACCTGATTTAGCTAACTTTATTTAAACAGAAGCTACAGCATGCTGAAAACACAGTATTTACACAATTACGGACTATCTCCAATGGGATGCGCAACCAGCCAGTCACAACTGTGGTCTGTAACCTAATAGACTTATCAGAATTTTTTAAACTTGTTTAACTGAAGCCACAACTTGTTTTCTGCAAAGTACTTGCATTAACTTTACCAGACTTCAATATTAAGGAAAATATCAACTTTTTTGCAAGCAACCTTTGAATCCGAAAAATCAGTTTTTATGACAAATACAATAATTAAAATTTTGAGGAAAATTATATAATTGCATCCAATCAATTCTTTTCTGTCCATTATGAATACGATACACAATGGGCTATGATGCAAACCCACAATCACTTGCCTGCATGTCCTGCCGTTACAATGAGAGATCAAATTACAATGCCCCACCCCTTAATTTTAACCCCAATTTTGAATATATTGCTAAAATTTTATTAATTTTTAGGTGAAATTGGTGATATTTTTTTACTATTTATGGATAGATTCATAACATTTGTCTACAAAAAAAATATGACATCTATCACTGCTGAGGCATTAATGGGGGATGGGGGGAGTATCAGTTACACCAAGTCAGCGTCTAATACCAGTCATGACAGTATTTTCCTGATATAATCTGAATTATGGCAGACAATGGAAAAATTTTAGTGTTAACACATTATTGACCCATTAAAGTGCACAGTTTAAGACCAGTAGGTCACAGATTAGAGTAGCAGTATTCAGCAAATTATGTTTTTTGGTACTAAAATTATGGAATTTTAACGCGCCTGTTGTTTGAACATTAGGAGGGCAGTTGGGTGATACAGCTTCCACAAACCAATAGTGCTATGCCTTTTTTCTGCAGTAGACTGCATAAGTTGTGGTTTATTGACATGGTTTCTGATGTATGTGCACATATTAGAAAGAAAATGACAAACGTTTGTACAGTTACTCCAATATCATATATACATTCAGCATCAGCAGGTTTTAAGCAATCCCCATGTTTATTCAATTTTATGAATTACAAGAAAGTTGTCCATTAGTTCTCCACAGTATTCCCTGTTAGAGAGAGAGAGAGAGAGAGAGTGTTCTTGTGTTCTTGTTCGCTCCAAACTATGGTAGGCAATTAAAACTCAGTAACTTTTGAATTTTCCTGAAGTGATTCAGATGAAATTCACAAAAATTTGAATATTGCTGAAGTGATTCAGGCAAAATTCAGGTACCTCTGAATATTGCTGAACTGATTCAGACAAAATTCAGAAAATTGAATATTGCTGAAGAGATTCAGACAAAATTCAGAAATATCTGAATGTTGCTGAATTGATTCAGACATATTTCAGAAATATCTGAATGTTGCTGAAGTGGTTCAGACAAGATTCAGAAAGATCTGATGATTGCTGAAGGGATTCAGATAAAATTCAGGTACCTCTGAATATTGCTGAACTGATTCAGACAAAATTCAGAAAATTGAATATTGCTGAAGAGATTCAGACAAAATTCAGAAATATCTGAATGTTGCTGAATTGATTCAGACATATTTCAGAAATATATGAATGTTGCTGAAGTGGTTCAGACAAGATTCAGAAAGATCTGATGATTGCTGAAGGGATTCAGATAAGATTCAGATATATCTGAATACTGCTGAAGTGATTCAGACTAGATTCAGCAAATCTGAATTTTGTTGAAGTAATTGAGCTGGAATTCTGCCATATTCAGACAGCCTCCATAAAAGTTCAGACAAGATTCAGCCAACTTTTTTTGCTTCAGCCAAATTCAGCCAGAATTCAGCAAAATTCAGTCAGTTTTCAGCAAAGATTCAGATATCATGAATTGTAAGGGATGATACTGTTAATCTATCATCATGCTGGTTTTAAGTTACATTCAGTGCTCAAATTGGCATGGTGGATTGTTGTAAGAGTCGGGAAGGCCTGCCAAATGCTGTCATATATTACCATACGAAGGGCAATTGTTTTATATATATATATATATATATATATATATATATATATATATATATATATATAAATATATATATATATATATATATATATATATATATATATATATATATATATATATATATATATATATATATATATATATATATATATATATATGAGCTATTTATGTAGCGTTTGTTAAAAAAAAAAAAAAAAACTTGACCATTACTTAACAAGCTAGACTTAAACATATGCATTGTGGCTATTCCCATAGCAAATGAGGTCTGCCAATGCTATGGCAACAAGCTCAAATGCTAACACATACACATGCAGATTCTACAAAATTGCTGGTGGTCAGCAAAGAATGTCCCCCCCCCCCCATATTTTTGGTGCCAGTAATTTATCACGTGTGTTTTACTGGTCATTTAGATGGATGGTACTATGGATAAGCTGATGTTATCTCATACAGTGGAACCCGTTGTGAAAGAGAACCTCATTAAATCCTCCCGAATACAATATTTTACCTCCTTTTGAAGTGTTTCCTGTACTGTAAATTCCCTTTGTGTACTATTTTTTTCCTTAGGCATGTTAAAAAAACTTTATTCAGTAGAGATGCCCTGTAAAATACCCAATCGCTGACTATTCTAGTCAGTACAGTAACATCATTGGGCTCACCAGCTCTTCCTTTAATGTGATTAGACTGAGGAAGCTATAAAAGTTTATGTACCTACCCACATGTTTACAAAGTGTCAATCTTGCCTGACGTTTCGCTGTTTGAATTTCACAAGTGATTCCACATACATCGAAACTCTTGGTCAGTAAAAAGGACTGAAACTCTCAAAATTACACAGCTGGCTGCACATAGATTTGAGGCGAAGTGATGGGCAATAGGTCAAACGAATGCTGAAACTAATTTTGAATGTATTGGGAAGTTTTACTATTCTCAATAGGAAAGGTCAGAATTAGCTCTAAGGTGTATATTTGCCCCAATACACAACTGAATACACAAACATTTGGAGGGCTAGAGCTGTGTATTTCCATTAGTTTGTATGTTAAAGCAACCTTAAATAAACTAGTCACTTTTGTCGCATTAGACATATGGTTTTTGTGAGGGATTTAGTTATGCATCTAGATTTACTGTCTGAAATTGGTTGTATCTGTGTGCCGTAGTTTTCAAGTTATTAAGTTGCAAATTACAATGTAAAGTAATGGGAATACACAACCCTAGCCCTCCACTGACTGCAGTGCCCTCTTTTAGGCCGTTCTGGAACCTTTTATTCTTGTCCTTGCCTATTACCTTGAAAACTTATTACGTCACAGTGTGTTTACCGCAGTGCACCTTGGAGGATCACCAGACACAAGGTCAAAGCAGCGCATATAGTATAACATGGTTGTGGTCACAGTATGGCTGATGTCCTCGTAATATTTGATAAAACAGCGTCCCTTGTACAACACTACCTTCTGCAATAATAGAAGAGGGTGGGTAAGGGGTTTCCCATACTGGAGTACTGGGGCTTTTTATTTCGAACCGTACTACTGGCGTACTGGAAGCGCTCTTATTTTAAGTACTTCGTACTATCTAAAATTTTGAAAGATTTTTATTTTCCGTACCACGTACTCTAGAAAAATAATTACTTGTACCAGCGTACTGAACCCTCCCCTTCCCGTAGACGACAACTCCATGGAAGAGCTACAACGATATGGCTGTTCATGCACATTTTCTGTCTCCCTCTAAAGTGTGAAGAACACACACTGCTGCACTTCAATTCAACATTGAGGTTTTCGTTTCTGATCAGTTTGATCCAGGTTTTCCTCTCTGTTTTGTCAGATGGCAACTGGTAAAAGCGGAGTCCACGTAGAAAGAAAACAGAAACTAGAAAAGAAGATTTGCTTGACAACAAATCTGTCTGTGTGTCATGAGAGTTTCACAAATTGAAATGCAGCAAAAAAATAAATTGCATATAAATGAAAATGCTTTCTTTGTTTGTTGATGTACTTTGTTTCTTTAAACAGGGCTAGAAAATAGCCATAGGCTAATACTAATTCTTGTCCTGGGGATAATAATTGCTACGACTTTTGGTCTGCGTTTATTAGATGTGAATACATGAAGCTGAAGTGACATCTCTACCTGTGAGAGCTTTGAAGATAGTCAACATTTAAACATATCCTACGCCGCTAATTTGAATAGATTGAAAATTTACAACTTTGATTGGGGTTCACTGAATGCGTCTACACCACAAGCCTATGAATTGAAGTATGAGTGGCACCTCCCTCTGCCAATAACAGTTTTGAAGATATATGTTTAAACTTTTCAAGTGAGCATAAACTAAAATTCTACAACTCTGTGGTTCATCGGATACATTCATGTACATGACAAACCTAAGAATAAGATTTGGAATTGCATATATGTATATATATATATTTATTTATTTTTTTGAAGATATTCAAACTTTAAATTATTCAACTGCCCCCCCCCCCCCCCCAATTAGCATAAATGAAAATTCTTCAACTATTGGTTAGTGGTTCACTGGAACGTACATGTACAAGATAAACTTGTCTTGATCCTGAAATTGCATCTTTATTATAGGTTTGAAGATCTTCAAGGTGAAAATAGAAAACGTCCCTCATTTTCACAATTTTCAACATCATGGACAATTTTGAACGGTATGTAAAACCTCACTGTATATAATAGGTGCTACCTATGGTCAAGCAAAATTTGAAGCCACTGGTTCTCGCCGTGTCCGAGTTCAAGATGACACACAATTCGAGTGGAAGCATAAGCAAGGCTTGAGAGAATTCGCTCAAGGTCATCCAAATACAATCCCAACCTAGGTCTTGCCAAGATACATAATCCTACCAAGTTTCATCAAATTCCATCAAGTTCTTCAAGACTTATCGCACGGAAACCAATTTCACATAAGTGACCCTGTGACCTTGAGAATTCGCTCAAGATCATCCAAATACAATCCCAACCTAGGTCTTTCCAAGATACATAATCCTACCAAGTTTCATCAAATTCCATCAAGTTCTTCAAGACTTATCTCACGGAAACCAATTTCACATAAGTGATCCTGTGACCTTGAGAATTTGCTCAAGGTCATCCAAATACAATCCCAACCTAGGTCTTGCCTAGATACATAATCCTACCAAGTTTCATCAAATTCTGTCCAGTCCTTCAAGACTTATCGCACGGAAACCAAGTGCTGAAGAACCTGAACAACAACAACAACAAGATTAAGAAGAAGCGGAAGAAACGGGCACTAAAACAATATGTCCCCCGGCTTCCACCGGGAGACATAATTACCATTAGAATATCCATTGACTTGCATAGTGAGGAACAGAAAAGGTGCATTTACCAATAAGTACCCGAATTGAACAAAAATATGTTTAAAACCAGGAATTCACAGCAGTGCTACCTAGTGAACATCTTTGCTTCACCCTTTCACAAGGAATATATCCACAAAGTTTCAAATTAACCTAAGTAACGGTTCTGGAGAAGAAGTCAAAAATAGCAAAAACACACAAATAATCATAAAAAATTAGAAAATATCACAGCGCTACCTGGAGAAAAAATTCAAAACAACAAAGTCCCTGGGAGTGTCCCTATGCGATATCAAAGCATTGGGTCAGCGGTTGCGGAAAAGTCGATTTTTTAAGATTTGTCCCAGAAAAGAGCAAAAAAATTCATAAAAAATATAAAAAATCACTGGAATATGACAATTTGAACACACACACACACACACAAAATAGTCTGACTGAGCATGCATTTTGAAACTGAACCGGGTACTTGGTACTCGGTACACATTACCGATCAAAGAATTTATATGTCCTGTATTTGGGTGTCTGTGATGTTCATTGTTGAACGAACAAATCAAAGTTGACCGCAAAGCATCCACCCCATAAATGTCGATATAAGTCACTAATTATACACCAAAGAATTTATATGTCCTGTATTTGGGTGTCTGTGATGTTAATTGTTGAACGAACATCTCAAAGTTGACTGCAAAGCATCCACCCCATAAATGTCGATATAAGTCACTAATTATACTCCAAAGAATTTATATGTCCTGTATTTGGGTGTCTGTGATGTTAATTGTTGAACAAACAATTGAAAGTTGACCACAAAGCATCCACCCCATAAATGTCAACATGAGTCACTAATTATTTGTGATAAAATCATAATTACACTTGCATCTTAATCCTGACATATTGGCAATAAAACAATATTGCGATTTATTATGTTTGGTTTAGTTTTTCTGTTATCCATCCTCAAAATTTGACATTTCAATTTTCCCTTTGATTTCCAGGATGTTCATTTTCTTCATTTGGTAGAAAAAGAATGAAGCAAAATTTTGAAAATCGCTTAAAAATGTTTTGCAGTTCAGACATTACAGAATCAAAAGCTGTTAACCAGATTAAATTTCGCCCAGCTGTTTTCTTGGAATAACCATTCTTAGGTGGGGTTCTCGTCCTATTATCCTTGTGTGACAAGCCAAAAACCTGACACGGATGGGTACGTTTTACATGTCTTCATTGTGAAGACATCATGACAAAAATAAAACCCTGAAAAGAAGAAAAAATAAAAATAAAAAAATATATACACATTGGTCAACTATACTGAACACTGAAATCTGGAGTTGCCACAAAATACTGATATTACATTTATTTCATAGTATGACCATTACATAACACAGTAGCTGTTGATATAGCATGGGATAGAAATACCACTACATCATGTGATTCACTCATCACCAAGTCTGTTCAGTAATATTACATACATTTACAGAATTATCATGTGTACATGCCTGCAGAACAAATTACATGATAATAATGTACACACAATTCACTTAAGGATCCAACTTTATGAATATCCTTAACAAATTTACATAAACATTTGTCCCTCACCCTAAAGGTGGGCAGATAACCCAGGTGCACCTCTCAGTATTCCATCACAAAGCTATACTGCTACATGTAGGGTGGGTATGCGACTGAATACAGCCATAACACTGCACCATGAGACTGCAAACAATTAATTATATCATGTAAATATGCAAATTAACCACTCATACAGTATGACAAAAAAAAAAAAAAAAAAAAAAACCCCTGCATATACCAAAGGCTATTCTGTCTGCTTCACAACGAATTAATACTCCAGACATAAAGCTATATAAATTCATTTAAACAACTTCCACATGTAACCAGTTGTGTGGCTTTACTCACACACAAGAGTGAAAGTCAATGACTACAATACAGTCATGTTGAACCATTCAGATCCTTGCAGTATATATCCAAATTACCTTAAACATGAACACACAAAAATATAATGACTGAGTATCCTCCATCTAATCTCATGACTTTATACACCAGTACCATTTCCTAATTTAACCTTTGGATCTCCACAAATTCTGGCATACAAAGTTACACATCTTAACATAATTTATGAATCTCTGGAAAATTCCATTATGAAGATATGATGCCAAGCAGACAAAGACTCCAGCCAGGAAGTTGGTTTAGCAAGGGCCAAACAAGCCAAAGTTACCTTTTTTTCTCTTTTGAGCCAGGAAATGGAACCAGCTCGACATGCATGCTCCTGCAAAACGGTCTGTCTCCAAGGGGTCCGTGTTCCAGGAAACAGGAAGCAAGCTGGTGCTTCCCCCTACAATTGCTCATTGTGACAGACCCAGCACAACATTGTGCTACCCAGTACAAAGCTGACATATGGTCACATCATTGTGACACCCACTACCTAGCATTAGATACTGGTCATGTCATTATGACGAAGCCATGTATTTCAACCTTGTCACACTTGTTGAGAAAACAAGCTTCAAAGGTCTTTGATGTTGATCATTTGCCTCTGAAACAATACCTTTTGCTCAAGTTGAGCTGATATTTGTACAAAACGCAGTAAACATCGTCCCTTAACATTTAGTGAGGCTGTCAATCAATTATTGGCCAATCACTTAGCTAAAAGAGCCTCTGAAGTAGGGAAAACATTATTCAGCGATCTGTCAAATGGTGACAGTGACAATCTGGTTTCAAAGTGGGATGTCATGAAGGCAGCCCATCCAGCTCCGTGACCTCAAGCCTGACAACGTAAGTTGTGTTGCCTTGCTTTAGAGGGGCGGCCAACGGCAACTTGTGGTGACTGGATGGATGGCGGATTTGGTCATCCGCCCCTTACCACTTCATCCTCTTTTTAGGGATAGTGTTTTATTGTATTTACTACCATCTGTATACTTTATGTAGTTAGCTGGTTAGACTTATCTGCACACTTTACTTATTAAGCTTGTCATTATTTGGTAGTTATTTTCTCAATAAGTTTCATTTCTCTTTCCAACCTGACTTTTGATCGCTATTTTGTGTGTTTTCTCTTCTGTTCACATTTATGCTTATTTTGATTTGTTTGTTTGTACTTTTATTTCCTCATCCCTGGGTTTTGATAAAATATTATTATATACGTGGGTATTGTTGATTAAAGTGTCAGTTTTTTTTTCCACGCCCGTCTTTGGTGTGCAGGACCACTGGGGTAATCCATCGCGGCATGGCCTTTGAAGGGACATCGTCTGACGATTCCCGCTCCTCCTGAATATTTTAAGTCTCCATTCATCAGAACGCAAAACAAGCAAGATAACTATAAAGTAAACCACTAAGGCTATGATATGTTAGCATGTTTGCATCTTTTCCCTGCCCACAAACATACTTTTGGCATGCCGCCTGATTTCACTGTGCAGCCATGATACCACTCTCCTTTTGCCATGGGCTGTTGCTACCTGTAGCCATGTGACAGACTGTTAAGTATGATTGACTGTCGGCATTGTTCCATTTGGCGGCTGACAACCAAAAGAATTACACATGGACGTTTGGATGTCCACATGCCTGTGTGTGTAGCTTTTTTTTTGCGTTTTTCTCATATTTCTACTTTAGTTGAAAGTTTGAAATTTTGACAGAAAGGCCGTTCATCTTGTAAAAACCGTTAAAATCTCAAAATCGACCATGCAAAGGCTTTTGGTGTCTTACCTGTCCTTATGGCAATTAATGCAGCCCATGTGACACACATAATTGCAAAGTATCATTTGTTGCATTGTTTAAAGTGTATACAAGTACGAAAAGTAACCTCAGTGACCTTTTTATTTAACTTTATTGCCAACATTGACAGTGATAACCGAACCCGAATGTTAAAAGAGACGGTAAAAGCCGAACCCGAGCTGGGCTTCAATCCTGAAACCCAGTAAGCTCGGGTTCAGCTTGCCCAGATTGAGGCCCAATTTGGGGCAACAAGTGCACAAGATCCTGAAAGAGACGGACATTACATTCAGTTCTCTGTATACCTGCATCAATCTGTTGCTCTGCTCGGGTGGTGGAAATGATGTACTTTATAGAGTGGTCCAAATTCACCGTGTATGGCAGGTACTTCTTTAGGTCACCGAAGGTCAATCTTGCCTCACCCTCACGCCCTGGGAATAGTTCCCAGTTGAGAAGTAATTCAAACAACTCAGGGTCCCAGTCCAAACTCATCAAAGACTTCCAGTCTGCAGGCTGAGCCAATAGGTCTTTGTGCTCACGATATGCATCAAGCAATGGAAACATGTCCTGGTATGGCAACTTCCTCTTCTCTTGTGGAGGTGTAGGCTGAGGGCCAAGAGGTTGACCACCAGCTGTTTGAACCTGACAATCAATCCTTCTGGTGTAGTGGGGTCCAGCCTCAATGACAGTGGCAGCTTGTACATTCTGTTGCCTGTCAGCCACGAGAGCATCACCAGAGTAGATCTGAGACTGCTGTTTGGCATCTTCATCCAGCTGGATCAGCCAACTGAGGCGGTATGGCCACTGCTCACTTAGAATTATCCACCATGCCAACCCTTTAACATCCTTTTCAAATTCATCATCTAAAGGGCCATGATTGCACCGCAAATACAGACGCATAGTTAGGCTCAGTATATTACAAATACGCTTCAAATGGCGTGGATTACCTGCAAGATATTCTGGATGTTCTTGTAATTCCCCCAATACAATTCTCAGAGCATCTTTATTCTTGAAAGAGACACTTTTTGGGGCATCTTTACTCTCTAGAGAGACAGACTTCTGAAGAGGCACAGATTCTGTTGGAACTGCAGGTTCCTCAGCCCCAGAGTCAGCATTAGATTGTATTGCTGTGCTTGTTTCTGCAGAGGCCTCAGAAACTGGAGCGTTATCAGTTGGTTTCACTTCCTGTGCACTTTCTTCTTGTTTTCCCCAGTCCAACTCTTCTATTCTATGCTGCAAGTAGTTCTTTACTTTTGTTGCTTCAATGTCTGGAATGCAGAATGGTAATTGGATGATCTTCTTCAAGAACTCGTGCCCATTAATATTTGCATCCAACAGAACTTTGTCAAATGATTGCTCCACAGATTTTACAACAATCCTGGGATCGATGGCAAGCACTGAGATGTATGGCGAGTTTTCCTCTGATAGCACGATATGCACTGCTTCCAGCATCTTCAGTGCCTTTTGTTTCTCGCAGCGGTCCAGATCATCTACAAATATTAGAAGGCGATAGTTTTTCTGATGCAGCCATTCCAAGTAATGGACCATCTTGGTTACAAGTTTAACTTCATTTTTCACTTTGGCCATAAACCCAAGCTCCTCCTGGAAGTCTGGTCTCAGCATTTTTTTCTGGAGCTGATGAATACGGTCTTTTTGTGAGAAGCACATGGCCTGTAAGAGCTTAACCACCATCTTGATTTGGGCCAGGACAGTAACTGAGATCACAATACCAGCCACTCCTCCAACTGCTGAAGATATCATGCTATCTTCTTTCGTGGCATATACCACGATGGTTGCCACTGCAATGCTTACAACTGAGATGCTAAAAAACAGCACAACATAATTTGGAATACAGCCCAACCTCCTTGGCTCAAGATAGTTCCCTTCATCGTGTCTTACTCTGCTTTTCTGTACACATCCTTTTCTTGTTGACTTCGAAGGCTTTCCATCAGTGGATGTATCAAGTAATCTGGCAGTTTGTTCTTTCATTTCAATACCTTCACCTGATGGACCAGGCGTAACTCCACCTTGGGTACTGAGCCCCTGTGTACCTGCCACATTCACCTCATCTGCTGCCTCCTTCTGTTGCTTTGTGTGATGACTGCCAGGATCTATTGAGCTTTGAACTATTTCATCACTCATTGTGTCTGCCATAAGGCGGAAAAACCTTGTTGTCCATTTACCAAATTTAGATTCAACCTGATCGCAAAGATTGGTCACTATACCTGCCCATAGATAGTCACACCCTGCATACTCCCAAGCGCAAAAATTTACATGGATGAACTCAACATTGAATTGTGGATGCCTCCAGACTGGCGAAGGTGCACGATGGTAAAAGATAATAACAAGCAATGCCTTTAGGCTATACAGCACTCCGTGTATAGGCGCGCACTGGCAGTTCAGCATGAAGATGGAGATGAGCACCAATACAGCCACTGTGCCCAGAGCAGCAAACAGAGGGTACAGTTTGATCATTGCGTGGTCTGTCTGGGCAATGACTGTCACAGGAGGAGCAGTTGTACCATTGCCAGTCATGTTTGCACTTGGCATTGTTGAGTTTTTCATGTGGGCAGTAATATCATAAGACTTTGTCCACACGACAAGTGAGACTCCAATGACAGTAAATAGCATGAAGAAGAAACCTACGAAGCTGATGGTCCAACAGACATCAGGACAACAGCGACCAAAACGCTCTTTTGACTTCCACATCCCTGGATCTGAAACACACCGACAGGAACAAAAAGTCTTGCAATAACTGTCTTCATATTGGCCTGAAATTGAAACAAGGCCTAAGGCCCATCGAAATTAGCACCACTGACAAAGATTGAAAGGGCACTTCTACAGTGGTGCCTGTCATCAAGGAGTGTTGCTTTAGAGGGTCACATGTGTTTGAGCTAACATTTGACCTTCTTAAGGTCAAGGCTGTGAGACAAGTGGTTTTTTGGAGTGGTACAAATAACCAAAGTATCATGAACTACGTTCAAACATGATTTAAAATGGCCTTTGGCAGAAGGCATCATGTATAATTCAAGATCAAATACAAAGACAGTGGAAAGTGAGATATGTACAAGATAGTTTTAGCAACATTAAAGGGTTCAGAAACCTGAAATATACATTTTGAAACAATATTTATACTCATATAAAGATCACACTGAAAACAGTGAGTGTGTTGCTGAATTGCAGAGACCAATTTATATGTACATTTGTCAATTTAATGTGCATGCATATAATTGGAAAATATGTGTGTTTGAACAAAAGTTAAAGTGTTAAACAAAACTGACTCAAAGAAAAGGGGACATGAATGATTGTATTGATTTAAGGCACAACTTGCACAAATCTAAAGATAATGATCTATTTTGAATTAATCTACAAGCAACATTGTGATGTTACAGTTAAAATATTTTTAATGACAGCAGCCACAATTAAACAGATTCATATTCACAATTTGATGCTAAAATATAATGAATATTTTCAAACATCTCAAGTTATGAACATCAACACTGCCAAGTGAGAAAAATCAGTATAAGTTCACATATGAAAACTAGAAAAGAAGATTTGCTGTGCAGCAAATCTGTCTGGGTGCCTTCAAAATGAGACCAATTTGAAATGCTACACTTTGCCATTGTTCAACATAATCTAAATTTCGTGTATAAACTTAATTTTTATATAGTAAAATGCTACAACTTTGGTTGTTGGTTCACTGGCTCTGGCCATGTCACAAACTTATAAAATGAAGTTTGAATGAAGCTAGCATCTATAATAGTTTTGAAGCTATTCAACATTTCAATTCTGTGTATTTGCCTAATTTGCATAAATTGAAAGCCTACAACTTTGGTTTGTGGCTCATTTGATGGGGCTTTGCCACAAAACCCATAAATTGAAGTAGGAATGGCCCCTCTATCTACAGTATTTTTGAAGCTATTTAAGATTTACATTTTGCATGTTTACCTCATTTGCATAGATTAAAATCCTACAAATTTGGTTCATGGTTCATTGGATGTGGCTTTGCCACAAACCTATAAACTGAAGTTGAAATGGCATGTCTATGTATAAAAGTTTTGGAGATATTCAACTTTGAAACTTTTCAAAGCCCCTTATTAGCATAATTTGAAATTCTACTTAACTTATACTGACTGTCCATTATATTGGCAGGTGTCACAAATCTATATATGCACATTGAAATTTTGAGTATCTGCAATATTTTCGAAGATACGGAGCTTCTAAAATTTTAATTACCCGTAAATTTGCACACTTTAAACATCAGGACTATTCCAAATGAGATGCACAATTTCACTGGTTAGGTCAGTCACCATGACAAGTTTGGAGGTTTTCGGAAAAACAGTGCTTGAGAAAATCTCCAGACCAACTTGGTTGTGAAGAAAGAAAGATAGAAAGAAAGAAAGAAAGAAAGAAAGAAAGAAAGAAAGAAAGAAAGAAAGAAAGAAAGAAAGAAAGAAAGAAAGGAAGGAAGGAAGGAATGAAGAAAGGAAGGAAGGAACGAAGGAAGGAAGGAAGGAAGGAAGGAAGGAAGAAAAAACCTCAGTCCACCAACTGGCAGAACTGTTCCCAAACTAAAACAATACATGATCACAGAGTTTCTCAATATTTGCAGTTCCATCCTGAAGATGCGAGAAACAGACATTCATATTGTAACTACCTTTGACAAGCCCCACCAGACATCAGTCAAAAATAATACCTTTGACAAGACCATACACACAACATCAGCAACCCCTCCCCCTGAAAATAACAAGAGGGCTGTGTGAACAGCCCCTGCTCAGCTGATCTTGACATTCATCACACTTGCAGCTTTATGAACTTGGGAAAGAATCAAGGTCACCCATGTTCTGAGTAAGTCTGACATTTATAGAAGAACACTAACATTTTATGTGCAACATCAAGGTTCAAGTAGTTCTCAAGTTATAATGAAGAGTAAAATTTATGTATGTTGCACTGTGACCCCAGAAGTGAAGTCAAGGTCATTCATGTACTGTCTAAGCATGACCTTCATACAGAAACATTAACATGTGCAGCATCACGGTACTAACCCAAAACAGAACTCAAGTTATCAAGTAAACAGTGAATTTTGTGTCAGTTGTCCTGTAAATTAGCATCAGAGTGCCCATTGACTTACAAAGTAATTAATAGGAAAGCTGCATTGTCTGATAAGTCCCAAATTGAAAATCCTTAAAAATCAGGAATCAAAAGCAGTGCCACCTAGTAAACAACTTTGTTTGACCCTTCCACAAGAACATATCTAACATTTCAGCTTAATCTGAGTGACGGTTCTGAGAACAAGTGAAAAAAGCAAAACCATACAAAAAATTCATAAAAAAATTAGAAAAATATTGCAGCGCCACCTGGTGATCAAATTAGGAACTATGTGTTCTTGGGAGTGTCTGTACGATATCAAAACAATTGGGTGAGCGGTTTCAGAGGAGAAGAGTTTTTAAGGTTTGCCCCAAAAAAGAACAAAAAATTCATAAAAAATCCAAAAATCAATAGAGCGTGACCATTTGAGCTAACTTGGTAGAGATCAACCCAAGGCACATTCCCACCAAGTTTGAAGTAAATCTGCCCAAAATTGTTTAAGTTATAACCATTACAAGAAATTCCCATGTTAAACTTTTCTATTAAAACTTTTGTAAAGATTTTTGAAAAAAAAATATGAAAAAATCCAAAATTCATTGGAACATGACCATTGGAAAAAAACCTGGTAGACACCCACCCAAGGTACATCCCCACCAAGTTTGAAGTAAATCTGGATGATGGTTTTGGAGAGGATGTCGAAAATGTAAATTAGCATTAGAATGCCCTTTGATTTACATGGTAATCAATAGGAAATGTGCGTTAACCGAAAAGTAGCCGAATTGAAAAAATCGTTAAACATCAGGAATCTGCAGCTTTCCCACATAGTGAACAACTTCTTTTGAGCCTTCTTCAAGGAACACATCCACCATGTTTCAGCTTAATCTGAGTGACGGTTCTGGAGAAGAAGTCGAAAATAGCTATAACACACAAAAATTCATAAAAAATTAGAAAAAAATTGCAGCACCACCTGGTGACCAAATTAAGAACTAGGAGTCCCAGGGAGTGTTCCTGTCTGATATCAAAGCAATTGGGTAAGTGGTTTTGGAGAAGAAGATTTTTTTAAGGAAGTGCCCAAAAAAGAACATAAAAAATCATTAAAAATCCAAAAATCACTGGAGCATGACCATTTGAACAAACCTGGTAGAAACTCACCCAAGGTATATTGCCACCAAGTTTGAAGTTAATCTGGATGACGGTTTTGGAAAAGTAGTCGAAAATGTGAATTAGCATTAGAATGCCCTTTGACTTAAAAAGTAATAAATAGGAAAGCTGCATTGAGCGATAAGTACCCGAATTGAAAAAAATCGTTAACAAGAGGGCTGTGTGAACAGCCCGTGCTTCAGCTGATCTTGACATTCATCACACTTGCAGCTCTTTGAACTTGGGAAAGGATCAAGGACACCATGTTCTGAGTAAGTCTGACCTTTATAAGAGAACACCTACATGTGCAACATCAAAGTTCAAGTAATTCTCAAGTTATAATGAAGAGTAAAATTCATGTATATTGCACTGTGACCCCACAAACGAGGTCAAGGTCATTCATGTACTGTCTCAGCATGACCTTCATACAGAATAATTAACATGTGAAGCTAACTCAAAACAGATCTCAAGTTATCAAGTAAACAGTAAATTCCGTGTCAGTTGTCCTGTGAATTAGCATTAGAATGCCCATTGACTTACATAGTAATCAATCGGAAAGCTGCATTGAACGATAAGTACCCGAATTGAAAATCCTTAAAAATCAGGAATCCAAAGCAGTGCCACTTAGTTAACAACTGTTTGACCCTTCCACAACAATATATCCATCACATTTCAGCTTAATCTGAGGGATAGTTCTGAGAGCAAGTGAAAAATAGCAAAACCATAAAAAAAATTATTTAAAAAATTAGCAGTGCCACCTGGTGAACAAATTGGGAACTAAGTGTCCCCGGGAGTGTCTATGTACGATATCAAACCAATTGGGAGAGCGGTTTCAGAGGAGAAGAATTTTGCAGGTTTGCCCCCCACAAAAAACAAAAAAATACATAAAAAATCCAAAAATCAATAGAGCGTGACCATTTGAACACACTTGGTAGAGATCCACCTAAGGCACATCCCCACCAAGTTTGAAGTAAATCTGGTCAATATTATTAAAGTTATGACCATTACAAGAAATTCCCATGTTAAGTTTTCCTATTAAAACTTTTGTAGAGATTTTAGAAAAAAAAGTCATAAAAAAATCCAAATTCATTGGAACATGACCATTGGAACAAACCTGGTAGACACCCACCCAAGGTACATTGCCACCAAGTTTGAAGTAAATCTAGACGATGGATTTGGAGAAGAAGTCGAAAATGTAAATTAGCATTAGAATACCCATTGACTTACATGGTAATCCATAGGAAAGGTGCATTTACCCCAAAGGACCCGACTTGAAAAAATCATTAAAAATCAGGAATTCGCAGCATTCCCACATAGTGAACATATTTGTTTGGCCCTTCCATTAGGAACTTATACACCAAGTGTAAGCTTAATCTGAGTGACAGTTCTGGAGAAGAATTCGAAAATATTAGACAAAAACTGCAGTGCCACCCGGTGAACAAATTACCAACAAGGAGTCCCTGGATGTCTTCCTGTGTGATATCAAAGCATCTGGGTAAGCAGTTTCAGGGAAGAAGATTTTTTAAGATTTGTCAAAAAAAAACAACAAAAAAATTCATTAAAAATCCAAAAATTACTGGAGCATGACCACGTGAACAAAACTGGTAGAAACCCACCCAAGGTACATTGCCACCAAGTTTGAAGTTAATCTGGACGACGGTTTTGGAGAGGATGTCGAAAATGTGAATTAGCATTAGAATGCCCATTGACTTCCATAGTAATCAATAGGAATGTTGCATTGACCAACAAGTACCCAAATTGAAAAAATCGTTAAAAATCACGAATCTGCAGCATTCCCACATAGTGAACAACTTTGTTTGACCCTTCTACAAGGAACATATCCACCATGTTTCAGCTTAATCTGAGTGACGGTTCTGGAGAAGAAGTCGAAAATAGCTATAACACACAAAAATTCATAAAAAATTAGAAAAAAATTGCAGCACCACCTGGTGACCAATTAAGAACTATGAGTCCCAGGAAGTGTTCCTGTGTGATATCAAAGCAATTGGGTGAGCGGTTTCGGAGAAGAAGAATTTTTACGATTTACCCAAAAAAGAACAAAAAAATTCATTAAAAATCCAAAAATCACTGGACCGTGACCATGTGAAAAAACTTGGTAAAGACCCACCCAAGGCACATCTCCACCAAGTTTGAAGTGAATCTGGCTGACGGTTTTTGAGAAGAAGTCAAAAATGTGAATTGTGGATGACGGACGGACGATGGACGGACGGACGGACGACGAACCCTCAAAAAACCTCAGCTGACTGACAAGTCAGCTGAGGTAAAAATCAGGAATCTGCAGCTTTCCAACATAGTGAACAACTTAGTTTCAGCCTTCTACAAGGAACACATCCACCATGTTTCAGCTTAATCTGAGTGACGGTTCTGGAGAACAAGTAGAAAAGAGCTATAACACACAAAAATTCATAAAAAATTGGAAAAAATTGCAGCACCACCCGGTGAACAAATTAAGAACTAGGAGTCCTGGGCAGTGTTCCTGTGTGATATCAAAGCAATTGGATGAGCAGTTTCAAAGATGAAGATTTTTTTAAGATTTGCCCAAAAAAGAACCAAAAAATTCAATAAAAATCCAAAAATCACGGGACTGTGACCATTTGACCAAACTTGGTAGACACCCACCCAAGCCATATCCTCGCCAAGTTTGAAGTGGATCTGGCTGACGGTTTGGGAGAAGAAGTCGAAAATGTGTATTGTTGACGGACGATGGACGGAGGACCATAAGATAAGCTCAACTGACTGACAAGTCAGCTGTGCTAAAAATGAAGTCCCAACTTGAAAAAATATGAGCAGGGGTCTGCCAAGGCTTTTCAGATTTTACCCCCCTTCCCCTTACACCTCAGTCCACCAACTGGCAGAACTGTTCCCAAACTCAACAAAACTAAACACAAGATCACACAGTTTCTCCTTATTTTCAGAAGTCCCATGCTGGTGATGCAAGAAAGACATTCATTTTGCCACTACCAGGGAACACTACCAGTTGGGACAGGTATATCTCACACAGATACACTCATCATCTTTCCATCTAGCATCCATTCTGCCCACAGCTGTTCATATTTGATGTCTTGGCATGGACGGCAATGTATCGATACAACCTCGCCCATGAAGGCAGGGATAAAAAGGAAACAAAACATACTAATCCTTGTTAATTAATTAATAAAAGAAAGTAATCAGCCACATAAATTTAATCCTATGCACACCTCCTACATGTACCTAACATCTGCCAACCTTGAAAATTTTAAACGGCTAGCATTTACAGTTCCAAAGATGTGGCCTGGACAAAATTGTTTGTGATCTGGATGTTGCCTAATGAAATTTGGTTAATGAATTAGTTAATGTAAGCATTTAGCATGATTAGGCACAGAAAACAGTACCTATGCATACCTACTACTTATGATCTACTAACTCTTTAAATTTCAAATGGCGAGCATTTATAATTGAGAAGGTATGGCCTGGACAAAATTTGTTTGGGACAGATGGACTGATGGAAGAACAGAAGGACACATGAATGGTGCCCATTACTATGCCACCCCCACCCCACACACACACTTCGTGGGCAGGGTACAACTATAGTTTCAAGACTGGTTGGAAATTACCTTAAACAGCTTATTTGGCTACTACACCCAATGCTCAAAAATTACAAGAAAACATGAAAAATGGACCAATGGCTATGGATTTTTAGAACTTGGGTACATAATGCTATCTAAAGAGGAAGAGTAGCCCTGGACACTTATGAATGTCATGCATTCAAAGATTGCACGAGAGCTCACCTATTGTACAAAATATCATTCAAAAATCTGCAGTCAAACCACAGCAAGTTTAAACAGTGAAAACAGCATTCAATTATGCCTTGTACGTACCACCTCCTGCTTGTATTTCCACTCTTTTAGAGTTCGTACATGACTTCTTATTGGCTTTGCTATGCACAGTTTCAATGCAAACATCATATACTTTGGATTCCAGCTCCTCAGATTTTGTGCACCACCACCATTCTTTCCCATTGTTCTCCATGGGTAATGATGTCACCTGGTCCCATGGAAGATCAGATTCTGTGAAGACATAAAACAAATATTTCAATAAGTGTGTGACTGGGGTGCTTATAAGACTAAGAGGTTCTGTTTACACCCTTTTGAAAGACTACCATAGCCTATGAGACTGTGGGGAGACTTCTTTCCCAGTTGTTACACAGCGAGGCATGCTTCTTTTGCCCCATCTAGTACACATGGCCTTTTAATCAATTGAACATGTCACACTCTAGTGGCAACTGGCATTGTACAGTCACATACTTTAATTCAGGCCACCTGTCTAGGAGGCTGGAAGCCAGTAGGTGATTAACGTCATAACAGCTATGTCATAATACAGTTACATTGTCCAGACCTGTGGCAATGTTATCCTGCCCTTTAAGTGACCAATGTGTTGGATGAACCATATTTCAGCCATTTCTTTTTTTTTTGAATCGCATATTGTCCCCAAAATCTGTGTGAAATAAACCAAGAATAATTCTTATTCCTTGCGTTTTTCCTTCACGAGTGCCCATTCCTCCATTCACTACTTCCTTATCTGCAGCACATGACTTTCGGACATGCTATCAAAATGTGTACAAACACGTCAACAAGAAGTTGACAAGGTTTGTGGAAAACGCTTTTTTCCACATCAGTCCATGATATATAGTGAACAAACCTGACTTGAGAGTGAACACTGACATTAGTGAACACCCTTTGATTAGTGAGTAGTCTGCTTGGTCCCTTTCTAGTTGTGTTCATGTTAATTCAACCTGACATTAGTGAACACCTGAAAATACTGAGCATTTTTTTCAGTCCCAAGGCGTGTTCACTAATAACAGGTTTTACTGTAATCCCCATTACTCTGGATGTGTTACACTTGGGTATATATAGAATGGCCATGACCATCTGCGTGCAAGTCTGAATGAGCTAATGAGCATTGATTCGGTTCCTGAAAAGCCCCCTTTGGTAGTGAAATGCATTGAACTGTCACTCCAATAATTAACTGAAATTAATAAACTTTTCTATTGTTTAAGACCATACTTTAACTGACACGAAGGACCTCCAACTGAAGTTTCTATTGTTTCAGACCATACCTTAACTTCCACGAAGGTGGACCTCCTATACAAACTGATGACTTACTATTTTAGAGGTACTACTTTTGAAGACCAGAAATGACAGACTGAAATTCTGCAATGTGCCTTACACTTTTATAAAAAAAAAATTTAACTTTACAAAGGCAAGCAGGGGATTCTAACCGCGGCTGTTTCTCCTGACCTGTCTGCCTGTCGTGCAATCTCCTAGACACTAGTCTAACACTGCTGACAGGTAGAACTGACAGTTCTGCTTGTGTTCAACATGTTGAATGCATTAGAAATTGCTGGTGGATGGATTCTGTGGTGCTTGTAAACACGACAATATTACGCATTGCCACATGCGAGTGAATTGGCAATCAATAATAGTTCTATGTGGCACCTTTGTAAATTTCCATCAAAATGTTTGTATGCACAATGCAAATACGATAATAAGTCGGATGTTAAGTTAGATCAAACAATATAAATGTTCATTAAGATAGGTAAGGAACTTGGTGCAGGTCCATAGGCATTTTGCTGAACCTGCTCGATGAATCAAAGGACACGCTCGGCTGCACCTTGCGTGTCCTTTGATTTAACTCGCAGGTCCAGCAAAACGCATATGGAGCTGCACCGCGTTCCTTACCTAACACATAAGCACAATTTACAGTGGGTTTGCAAGCCATCTGGCACAATTCTAGTGTATTTTTTTTTTTTTTTTTGAATCACAGAGCAACGGGTTGAAACGGAGACCAACTCCCAACAAACAGAAGCCATAAATATTTATTTTTACTCTGGGATTGAACAGAACTCACGAGTCCCTGACACATCCAACAAAGGACCAGTCATGCACCTTGGCACATCATGAGCCTTGAAGTTCCCTCAGCAACACTTGCTTTGTCTTTCTACTAAATACACATGAGACTGAATGTAAACTGGTACTGTGGTAAAATTTTGAGTTTGGCCCTGAACTTCCATGGGAAGGGGGGGTGGGTGATCTCATGACGTCACTTGCCGCCTCACACTGAGTGTTGACCAATCAGGAGACAGCACCAGACAGTTGCAGAGAGAACCATGTTTTTCAGACATTTGGAAGTGAGGTACATCGCTTGTTTATTCAACACTTATCCATTGTATTTGATATTTCTGATGCCCAAAGCTGGGATTTGTCGCATGATATAATCAGGATTAAGGTGAGAGCAAAATCTCTTCAATTGGTTCCCAGACACGGAGAACAAGAGATGAAGTTGGCATCTGGACCCTGGACCTAGTCATCGTTCATCGTGCACTGGAAAGAGCAACGGTTGATGTGTGGCGCGACCACCTATTGTACATAATTATAGTAATCATTGAATATTGGGTCTCCTGAGGGAACCACATGTTTTTTCGTATTACCCGTGAGCGGTTTCACGGCCATTAAATTGATTGAACATTTACCGGCTTGAACTTGGGAAACACGTGTATCGTGGACTTGTGCATGTGAAAATTTCCATTCTTGCCGTATTGCATTCTATGTATGTGTGACTGTGAGTGTGTTAACGTTTCAGGGCTTCTGTCAGTCGCGCTTGAAATAGAATGTTTTCCGAGGGTTTCTGTTAGTTATTCAAGTTGAATCATTGTGTGCTTGTGTTGTGATATTAAGTAAACTTGCTTAACAAATAGTGTGTTTTGTGTCCATATTTGATTTAAACTCTGTCCTATTTGAGTTCTGTTTAACGTGTAAAGTGTTAAATAATTCTATAAGTGCAATTTCCGCCATCTTTCGCGTAATCGGATTTGGCAGTGACTTATGTTTCAATCAGTACCCTCCACTCAACTCTAAGGTGTGATTTTTCGAGAAGACTGTCACTTCGGAGTTAACAAATTGATTAGATTGCTTGGTATTGTAATTAGTTGCGTTATTGGTGTTGTGCGATCGAGTAGATGGTTCTTCTGATTCTATGCAACATTCTTCAAACTATACCTGTCTCTTTAATTTTGTCGGTGTCGTCTCCTCGTGCTACACGATTGTTGGTTATTATTGACTGGGAAGTTGTCACAGGCAATAAGTTGTGGAAATTTCATTTAATTTTGTGAGTCGGTCGTCCGTCCTGTGTTCCTCCCTCGACTGTGATACAATCTACAAATATTTTGTAAACGTGCAGTTTTGCATATAGCCCGAAACAAAATGGCTGCCAAAAAGAGTGCTACGCGAAATGGGACCATTTATGAACCCAACGAGGAAGATTGGAGGGAGCCAGAGTTTACTCACGATGAAAGCAGGGACAATAAGGTGGCAGGACCTAGCAGGGGCAAACAGCCTGCTGGGGATGAGGGACCAGATGGGTGGGCCCAGGGTACTTCCATCAGTAGATTGCTCAATGAACTGAGACAAGAGATGCGTGATTTTTCTAAGAACACACGTGACGAATTTAGACAAGAGATGCGTGATTTTTCTTAGAACACGCGTGACGAATTAAGACAAGAGACGCGTGATTCTAAGAGCATGCATGACAAATTTAGACAAGAGATGCGTGATTTTACTAAGGGCCAGCTGTCGAACTACAACAAAACCCTGCAAGCTCATTTGTGAGAAGTACGGGACCGGGTATTTGACCCTGATGAAGTTAAGCAGGACCAGGGGCAGGCCCCAGCTACCAGTTCCCACTGCGTATTTGCCAGGGAACAGGACAGTACTGTGTCATGGGCCAATGTAGAAAAAGGGGACTCAGGTGCACCCTCCCTCACAGCTCATAGGTATGGGGTTCTGCCTAATACTGAATACGGCCCGCGGGTGGGGAGTCTTGAGGAATTCGTTTTACCTTCACCCGCTGAACATGTAGGGTCCCCAGAGACAGCCCTGCCACATTTCGGGGAAATCAATCCCACAGGCATAAATGTAGGTCAGATTGGCTGGAGAGGTCAGTCGGATGAGGTGGCGGGAACCTCAAAACAGAATCAAGGGCCGGGTTTGGGTCCTGTGGGACAGTCCGACACTGTCGTAAAATCATCTCAGACCCCAGCCAAGGGTTTTGGTTGCTTGGGACAGCCAGGACCCCGAAGGGAAGGGAACAGTAACAGAGCCCCCCGAGATGAGGGTGGTTCTCAAAGAAAAAAGAGTAGGGCCGATGGGACCCTCGGGAAGGGTATTGGGCAATTGTTGTCCACTAATAGGGGTGCACCAGGTTATTTCTTAGGGGGGACGAGCCTTGCGACAATGCATACAGGTACGACCCAGGTACCAGATGGGTATGATGGGGTTGCCTTTGGGGGCAATGGTCATCAAGTAGTATGTGCCCCTCCCTCCTGAAGTGAGTAGACACCCCCCCCCCCCAGCAGGCCCGATGGTGGATGTGCCCCCACCATTTTGGTATGAGTTTTCAGAAGGGCCAGGACTCGTGTATATGATCCCGGGAGAGAGCGGGGTGTCAGGGATTAGAGATGCTGTAGACGCACCTCAGGGTCTACCCCTACTGGGGTCCCCGGTGTCAATTAACATTCGTGGACGAGTCTCCATGGCCGGGGAGATCGATCGGTGGTGACCGAAAGGAAGGTGACTTACGGGATGTTAGCCGTGGTGCGGATGGGTTCCCCAGGGATTACAGTGGCCACCAAGGGCCACCCCCACTCGATATGGGTAGACGCAGGCCCCCTAGAGGCAGAGATGGCCATGGGGAGTGGGTGCCAGCCAATCATGGTGAGGATGGGTCCCCGAGGGATTACAGTGGCCACCAAGGGCCATCCCCACTCGATGTGGGTAGACGCAAGCCCCTTAGAGGGAAAGATGGCCATGGGGAGTGGATGCCAGCCAATCATGGTGAGGATGGGCCCCCGAGGGATTACAGTGGCCACCAAGGGCCACCCCCACTCGATGTGGGTAGACGCAGGCCCCCTAGGTGCAGAAATGGCTATGGGGAGGAGGTGCCGGCCTATCAGGGCGAGGGCGAGCCCCCAAGGGATGACAATGGCCACCGCTGCTAGGTGTGGGTGGACGCGAGCAGCCTAGAGGCAGGAATGGTTATGAGAGGCGCACGTTTGCCGATCGTGATAGGGAAGAGCCAAATCGAGATACGGACGATCAGGAAGGGCTGCCCCCAGTCGACTGGGAAGCCGTTGAGCCCCTTAGAGGTGGAGGTCATCACCAGAGACGTGCTCGAGATGGGCCTGGGGCTGCACATGAACCTATGCACAGAGTGGAAGGACCGAGGGTGGACAACCCGCGTGCACCGGCTTCTAAGCCACCGAGGTTCAGCAGTGTTGGGGATTGGACGTCTTTTGAGGTTCCTTTCGGACCATATGCTTGACGGTATGGGTGGACTGATGCTGAGAAGCTAGGTAGACTGTACGAGTGCCTCGAAGGAGTAGCAATGCGGTATCTGTGCTCTTTACCGGCAAACATGATAACTAACTATGACGATGTTCAACGAATGCTAGCGGACCGATTTGGCGTTAGGGTCCCCCCCCCCCGAGTGTTTTAAGGAAAAAGCTGCATGACCTAAAGCAGGGGAAGCAGGCGCTCGAGGAATTTGCGGAAGAGATTCGACGGTTGGTGCCCCTGGCGTACAATACAATTGCGCCGGCAGACCGAGAAGAGTTTGCGGTCGATGCGTTTTTAAAAGGATACAAAGACAAGAGGGTCGCATGTTTATTCATGGCCCAGAATCCTATAGCGGAAGCTGAGGATCTGGTTAGGGCTAGAGAATGTGAATATGTCTACATCTATGGGACTAGCCGCGATTCTTCCCTTGCGAGGCCACGTGTCAGAAGGGTGGCATGGGCAGGTGACTATGCGCCCGCTGCAGATGAGGTTGGAGAGTATGACTGCCAGCGGATCGGTTGGAATGGCCCTCTCAACAAGCAGTGTGCGGTCACCGAAGACGGCCAGCTGGTCGCTGCAATGAAAGAAATGACCAAGGGCCTGGAAAGCATGTCGAAAGAAATGACCAAGGGCCTGGAAAGCATGTCGAGAGAGATGACTAAGGGTATGGATGGCATGACGAAAAGTATGGATGGCATGACTAAAGGTATGGATGGCATGACGAAAAGTATGGATGGCATGACTAAAGGTATGGATGGCATGACTAAAGGTATGGATGGCATGTCCAGAGAAGTGACAGGGCTGGGAGCTCGGATGTCCAAGGAGTTTAGTTCTTTAACTCACAGATTCAACGAGGCATTCAAACTAAAGCCCTCCCATGCAGAGACACCTAAGGGCGCAAGTAACATTCCCAAAAGAGACAATAGAGAACAGAGTTCCCCTGTGGTAGAGAGCCCAGGCAGGGATCATCCGTTTGGACCAGGAAGTCCATACAGAGGTATGACAAGTGGCGCTAGGTCGCCACCCCCCATGAGGACAGGGAGTCCATCGAGGAACGGTGAACGGTGTTTTACGTGTAACGAACTTGGACACTACAAAAATGAGTGCCCAAAGATGCGTTCCCGCAGTCCTAGCCCCGTTTCCGTGTCGGGAAACTAGTAGGGGCTGAGTCAGCAGGCCAAGGCTCAGCCCGTGAAAGGTGGATATCACCTCATGTAAATAGGCCTCCAGATGAAGAGAAAAATCCAAATGTTACAATGGGGAATTCCTGGGTCGCTGAGAAAACGCCAGCCAGCCATGAAGGTTATAAGGTGGGTCGAGCAACCTATGGGTTGGAAGAATGGGATCCAGGGGGGAACAGGTCGCACGAAAACATAGAAACCGAGGTTTGCGTTTGGGAAGTTGGAGGAGTAGGAGTCACCCTTATGGTTAACATTGAAGTAGGGGGTTGCTCACAGCTGGCAGTGGTTGACACTGGTGCACAGGTTACTGTATTGTCTGAGACAATGGCAGGGCGGATGGGAATTCCCGCCGGAATCTTGGCGGATCTACCAAGGGCTAAACTTCGAGGTTTCGGCAAAGATGGCTATGTTGAAGGGAAGAGAGGAATCTGGGTGAGGTTTCCAGTGGGAAGCCGAGAGATCAAGTGGCCAGTGTTTATTGCACCCGCCAGGGATGACATACTACTCGGGCTTGATTTTCTCATCGCTATCGATGCCACCGTCAAGGCTAGAGGTGGATTATCGGTGGATGGTGAACTGACACCCACTCATTTAGGCTAGGCACTCCCCAGGGGGCTCAAACCAGAGTCTTTTTGGAGGAGGCGGTTAATTTGAAACCGGAGACCGAGAGATTGGTACGGGGTAAGGTAGAAGTCCCAGATCCTAATTCCTATGCTATCTTAGAACCAGTCAGCATACACGAAGATGTTTTAGTCGGCAGTGTCTTAGTGTGTAAAGGGAAAAGGATTCTAATGACACTTATTAACATGTCCTGTTATGATGTGTCGCTGTCTTCGGGTGTTTGTGTAGGGTGGCTGGCCGAGGCAGAGGTCGTGGAGGATTCGCGTGCCCAACATGAGACCGAGTCTCAGGGGGGAGTTGGCTGCACCCCATCACAGGAAGGTTCATGTGACCAGGAGCCACATGAGACGGAGTCTCACGGGGAGTTAGTTGTGCCCCACCTCAGGTGTCGCGTTGTGAAGTTATGGTCCCAGACACAGCAATTGAAGAACAGGACACACAGAGGACTGCAAATAATGCCGACGGTGAGCCTGAGGAGCCTGGCGACACAAGTTGCACAGTTCCGGTCCATCTTGAGGAACTGTATAAGGGAAGTAGTGAAGGACTTTCTGCAACGGAAGCCGGAGAATTTGGAGACTTGCTGTGGGAATATCAAGACATTTTTGCTACCAATGACTCAGACTTAGGCTGTTTTGGAGGGGTCAAACACCGGGTGGAGACGGGATCAGCGCGCCCCATGAGGGACTCGCCAAGGCGGACGCCTCTTGGTTTTCAGTGCGAAGAGGAAGCCCATTTGAATAAAATGCTAGAATCAGGGGTTGTGTCCCCATCCAGCGGAGAGTGGGCTTCATCTGTTGTTCTGGTGAGGAAGCGCGACGGAGGAGTCTGGTGGTGCGTTGATTACCGGAAACTAAATGACGTTACCATTAAAGACAGTTACCCGCTGCCAAAAATAGACGAATGCATCGACACTTTGAGCAGTTCCCGCTGGTTTTCGGTCCTTGACATGAACAGCGGCTACTATCAAATCGAGGTTGACAAGTGTGATAAGGAAAAGACCGCGTTTACAACGTGACATGGTTTGTTCCATTATAACCGAATGCTGTTTGGGCTCTGTAATGTGCCTTCAACTTTTCAGCGAGTGATGGATCTCGTGCTTCGGAGGCTACAGTGGAAGACACTGCTCGTGTATATTGATGATGTAATCGTGACCAGGACGTCTTTTTTGGAGCACCTGACCTGCTTACGCGAAGTTTTTGAGTGCTTCCAGACCAACAAGTTGAAACTTAAAGCCAAGAAATGTCAGCTTTTTCGTGATTCGGTTGTGTTTTTGGAGCACCTGGTGAGTCAGGAGGGGATACAAATGAATCCCGTGTTAACAGAAAGTGAGGCAAAATGGCCACCCCCAGCCTCTGTTCGAGAACTACAGTCCTTCCTGGGCCTGACCAACTACTACAGAAGGTTTGTGCAAGACTATGCCGCGCCACTGACAGATTTGTTGGCCAAGGGTGTGCCGTTTGAGTGGGGTCTGGCGCAGGACCAGGCCTTTCGCATGTTGAAGGAAAGGCTAATCTGCCCCCCCCCCCCCGCCCCCCATCCTGGCATACCCGAAACCGGACTAGACTTTCATACTCGACATGGATGCAAGCTCTGTGAGTCTGGGGGCCATCTTGTCACAGATGCAGGAAGGCATCGAGAGACTGATAGCCTACCCTAGCCTGCGACTCAAAAGGTCCCAGCGAAACTATTGTGTGACCCGCCGCGAACTACTGGCAGTGGTTAAATTCACCAGGCAGTTCAGACACTTTTTGCTTGGCAAGAAGTTTATTCTACGCACCGACCACAGTAGTTTAACATGGCTGTTCAGGTTTAAGACCCCATACGGACAGTTAGCCCAGTGGCTAGAGTCCGTGAGCCAATTTGACTTTACTATACAACATAGGCCAGGCGTGCGGCATGCTAATGCTGATGTTCTTTCGAGGCTGGGGATGGACACTGATGTCTGCCACTGCTACGACGTAGGAAAAGATGTTGAGGGTTTGCCTTGCAAGGGCTGCGACCATTGCCGTCGTGCTCATGAAGCGTGGTCCAGATTTGTGGAAGATGTTGACAACGTGGTTCCGCTGGCCGTGAGAAGCATTGACGAAGCTGAAGTGACCATAAAGACTGACCAGGAGGAGCCATCTAATTGGCTGAGGGCCAAAATCCCCACGGACTTGCATGACCTGCAGATGGAGGACCCGGATTTAGCTGAGGTCTTCCGTTGGGTATCGGAGGGACGGCCGCCGCAGCAGGAGATGACTGGCGCGTCTCCTATGCGGAGAAAGTATTGGCTGCTGTGGTCGCAACTATCGGCCATGAGTGGAGTTCTGTACCATGATTGGGTAAGCGCTGCTGTGGGCAGACTAGCAGATTATTGGTGGTCCCTCGGGGTGTACGAAGGGACCTTATTAAATCCCATCACGAGCCACCCACAGCTGGACATCAAGGCATAACAAAGACATAAGCCCGATTGAGACTCTTTTACTTTGGCCAGGAATGAGTGCGGATGTGGCTGATGTGGTACGCACTTGTGCCACCTGTGGTATGTGCAAGAGACCAAACCGTCATGGCAGGGCACCCTATGAGATATACCAAGCAGGGGCTCCTATGGATAGGGTGCAACTAGACATCCTTGGACCCCTGCCTGTGAGCGACTCCAGACACAAATACATCTTGGTGATAATGGATCAGTTCATTAAGTGGGTGGAAGCGTACCCTTTGGAGGACCAGACTGCGTGGGTCATCGCCCAGAAGCTTGTCAATGAATTTGTTGACCGTCTGGGAACTCCGTTAGAGATCCATACTGATCAGGGGAGAAATGTGGACGGAGAGCCGATTCGCGAAGTGTGCCGCTTGCTTGAAGTCCGTAAAACGCAAACAACACCATACCGCCCGAGTTGTAATGGCATGATGAGCGCTCTAATAGGACTTTGTTACAGATGATCAGGTGCTAAGTTAGTCCCAATCAGCATGACTGGGATAAGCATGTGGCACTGCTCTCTGCTGCTTACAGGAGCACACCACATCCCAGTACGGGCATGAGTCCGAACCGGCTAATGCTGGGTTGCGAAACCAGATGGCCGCCAGATTTAGAATTAGGTCAGGCGGCTACCCCAGGTGAACATGAAACCTACTTGGACTATGTGCAAGATCTTGCCAATGCCCTGGAGGATGCACAAGATATAGCGAGAAAGACCTTGGGAGTCCGTCAGGAACATCAAAAGACGGTCTATGACACAAAGATTTTGGAGCGCACATTTGAAGCTGGAGACTTGGTACTCATTAGGGACACCCGTAGAGTTCCCGGAAAGAGCCCTAAGTTGCAGCCAATGAGGCAGGGACCATATGAACTGGAAAAAGCAATGGGGTCCAGCTTTGTACGTGGTGCGATCTAAGCAGAGTGTATCACCATGATAGGCTAAAGAAATACCGAGGGGAAGACATTCCAACTTGGCTGAGGAGGGCTCGCCAGAGGATTCTGACTGCGCCAACTGCCGCGGAGCCAGATGAGGATGCTACCCCAAGGCCGGAAGGGTACCGGAGCCGGAATCTGCAGGTGGAGATGTCCAGGTGCTGGAGTTTCATTACATAACAGTGACAATTCTCCTTTTTGGGTTCCTCCAAGTAAATATACTTTGGGGAAGATAGACAATGAATGTGTGGGTAACTAGTTTCCGCTGTTTGAGCGGCTTATATATATTGCAATAGTTACCGGGTTATTTAATACAGTTTGAGAAATGCTTCAGAGTACTGAGCCGGCGTTTCTGAGTCACTAAGTGCCATATGGGGCATCACGTTTGCATCCTTAAATGGTGAATCTTAAGTCTTAGACCTGCTAGACAGCAGGCTCACGAGTTAACGGATGTGAATATAGTTGATAATACCCGCTCTTTAGTGGTGGCGCTACTCCTTTGTAGTGCTGATCTTATAGGTTCTGCTCTTTTAAGCGGTCATTACGTAAAGGTATATGCCAGGTAACGCCCCTGTTGTAGTATACGTTTTGGGATATATCATATATCATTTTGTTTCAAATAACAGTTATATTTCCTCTAGAGGGTGTCATAAGAATGGTTTAGCTTGGCCTGATGGTGCAGCTTGCGCGGACGCAAGGGCAGCAGAGGGGAGTGGTGTGGTAAAATTTTGAGTTTGGCCCTGAACTTCCATGGGAAGGGGGGGGGGGGTGATCTCATAACGTCACTTGCCGCCTCACACCGACTGTTGACCAATCAGGAGACAGCACCAGACAGTTGCAGAGAGAACCTTTTTTTCAGACATTTGGAAGTGAGGTACATCGCTTGTTTATTCAACACTTATCCGTTGTATTTGATATTTCTGACGCCCAAAGCTGGGATTTGTCGCATGATTTAATCAGGATAAAGGTGAGAGCAAAATCACTTCAGGACAGTGGTACCTGGTGTACATGTATATATGGTCACCAGGGTTTCTGCCAGAGTGAAATTTTAGGGTACTCAAACACTCATATTCTAAAGCAAAAAATCTGTAAATAGTGACATTATGGGGGTATTGTTTGGTAATAGATGCCAAAATTTTACTTTTTTGGTAACATTTTAGGGTAAGCACAAGTACCCTTGACATTTTTTAGGGTATGCTACTTTACCCTTTTTACTCTCTGGCGAAAACCCTGGTCACTGCTGTGATACAGGAGTCAAGTTTCTTTACGAGTTTCCTGCAACCTGCTTCATGTGGTCACCTTTGCTTGACAAGTGAGCTGACCACATACAGCAGGTTTTATTATTGTACCTCAGACATTAATCCAGTGCTCTGATTGGCTCAAGTGGGCGTGTAACAGTTTTGACTGTTAACTGTCAGAAAGTTACTGTTGCCCGCAGCCAATTTTAGTCACATGGGGCACTGCACATTTGACCCGGCTTTGACCCCAAAAAGCAGATGACATGCAGCTTCTTCAGGCCACACAAGACAAGATGGCCAAGGAAGAAAGGTTTGCGTCTCTCGTGGCACAAGTGACATGATATGTCTTCATTTATTGTTCTTCAGTATAAATAAGGAAATGGTGTCCTTGCCTTTGTGGGACAAGAGGAACTGTAAACCTTCGGGTTGACAGTCCATCCCTCAGGTTTACAGTTCTTCCTGTCCCATGCAGGAAAGGGCACCATGGATGTGTCCTTGGGGCAAGTTCCGGTGACAGAGATCACTGTACTGTGTGTCATTCAGTCAGCCATCAAATAAACACTTGAAAAGTTTCATAACAAATTTAGTAATAATAATAAGCAGCTGGTTTTCAATAGGAGTGTGCTCAACTATGATGTGCATCTCTGAAAAAAAATTGGGGAAGCTGCGCTGGATCCTTCTTGAGATATTATGGTAACGTCGTCCCCTTGTGCACCACTCAGGCACCCTAAAAGATAAATACTTCAAAGTTTATAAACACAAAGAGGAAGCTAGGTTTAAATGGGAACCTAGTCCATCGTAAGATGCATCTCTGACAAAAAATTTGGGAAAGCTGGAGTTAATATTAATTGAAATATTGTTGTAACATCGTCAGGGTTGACGCCACTCAGACAGCCTTCAAATAAATACACTCAATTTAAAAGTTTCATAAAAACTTCAAAAATAATCAGCAGAAGCTGGTTTTAAATAAAAACCTGGTTCATCATAAGATGTGACTCTGACAAAAAATTTGGTAAAGCTGCAGTCAATATTTTTTGAGATATTGCGGTAACATCGTCAGGGTTGAAAAAGTTTCATAAAAAGTTTTAAAATAATCAGAGGAAGCTGGTTTTCAATAGGAACCATCATAAGGTCTACAGCCACAGTGAATACTTTTTGAGATATGGCGGTAATGTCAACAAGACAGACGGACAACGCAGGGGAAAACAATACCCTTTGGCACTTTATGTGCCAAGGGTAAAAAACTGTTCAAGTTTATACACGTGAAAATAAAGCAATTTACAGTAACAATAGTGCCCCTTTTGAGAGACTATACCCCTAGGGAGAGTCTCAAAGTTTTCAAATCAACTCTTTCAATGCTGACCATGACTTAAATCCAACTACTTAAACTGTACTACACACAATTATAATAAAGACATTAGATTCATGTAAATTCCTTGTGAAAAGACTTTTCATTCATGTACCAACATGCAAAATAGTTCTGGAGAATATGATGGTCCAGGCCATATTGCACCCAAAGCATGCCCAGGAAGGCATTTGACTCAGTCCAAAACTTGGCACCGAAAGACTTCAGTGGGCGATCTTACATGGAAAAAGATAGACAGGGCCAGAATTTCACAAAATTTTGTGAGAATTTATTTGTATTTTTGTCAATTAGTTTTCTATTTAAAGAAATACAAGTTTAGAAGAATCTTTACGAGAATGGATTCTCGCCGAAATTCTGGCCCTAATAGAAGGGATATGATAAATGTGGTCTTCAGTTAGGTGGCCTTGCAACAGAAGGGTCTCACCAAGAGTGACTACTGTACTCTTCACCTGACACATCTGTATCTACACGCAAGAAACCTCACTGGCAAGACCTTTCTGGCTGACTTAAAGAGACCATAAAAGAAACTGTGGTAACTTTATTAACCATACCTGTACTGCGGTACTTCACGAAGTAACTGACATCCAGCAGGGCCGTTGGTGTCCAGATAACTTTAAAATGGCCACCCTCTGAAGTCACAGTCAAGTCTGGCTTAGCAGGTTGCAATAAATAGAAAGAAATGGGGCAATTAAAAACAGTGCAAATTACTACTGCCTTTGCCAGTATCTTATTAAGTCTTTTAAGTGTACTGTTTGCTCTGTGCCATTTCATTCACAAGTTAAGTTGGGTGGTTTTGGGGTTGTGTTTTGATTTAAATGTAAGAAAAGGGACACATTTTTTTTACAATATTATCAGACAAAATATTTTAATGAGACTGTCTGACATCTTGTGCTCACATGACTCAAAAGTTAAGAAACAAAGGGTTCACAATAAGCTTTGAGTGCAGCAACTACTGAATAAGAACATGGTTTTGTCGCAGAGGTTCGATACAAGAAACAGTTGGCATGCAAAACTTGAAAAATAACACTGCCAGTAAGAATGATCTGAAGACTCCCTTGGCCAACTTAAAAATATGACGACCCCTGGTGCCTTGAAAGTATATCAAGGTCACTGAATGTCAAATTCAGCCAAATTTCCAATGAGATGCTTCTACACTGCAAGATTCATGATAGTAGCTCAAGTTTTTCAAAAGGTATTGCATCTGCAATTGTAATAGAGGAACGGACACACAGACATGACAATACTCCATCAGTCAACAAGGTAAAGAGCTCAACTAGAGAGCCATGTGAACAGCCCGTGCTCAGCTGACCTAAGCTTGTCCCACAAAAATCAAGGTTGCAACTGGATAGACCTGTGTTGAGCTTTAGCTGAGTGCATATGCCATTAAGAAGTATTTCTAAGACGGACAACTGAGCCTCCAAAAAGCTCTGTCTGACTAGCAAGTAAGCTGAGCTAAGAATTGCAGTACCATCTGGTGAACAAATTAAGAACTAGGAGTCCCTAGGAGTGTTCATGTGTGATATCAAAACAATTGATTGACCTGTTTTAGAGAAGAGGATATTTTTAAGATTGGTCCCAAAAAGAAAAAAAAATCATAAAAAATCTAAAATTCACTGAAGCATGACCATTTTAACAAATTTGATAGAGACCAACTCAAAGTACATTGCCACCAAGTTTGAAGCTAATCTGGTTGCGTTTTTCAGACCCAAATTGAATAAATTGTTAAAAATTAGGAATCCAGAGTATTGCCACCTGGTGAACAACTTTGTTTGACCCTTTCACAAGGAACATATCAGCCACGTTTCAGCTTAATCTGAGCGATAATTCTAGAGGAAAAGTTGAAAACAGCAAAAATACCCCCCCCCCCAAAAAAAATCATAAAAAATAGAAAGAAGTGCAGTGCCACCTGGTGAACAAATTAAGAAATAGGAGTCTCTAGCTGTGTTCATATGAGATATATCAAAGCAATTAAGTGAGTGGTTTTACAGAAGAAGATTTTTTTTTTAAATTTGACCAAAAAAACCCCCAAAATTTTCCAAAAAATCCAAAATTCATTTAAGCGTGACAGTTTGAACAAACTTGGTAGAGACCCATCCAAGGTACATTGCCAACAAGTTTTAAGTGAAAATGTGAATAAGCATTACAATGCCCACTGACTTGCACAGTAATCAATAGTAAAGGTGCATTTACGGATAAGTAGCCGAATTGAAAAAAATCATTAAGACCCAGGAATCTACAGCAGTGCTACCTAGCGAACAACTTTGTTTCAGTGACCCTTTCACTTGGAACATATCCACAATGTTTCAGCTATATCTGATTAAGGGTTCAGGACAAAAAGTCTAAAATACACAGAAAATGATTAAAAAAAAAAGAAAAAAAATCCATCACCATGTGGTGAACAAATTAAGGCCAGGTAAGACACCAAAAACCTTTGCTTCGCCAATTTTGAGATTTCAACTTTTTTTTTTAAAAGATGAACGTCCTTTCTATAAGTTGTCAAAATTTCAAGCTTTGAAATAAAGTAGAAATATGAGAAAACCGCCAAAATGTTTGTGGCAGGGAAAAGATGCAAACATGCTAACATATCATAGCCTTAGTGGTTTATTTTATAGTTATCTTGCTTGTTTTGTTTTCTAATGAGGGGAGACTTTAAATGTTCAAGAGGAGCAGGAATTGTCTGACGATATCCCTTCAAAGGCCGTGCTGTGATGGAGTAGTGGTCCTACACACCAAAGACAGGCCAGGCAAAAAACTGGCACTTTAATCAACAATACCCACGTACATAATAATATTTTATCGAAACTCAGGGATGAGGAAATAAAAGTACAAATAAACACCTGGAAATCAGCAAAAACGTGAACAGAAGAGAAGAGAAAACACAAAACAGCATTACAAAACTCAGGTTGCAAGAGAAATGAAATTCATTGAGAAAATAACTACAAAATAATGACAAGCTAACTAAGTAAAGTGTACAGACAAGTCTAACAAGCTAACTACATAAAGTATGCAGATAGGAGTAAATATAATAAAACAGTATCCCTAAAAAGAGGATGACGAGGTAGAGGGCAAAAGACAAAACCCGCCATCCATCCACTGTCCACAAAAAAAAAAAAAAAAAAAAAAAAAAAAACAGCTGGGCAAAATTTAATCCGTTTAAGGGCTTTTGATTCTGTAATGTCGGAAATGCAAAAATAATTCAGTGATTTTCCAAATTTTGCTTTGTTCTTTTTCTATTAAATGAAGAAAAAGTACATCCTGGAAATCAAAGGGAAAATTGAAACGTCAAACTTTGAGAATGGATAACAGAAAAACTAAACCAAACTTAAACAAGAGGGCTGTGTGAACAGCCCAGGCTAAGCTGACCTAGACATTCATCACACTTGCAGCTCTGTGAACTTGGGACAGGATCAAGGTCACCCATGTTCTGAGTAAGTCTGACCTTTATAGAAGATCCCTAACATTTTATGTGCAACATCACGGTTCAAGTAGTTCCCAAGTTATAGTGAAGAGTAAAATTCATGTATGTTGCACTGTAACCCAGAAACGAGGTCAAGGTCATTCATGTACTGTCTAAGCATGACCTTCCTACAGAAACATTAACATGTACAGCATCTTGGTACTAACTCTAAACAGATCTCAAGTTATCAAGTAAACAGTAAATTTCGTGTCAGTTGTCCTGTGAATTAGCATTAGAAGGCCCATTGACTTACATAGAAATCAACAGGAAAGCTGCATTGACCGATAAGAATCCGAATTGAAAATCCTTAAAAATAAGGAGTCCAAAGCAGTGCCACCTAATAAACAACTTTGTTTGACCCTTCCACAAGAACATATCCATCACATATCAGCTTAATCTGAGTGACGTTTCTGAGAACAAGTGAAAAATAGCAAAACCATATAAAAAATTCATAAAAAAACTTGGACAAAAATTGCAGTGCCACCTGGTGAACAAATTGGGAACTAGGTGTCCCTGGGAGTGTCTATGTAAGATATCATAGCAATTGGGTGAGCGGTTTCAGAGGAGAAGCGTTTTTACAGTTTGCCCTAAAAAGAACAAAAAAATTCATAAAAAATAAAAAATCAGTAGAGTGTGACCACTTGTACAAAGTTGATAAGAGATCCAACCAAGGCACATCCCCACCAAGTTTGAAGTAAATCTGGCCAAAATTATTTAAGTTATAACCATTACAAGAAATTCCAATGTTAAACTTTCCTATTAACACTTTTGTAAAGATTTTTGAAAAAAAAAATCTTAAAACAAGGGCTTGTGTTCTAAATGCAGGAGCAAACCATATGTAGGCATGTAGGGCTGTGGAGCAAGTTGAAATAATTGAAGGAAAGACTGTTCAGGTGTAACAAACACATTTTGTTGAATGTACTTTATAAAAATAACAGTTAGTAAAGTTCTTTACTTCTGCTTGAACCTGTTTATAAAACAAGAGGACTGTGACAGTCCTCTGCTCAGCTGACATGTACATATACCCTTGCCATTTTTTAAGAATTGCCCCCCAAAAGAACAAAGAAATCCAAAAATCAATGGAGCATGTCTTTTTAAACAAATCTGCCAAAGACCCCAACCAAGGTACACTGCCAGCAAGTTTAAAGTCAATCTGAATGACAGTTTTGCATAAAGGGATCAAAATGTGAATAAGCATTAGATTGCTCATTGACTTACACAGTAATCAATAGGAAAGGTGCATTTACTGGTACTTACCCAAATTTTAAAAATCGTTAAAAATCAGTAATCAACAGCATTGCCACACAGTGAACTGTTTTGTTTGATCCTTCCACAAAGAACCTATCCACCAACTTCAGCTTAATCTGAGTGACACTTTTGTAGAAAAGGTCGAAAATAGCAATAACACACAAAAAAACCACAATAAATAAAAAAACATCGCAGCGCTACTTGGTTAACAAATTCAGAACCAGGACTCCCCAGGAGTGTTCCTCTGTGATATTAAAGCAATGCAGTGAGCAGTTTCAGAGTAGAATATTTTTGAAGATTTTCCCCCCAAAATAAAAACAGAATCATAAAAAATTCAAAAATCAATGGGCCATGACCATATGAACAAATCTGCTAGAGACCCACACAAGGTACATTGCCATCAAGTTTGAAGTCAATCTGAAGGACAGTTCCACAGAAGAAATAAAAACTGTGAATTAGCATTAAAATGCCCATTGACTTGACCAAGCAATAGGAAAGGTGCATTTACCGACAAGTACCCAAATTGAAAAAAAAAATGTTAGAAAAAAAAACTGCAGCACTGCATCCTAGTGAACAATTTTGTTAGCCCTTCCACAAGGGATATATCCACCAAGTTTCAGCTTAATCTGAGAAACAGTTCTGGAAAAAAGTTAAAAACAGCAATAAGTCACACACACACACACACACACACACACACACACACACGCACACACACACACACACACACACACACACAAACACACACACTTACACACACACACACACAAAAAAAACCAAAATCATTTTTAAAAAAGTCACAGAACCACCTGGTGAACAAATTCAGAACCAGAGTCCCTTGGAGTGTTCCTGTGTGATATCAAAACAATTGGATCGGCAGTTTCAGAGAAGATGGGTTTTGAAGATTGGCCCCAAAAAAGAACAAAACAAAACAAAACAAAACAAAAAAACAATCATGAACAGCAGGGGTATGTGACCAGCCCATGCTCAGCTGACCTGGACATTCATCACACTTCCAGTCTGTGAACTTGGGATAGGATCAAGGTCACCCATATACTGAGTGAAATGTCTGACCTTTCTAGAAGAACACTTACATGTGCAACATCAAGGTTCCAGTTCAAGTAGTGCTCAAGCTATAGTGAAGAGTAAAATTCATGTATCTTACACTGTGACCCCACAAACGAGGTCAAGGTCACTCATGTACTGTCTAAGCATGACTTTCATATAGAAACATTAACATGTGCAGGATCAAAGTCCTAACTCAAAACAGACCTCAAGTTAACAAGTGAACAGTAAATTTTGTGTCAGTTGTCCTGTGACCTTGGGGATGAGGTCAAGGTCCAAACATCACTGGAGCATGACCGTTTCCACAAAAAAGGTAGACACTTATGTCAGGTACATCCCCACCAAGTTTGGCACAAATCTGGCCAAAATTACTGAAGTTAAAACCATTACAAGAAATCCCCATGTTAAACTTTCCTATTAAAAATTTTCGAAATATTTTTTTTTATCCTAAAAAAATCCAAAAGTCACAGGAACATATAACCATTTGAACAAACTTGGTACAGACCCACCCAAGGTACATTGCCACCATGTTTGGAGTAAATCATACAGACAGTTTCTTCAGAGAAGTCCAAAATGTGAATTATAATTAGAATGCCCATTGACTTGCATAGTAAGTAATAAAATGGGTGCATTTAACAATGAGTACCCGAACTGAAAAAAAAATCGTTAAAAATCAGGAATCAACTGCAGTGCTACCTAGTGAACATCTTTGCTTGACCCTTTTGACAAGAAACATACCCACAAAGTTTCAACTTAATCTGAGAGACGCTTCTGGAGAAGAAGTAACAAGTAACAAAAACACACAAAAATTAAAAACAAAAAATTGGAAACAAATTTGCAACACCACATGGTGAACAATTTCAGAACTAGGAGTCCCTAGGAGTATTCTTATGTAATATCAAAGCAATTGGGTGAGCAGTTGTGGAGAAGATTTTGTAAGATTTGTCAAAAAACAAACAAATAAACAAACAAACAAACAGACAAAAAAACAAAACACAACAAAAAAATCATCAAAAAACCAAAAGTCACTGGAGCATGACCATTTGTATAAACATGACAGAAACCCATCCAAGGTATGTTGCCACCAACTTTGAAGTCAATCTGGCTGATGGTTTCGAAGAAGATGCAAAAAATGTGAATAAGCATTACAATGCCCACTGACAAACATAGTTATCAACAGGAAAGCTGCATTGACCTATAAATACCCAAATTTAAAAAAAAAATGTTAAAAATCCACAGCTGCGCCACTTAGTGAACAACTTTGTTTGACCCTTCCACAAGGAACATACCCACCAAGTTTCAGCTTAATCTGAGCGATGTTTCTGGAGACGTCAAAAATAGCAATAACACACAAAAAGTCAATAACAAGAGGGCTGTGTGAACAGCCTGTGCGTCAGCTGATCTTGACATTCATCACACTTGCAGCTCTGTGAACTTGGGAAAGGATCAAGGACACCATGTTCTGAGTAAGTCTGACCTTTATAGAAGAACACTTACATGTGCAACATCAAAGTTCAAGTAGTTCTCAAGTTATAATGAAGAGTAAAATTTATGTATGTTGCACTGTGACCCCACAAACGAGGTCAAGGTCATTCATGTACTGTCTAAGCATGACCTTCATACAGAATAATTAACATGTGTAGCAATCTCAAAACAGATCCCAAGTTATCAAGTTAACAGTAAATTTCGTGTCAGTTGTCCTGTGAATTAGCATTAGAAGGCCCATTGACTTACATAGTAATCAATAGGAAAGCTGCATTGAACGACAAGTCCCCGAATTGAAAATCCTTAAAAATCAAGAATCCAAAGCAGTGCCACCTAGTAAACAACTGTTTGACCCTTCCACAACAACATATCCATCACATTTCAGCTTAATCTGAGGGACGGTTCTGAGAACAAGTGAAAAATAGCAAAACCATACAAAACATTCATAAGCGCCTCCTGGTGAACAAATTGGGAACTAGGTGTCCCCAGGAGTGTCTGTGTATGATATCAAACCAATTGGGTGAACGGTTTCAGAAGAGATGAATTTTAAAGGTTTGCCCTAAAAAAAGAACAAAAAAATTCATAAAAAATCTAAAAATCAATAGAGCGTGACCACTTGAACAAACTTTGTAGAGATCCACCCAAGGCACATCCCCACCAAGTTTGAAGTAAATCTGGTCAATATTATTAAAGTTATGACCATTACAAGAAATTCCCATGTTAAACTTTCCCATTAAAACTTTTGTAGAAATTTTTGAAAAAAAAAACATAAAAAAAATCCAAAATTCAGTGGAACATGACCATTGGAACAAACCTGGTAGACACCCACCCAAGGTACATTGCCACCAAGTTTGAAGTAAATCTGGATGATGGTTTTGGAGAATAAGTTGAAAATGTAAATTAGCATTAGAATGCCCATTGTCTTACATGGTAATCAATAGGAAGGTGCATTTACCCCAAAGGAGTCGAATTGAAAAAATCATTAAAAATCAGGAATCCGCAGCATTCCCACATAGTGAACAACTTTGTTTGGCCCTTCCATAAGGAACATAATCACCACGTGTAAGCTTAATCTGAGTGACGGCTCTGGAGAAGAAGTCGAAAATAGCTATAACACACAAAAATTCATAAAAAATTTTTAAAAAAACTGCAGCCCCACCTGGTGAACAAATTTACAACAAGGAGTCCCTAGGTGTCTTCCTGTGTGATATAAAAGCTATTGGGTAAGCAGTTTCTGAGAAGAAGATTAAAAATCCAAAAATCACTGGAGCATGAACATTTGAACAAAATTGGTAGAAACCCACCCAAGGTACATCCCCACCAAGTTTGAAGCTAATCTGGATGACGGTTTTGGATAAGTCGAAAATGTGAATTGGCATTAGAATGCCCATTCACTTCCACATTGATCAATAGGAAAGCTGCATTGACTGACAAGTACCAGAATTGAAAAAATCATTAAAAATCAGGAATCTGCAGCATTCCCACATAGTGAACAATTTGGTTTGACCCTTCTACAAGGAACATATCCTACATGTTCCAGCTTAATCTGAGTGACGGTTCTGGAGAAGAAGTCAAAAATAGCTATAACACACAAAAATTCATAAAAAATTAGGAAAAATTGCAGCACCACCTGGTGAACAAATTAAGAACTAGGAGTCCCAGGGAGTGTTCCTGCGTGATATCAAAGCAATTGGGTGAGCGGATTTTTTAAGATTTACCCAAAAAAGAACAAAAAAATTCATTAAAAATCCAAAAATCACTGGACCATGACCATTTGAACAAACTTGGTAGAGACCCACCCAAGGCACATCTCCACCAAGTTTGAAGTGGATCTGGCTGACGGGTTTTGAGAAGATGTCGAAAATGTGAATTGTGGACAGACGGACGTACGGACGTACGACGGACCCTAACAAAACCTCAGCTGACTGACAAGGCAGCTGAGGTAAAAATTAGAACAAAATTGAGGCCTTGATGATCTATGATTACAAGGAGACCAATTTGTAATTTGAAATTTATTTTTCATTTGAATTTGAATTAAGAACATCATTTCTTGCCAGGAATTTGCCAACACTGTATAAATTTGCGACCACACAACACAAATTTGAGCCACATCCGGCCACCATGCCTCAAGTCGGCCACAAAATACTTGCACGAAACTTTGTTGACATGATTCTTGCCAAATTTAGTTAGTGCAAACAATAAAGGATTTCTTCCTACAGTAAATTTCCTTAAACAAGTTTTTAATTTGATCTATCTGTATCTGTTCCTCCCTGATTCAAGTGCTTACGAGCACAGGATCTTTCCATTTATTTGCATTTTTACAACGGCAGTAAATGTGGCATACTCCGCATGTATTGGGTCTCTCCATAGCGGATCTAAGAGTATTTCGACCACTATATTGGTACGGGGTAATCGGCAGAAGTGCAGAAGCAGAAGTGGCAGAAGTGGAAGATATTGGCGATTTTCGGCATGTTACTACAGCGTTTAAACATAATCTTTACTTCTGTTGATACAAAAGATATTTGCGCATTCCAATTAAGTTGTGTACTTATCCCTGTACCCGTTATATAAAGTACAATGAGCAAAAATAGACCCATTCGCTCACGCGGCAGACACCAGCGCCCGCCATATTGGATTCCTCTTTCCAGGAAGGAGCTACCATATTTTCATTACAGGCATTTGGAAATATGATTATGGGACTTTATTCTGTTGGCAATAACAAGAATTCATTTTTATTAGTTGAAATGTGTTACACAAATGCACAGTTAATAGTTTTTATCCAGGATTCCACAAGGTAGTTCGAAAATTTAATTACAATAATATGAATTGGCATCAGTATGAGCAGCATAAGCATTTTTGGCATTCAGAATAAAGGGGGTCCGTCTAATTACCGAAAGCAACCAAAAGCAACCGAAAACAACCAAAAGGAAGCAAAAGCACCCAAAAGCAACAGAAAGCGACCGAAAGCAAGCTATTTTTAGAAACACATACTTTCGGTGAACTCGAGTCATTCCACTTGCCGACTTTTTGTTCACATGAACCCGACAATTCCCTCTGTGGATATCTCAATAATACTTCCATGGTATCTCCAACTTTAAAAATGTACATGAACCAACATTTTCCAATTTTCAAACGCAAGCGTTAATAAAGTTTTATAAACATAAAGTCATAAACTCGTTCATAATGCTGAACTGGAAGTCAGCAACTCCTCTGGTTACTGAGATCGAGTGTGTGTGTGTGTTTCGAACTGCAAGCAATAGAAGTAGCAGTGCTGTGGTCTTCAATTTAAAGTTGGTCAGGCCAAATTCAGAAATTTGTAAATTCTGAAGCAATTTTGGCCCCTGACCCTGCATAAAAATGCAAAAATCATTGGAACATGACCATTGAAACAACCTGGTAGACACCCACCCAAGGTACATTGCCACCAAGTTTGAAGTTAATCTGGATGACAGTTTTGGGGAAGAAGTCGAAAATGTGAATTAGCATTAGAATGCTCACTGACTTCCATAGTAATCAATAGGAAAGCTGCATTGACCGATACGTACCCGAATTGAAAAAATCGTCAAAAAACAGGAATCCGCCGCATTCCCACATAGTGAACAACTTTGTTTGACTCTTCTACAAGGAACATATACACCATGTTTCAGCTTAATCTGAGAGATAGTTCTGGAGAAGAAGTCGAAAACAGCTATAGCACACAAAAATTCATATATTTTTTTTTAAATCGCATCGCCACCTGGTGAACAAATTAAGAACAAGGTGTCCCAGGGAGTGTTCCTGTGTGATATCAAAGCTATTAGGTGAGCAATTTCGGAGAAGAAGATTTTTGAAGATTTGTCAAAAAAGAACCAGATGGATGACAGACCAAAGCTCAGCTGACTGACTAGTCAGCTGAGCTAAAAATTGCAGGATCATTTTTTGTTGTCAATATGTCAGGATTAAGATGCAAGTGTAATTATTATTTTATCACAAATAATTAGTGACTTATATTGACATTTATGGGATGGATGCTTTGCGGTCAACTTTCAATTGTTTACTCAACAATTAACATCACAGACAACCAAATACGGGTCATACAAATTCTTTAGAGTATGATGATTACACACACGATATGTTATCCTAACGCAAATACATTTTGAGCTAGGATTGATTAAAGTGGGATTTATTTTTGGTGTTTTAACTGTCCTTAAGAACCAGGAATTCATAGGAGCGTTCCTGTGTCATATCAAAGCAATTGGGGGAGCAATTTTTCGGAGAAGATTTTTTAAGATTTTTCCCCCAAAAAACAACCAAAACATTCATAAAATATCCAAAAATCACTGGAGCATTTGCACAAAATTGGTAGAGACCCACACTAGGTACATTGCCACCAGGTTTGAAGTGAATCTGGCTGACCGCTTTTGCAGAACAATTCTAAAATGTGAATTGTGCACGGACACCAGACCACAGACAATGAGTGATGGCATAAGCTCTGCCAGCTGAGCTAAAAATCCATGTACCTTGCAGTTCCAGTAGTTTATCCTTGATGGACCTCATCAGAAAGGTTTTGCCTTTGCCCCAGGTGCCATAAATGCCGAGTGTCAAGGGCTCAGGTGTTGTCGGGTCTCTTAACAACTCCACCAGCTCTTCTGAGTAGAAATTGTAATCAAGGGCATCTTCTGTCTTTGACTGATCTGATGCAATTTTGCGCCTTGCACTGAACTCCTGCAGGTAATCATATGTCTATTAGTCTTGCAAAATTTCAATGAATCTCAATCTCTCTCTCTCTCTCTCTCTCTCTCTCTCTCTCTCTCTCTCTCTCTCTCTCTCTCTCTCTCTCTCTCTCTCTCTCTCTCTCTCTCTCTCTCTCTCACATGCACGCACACACACAAACACACACCTTGAAAAGCCATACAAATTGAAACAATGGGAGATGCTTGCTGCGAGACAGTTCTCCTGAAAAGGAACACATTCACATTGTAGATGTACATGTACATGATTTATTAAACAACTCTACTTCTTAAAATCAAATAAGTAACACTATGTAAAGTTTTGCCTTTTATTTAAGCAGTCTACATTTAGAACATTATATCGAATATATATTTGCTTTCAGTAATTACTAGGTCCTGTTTGATTGTTGTCCCAAAAGTGGACCAAGCTCTGCTAGCTAGTGTACTTGTGGAGTGGCGACACAGAGATAGGACTGTTTAGCAGGCAAGTTTAAGTCTCACTTTCAAGCAGACATTTCATCTCTGTGCAGTTTTGGCTCATTTAAGGACAGAAAGGCATTTGACAACTTAGATAACAGTTTGAGAAAGAGGGGGACCTCTCACAGAGATCTTTTCAACCCATTTAATCCAGCACGCTCATGCCATCAGCTAGTAAAGGCCCATCACCACCACAAATAGCGGCAAAAACAGCACAGCATTCATCCATGCTGATGAGCTGCCACCTGGACACCACTGCCCACACATAACATGCATAAAGTCCATAAGTGCACAAAGATATACTCAACCTGTATCATAATTCAGTTTGAATCAATAAAATGTCAATTTTGTGACTAGAAAATAAAAACATACTTAAAATCCCAAATGGTTAGCTTTTTCACAAGTTTCTACTGGGTTGGTAGAGGTGCTCATGCCTATCTACATGATCTACCTGCTACTTACCGAGTGCCTGGCATGGCAGTAGTCTGTCCCAGGTCACAGTCATAGGGATAATGGCAGGCAAGGTCACGCATGAAATAAACGGTTTTTGAAAAAACCCTGGTTAACGTTGAGTTGGTAAGATCAATGGATAATGGCAGGCAAGGTCATGCATGAAATAAACGGTTTTTGAAAAAACCCTGGTTAACGTTGAGTTGGTAAGATCAATGGATAATGGCAGGCAAGGTCACGCATGAAATAAACGGTTTTTGAAAAAACCATGGTTAACGTTGAGTTGGTAAGATCAATGGATAATGGCAGGCAAGGTCACGCATGAAATAAACGGTTTTTGAAAAAACAATGGTTAACGTTGAGTTGGTAAGATCAATGGATAATGGCAGGCAAGGTCATGCATGAAGAAAAGGGTTTTTGAAAAAAATAGTGGTTAATGTTGAGTTGGCACGATCAGTTGTTGCTCTTTTTATCCAGAGTATCTACATGTTTACATGATTGTTTGTTGAAATTGTATCCTAACTTTTAGAGTTATAGATGAAAAACAATAAACTTGGAGAAGCACCAAACTCCATAACCATTGGGCCACAGTGAAGCAAAAAGCACATCACAAGTACAGTTTTATGTACACGTACAACGTACTTAAGTGCAATTTTTATATGCAGGCTCAATTCTCTTTGCCACAGATGTCTAAGCTATACACCCTGCCATTACAAAATTTCCTCTGTAAGTTTGCAGGACTGGTGACCTAAGAAAATAGGTCAAAGTCACAGATATTTGCATTAAACATGATTTACCTATACTATAAATTTGGCAGGTCTAACTCATTAATTTTTTGAGACATGGAATTACATAGCTTTCAAGACATTTTAACTCATCATTTCTGTCAAAGTACAGGTGGTGCAACTGTTATCATAAGCAACTTAGATTTTTAGCTTCTTCACAATCCCCACAAATTTCATAAAAATCTGTCAAAAATTAAGGATGCCTGACTGGTCACAAGAATTTCACATTTTTGACTTATATTTTACTCAGTACTTGATGGCAACACCTATATCAAAGTCAACGCAGACTTTCATACGCTTTAAAAGTCCTAAAATTTATATGGGCCTGACTAAAAAACTGGGGATGCACAGCATTCAAAAGTTTTTCACACTGAGGCCCCAATATTCCAAGTGACCATATGACCTTCACCTTCAACTAGGATTAAAAACACTTTACCAATCAAAATGTACACCCTGCATCCAGGTTTCCACACATGGTTTGTATGTTCAAAGAGGGTGCTATTGTTTTTTTTTCAACTCCATATCATCCAGTCACAGTAATCATGGTGATACAAAATGTAGGTCACCAAGTAGAGTTTCATGTATGTTACATGCCAAAAAGCAATTTTTATCTGGAGGCTCAACTCTCTTTGCCAGATATCCAAGCTACACCCTGCCATAACAAAATCACCTCTTTCAACTTTACAGGTTTGGTGACCTGAGAAAAATAGGTCAAGGTCACTGATGTTATGCAACATATTTGCATTGGACATGATTTATCTACATACATGTATTTTTGCATGTATCCTATACATTTGGCATGTCTGATTCAATTTTTTTCATACATAGGATTTTATACTTTTCAACACATTTTGGCTCATAATTCCCAACAAAGTGCAGGTGGCGCCATTAGTATCCCATGCAACTGAGATTTTTACCTTTAGCTTCAACAGGCAACTAAATTTCATGACGATTTAGCACAAACTAGAAGCAAGTTTTTCGTGTGAAAAACATTATGCATCCCCAAGCAGATGCCTCTCACCTGAGGCCAACCCTCTAACAGGGCCACCATTCTTCTGCAGACAGTGTGATCTTGACCTTTGACCTCAAGGTCACCTCTGAACAAATTTTAGGGAAGTCTCACCTCGGTAGATAATGACCAAGTTTGATGGACTTACATCATACCCACTTGAAGATGTGGCAGGGAAACCGTTTTACTTTGCAAAGCATTGTGACCTTGAACTGTAGGTCATCCACAATCATATGAAAAAAAAAAAAAAATCCCAAAATCTGTAGAGTATCTCTTTCAAAAGTTTCAAGTGAGTCTGGCTTATGATTTGGAAGAAGTCAGAATGTGAACCATCATTGCAGATCCCACTGACTTAGGCCTACATGGTAATCAATATGAATCCAAAAATTATAAAAAAAAAAAACAAAAACAAAAACAAAAAAAACCCAGAGATATCTTTAATGCAAAGCACTGACTGAAGGGTCTGCCAGGAAAAAAATGCTGCCATTTGCACAAATTAGGTCATGGTGACACCACAATCTAATAAGGTTTAATCTTGGCATGCTAGATAAGCACATGACAAATTTGAGCAAAATACATCATGTAACATTGGAGCATTCTGGATATATTGGGGTAACGAGCCCTAACTAGCATGTAATTAGGCTGCCATTAGCTCAAATTTGGTTGTGGTGAGACCAAAATTTAATCAGTTCATCTTGCCTGGTAAGATAAGCATTTACTGCCAAATCTGAGCAAAATGGATGGCAATTCTGTGAACATCGAGGTAATGAGAATGTGCACATCAAGACCGACATCCTGATGGACAACCCGAAAACAGGAAGGGTTCCCCCATTGCGTAGTCCCTTCAAAAAAACATTAAAAATGCCCAACTCATTGGAGCATGGCCATTTGATTACTGTTGATAGATACTTACATGATGTACAACCCTACCAAGTTTGCAGTGAAACTGGACAATTGTTTTGGAAGAAGTTGAAAATGTTGATTATCATTGCAATCCCCATAGACTCACATAGTAAATGGTAATCAACAGAACAGGAATGTATGCAGTTTGCCCTTTCAAGAAAAATTGCCAAGTCTGCAGAAAAATGCAACAAGCATTTGATCTTGACCTTTAACCTCAAGGTTATATAATTATATGGGAAAAATTTCCCAGATCCATTATCTGTACCATATTAGGATGCGATAGGTCAAGAGGGGACAGAAATATAAAGAACATAAGATATGCGGCGGGGGAGACAGCGGACGATGGGACTAAACTCTATATGCATCTCTTACTACGGGGGATGCGTAATTAAGGATGCTCAAGTAGTTACAAGATTTTCACATTTTGACCCATACATTACATAATGCTGCAGATGGCCCCACTGATGTTGAATTTGACCTCTATTTTCACACAATTGATAAGTCCTAAAAGTTATATGGGACAAGCTTGAAAACTGTGGACTGTATTGTGTTCACAAGCAAAAAATTGACAGAGAAACATATATAAGTGATTGCATGTGCTCTGTGACCTTGTTCAGAAGAGCTAAAAAAAATGTTGGGTTTCCAATTACCTGCTTACAGATGGAAGATGATCACCTGATAAAAATGTTGCAAATGCCTTTATGACATTATGTTATTTATCTGCACTTTTTAATACAACTTTATTCATTAACTCTTTCAGTGCCAAGCACGACTAAAGTCGACCTACTGAAGTTGAACTAGTCGGAATTATCATCAGGATCCCAGATTCATATTCCTCGTAAAAAGACCCTTCATTCAAGTACCAGCATGCCTATAATTCCATCAGGGGAGAATATCCCAGGTCAACAGATTTTGTCGGCGCGCATTGGGCGCAATGCATGCCGAAGAAAGCTGCTGACTCTGTACAAATTTGGCATAGAAAGTTTAATTTATCCCATTCAGTCAATTTGAGCCAGAAATTATTTGTCACTTTACCAATACAGAATCTACTTATATACTGTAGTGAAGTTTCACAGGTCGAGTATATTTTTGATTACATACATATCTATAGTTTGACATTGAACGGTTGAATTTGAGAAATAAAGTATCACACATACCACGAACACTTCTGTGCAGCAAATGACACTCCTCAATGGTCACATATTGTTTAGTGTATTCCCGCAAGCCTCGGGGGTCAAATCCAGATTCCATATCCTTGGTGGGTCCCTTGTACCATTGTAACAATTCATCTCTCTTGCCCTCATATCTGTTTTCTACTCTTCCGTGCTCATGATAAAGCCAGTGCAATAGCTCTTCAGAGAAATTGAAAGGATCCTGAGATAGCAGATTACATGATGCAACACCCTGCTGTATTTCAATTGCAACTGCGGATAATTTTATTAACTTTTTCTCAGCATCTAACTTCCTAAGTACATCATCTTCTTTTTTAATATTGTTCCAAATGCGGTCCAAGTTAGCATCAATGTACTGTATAACGAGACAAGATATATCCAGCGCATTCTCCACACTGGAGAATAACCTTTTCAGGTCCGGAGCTGTTGCCCTGTAGCCTGCAAATGTAAAATGTTTTGTCATTTATTTATTTTTTTTTATTTTTTTTTTTTGTAATTTTTTACCTTACTTATGTTTGTATCAGAAAGGTAATCAGTAATCCTACATATTCATGTGCCAAAGTTACATAGAATCATAACTTAAAACACTATTGGCATGTGTAACGGATTTAGTATATATGTAAACTAAATCTTCACAATAGTGAAGCTCAGGAACAGATGAATCCCCTAGTACATGGAAAAACGAAAGAACATGGCACACCACATCTTACTGACAATGACTGACCAACCAGAGAAATTAATATAGACTTTAATGCTCCCAATCCAGTGATTGTGTGTATTCTATGACCGATATCCGATGGAGGTCATAAAATCCAACTCTAATAATTACCCCCAATGCAGTACTTTTCACATAGTAGGCCTACACATGTCTACCAGCCACCCAGCTGATCTTCAAGTAATGCGGCGCTTCATTGCAATCACTATACATAGCGCAAAATTACCGCAATGAAATTAAGTGTTTGTAAGTTAATGCAAGCAGAGTTCCATTGACTCTACCAACCTTAGAGCATCACACACATGTATACAAACACTGCTGGACCATGAGTAAACACTGTGTTCAACTTTAACATTACATTTTGGAATGAATTAGAAATGCAAAATAGTGGAAACGGTAGGTCAACTGTTTCAAATGGAAGTTTGCAATTCTGTCAACAGATGGCACTGCATGTATGTAAACAAAGCATTCAGGCCTACCTCAAAAAATTTTAGCACCCCAAACTGTTTGCATCAAATTTAAAGCACAGACACACAAAATTATAGTTTCTTTTGGATAGATAAATGTTATTCATTCTCATAAAACAAAACAAAAAAAGTTCATTATAAATTGCTTGATGGAGCCGTGGTTAGTGCTGATACTAACACTGGTCAAAGATTAAAATGCAGCCATCTGATTGGCCATTGCCCACTGCCCATGATAGAATTTTGTTTATCTCACCCGTGGCTCCACCTGCCCTTTGGTTACACGGTGGAATATGCTGGTGGCTCCGTCACTTGTTATCATACAGGGTACTACTGAATAGGATTTTGGATATAAACTAATATTTACTGATGAGTAACCCTTTGACTTGGAGAATGATTCAACACTTTTCATCACGAATAAAGATGTAAACCAATCCCTAGGGAATCAATCCTCAGTTAATTTGCCTTGCACCATTCAGATTTTGGAACACATTTGCACCCCACCCTCAGCTGTCACACACCATGACACCCAGACCAGAAAGAGAGAAATACTGGATGCATCAGCTGTGCACTACTGAACCATTATAGGCCTCAATGTTATTCAGAGATAGACAATATCATGGGTAGATAGACATGGTTGCCACAATTTATACTTAAGTTTATGTTCTGTGTCTTTTTATCATACCATAACACATGGTCAACCCTGCCATAAGTTTACCCATGGTACCCCCCCCCCCCCAAAAAAAAAATCCTGTCTTTAAGATACAAATGTCCTCAGCCAGTGTGGGAATGCTATCTCTCTGCGATATGGCTACCCCCAAGTGTGCTGTTTGGAGTAGCACCTCTGTTACAATGACCACATTCTTGTGTTCTTTGTCGCATGACACTGACATGCTTACGAGACATCATGCTTAACCTGTTCAGACGGATGGTTTGACTGGTACTCTTAGCACACGCTTTCACATGCTCCATGCTTATGACATCTGCTTAATGTCTGGTGGGAGCAAAATTTGATTATTGGCCGAATGCATATTTGGTGTAACAGTTGCAATTCAATCTCAATGTATTATATCATGGGCATAACAATGAAATCATTTTCTGATATGCATTTCCTCCATGACCTCCAGAAAATAGGTCAAGGTCACCCATATTTAGCAATATCAAACTTCTATATAAGATACATTAAGTATTGTTAGCCTGCTTATTTCTCAACATATCAAACTTTATGTCCTTTACTATGTCCTTAATGACCTTGCAAAATAGGTCAAGGGTCAGCCAAAATTTTTACAACGAATTTGATCATTGGCCTAATGCATATATGGGTTAACTTAGAAGTTTCCTTATGCTCTCCAGGCCTTATAGTGGGACTACTGTTGTAAACAATGCTATTTACTTATACCGCTGTCAATTTTGTTGCAGATACCCAGTATGCAATACAATTTTATGACAAATATAGATTGATTTAAACGAAATACATTATACAGTGGTCCCCCTTTTATTTTCCAGACAGGCCATCCTTCACATCATGCACATAAGTCCACGTTTCTGGGGCCTTTTGGCTGGCCTTTAAGGAGGGGGATCACTGTATTGTACAATATACTGCATGGTGGAGGAACTTTAAGAGTGGGATACATGGGTGTCATTTCACTATCACCTGGACTGTTGCATGTGATGATTTCATCTTTTAACCAGCCCAAACTGGGTGATTGCAAAAGAGATACAAAGAACATTTAAAACTAAGAAAGTAATGAAAATTTAATACCTGCTTGATTGATGGACCATAAACGGTTTCTTGACCTGCCTGGTGATATGACAGAACTAATAGGAGCCATTTCAGTTTTCTGAAATGTGATCATTATTTTTTTCTCACTCTCTTTCTTTGTTATTTTTTTAAATGTGTACCAATAGAGTACAATATATATATATACATAAACTATACATTTTTCGGCATTTCCTGACCTGCCTGGTGATATGACAGAACTAATAGGAGCCATTTCAGTTTTCTGAAATGTGATCATTATTTTTTTCTCACTCTCTTTCTTTGTTATTTTTTTAAATGTGTACCAATAGAGTACAATATATATATATACATAAACTATACATTTTTCGGCATTTCCTTAATGCTGGTGGATTTAAGTCCCCGATTCTGGAAATAGATGCCGACTCAGTAAATATACTGCATTACCGTGTTGATATGGCACTCGCACATAACTACCTCCATTGAACCATTCTTTTTAGGAATGGGGATTTGGTCGAGTGGATATGTGCGTTTCCCATTTCAGCTAGGCGACTGGTGCCAAAGGTAGCAGGTTCGAGTCCCGCTCGTTCCGAATATAAACTATACATTTTTCGGCATTTCCTTAATGCTGGTGGATTTAAGTCCCCGATTCTGGAAATAGATGCCGACTCAGTAAATATACTGCATTACCGTGTTGATATGGCACTCGCACATAACTACCTCCATTGAACCATTCTTTTTAGGAATGGGGATTTGGTCGAGTGGATATGTGCGTTTCCCATTTCAGCTAGGCGACTGGTGTCAAAGGTAGCAGGTTCGAGTCCCGCTCGTTCCGAATATAAACTATACATTTTTCGGCATTTCCTTAATGCTGGTGGATTTAAGTCCCCGATTCTGGAAATAGATGCCGACTCAGTAAATATACTGCATTACCGTGTTGATATGGCACTCGCACATAACTACCTCCATTGAACCATTCTTTTTAGGAATGGGGATTTGGTCGAGTGGATATGTGCGTTTCCCATTTCAGCTAGGCGACTGGTGCCAAAGGTAGCAGGTTCGAGTCCCGCTCGTTCCGAATATAAACTATACATTTTTCGGCATTTCCTTAATGCTGGTGGATTTAAGTCCCCGATTCTGGAAATAGATGCCGACTCAGTAAATATACTGCATTACCGTGTTGATATGGCACTCGCACATAACTACCTCCATTGAACCATTCTTTTTAGGAATGGGGATTTGGTCGAGTGGATATGTGCGTTTCCCATTTCAGCTAGGCGACTGGTGCCAAAGGTAGCAGGTTCGAGTCCCGCTCGTTCCGAATATAAACTATATATATATATATATATATATATATATATATATATATATATATATATATATTTGTATATATTTGTTGACCACTTCGATGTTTTTGACTGTTTTCAACAATACTCCCATATCATGTACATGTGCATGACTGTTACCATTACCCAACAACAGGCGGCAATTTTGGTGGAAATTAATATGAATGTATTATATTGACCCTACTTTTCCTTTGTTAAAATGTGAAAAAAGCACAAACTTGGGAAAAGGGACAGAGTACTGATGCAACCTATTTCTGTCCTGAGGGGTAAATTGACACATATGTTTTATCCATCAACTTATAGTTGATTTACCTACCAGACAAGTTGATGATCACAATGTTTCCATCCGGAGTACCTTCTACTCCATGCTCCTTTCTGGACTCGGACGCATTTTTTCTTATATCTTTCACATGCGCCTTCCATTCTTCTTTCTCTAAATCATCTTTTGATGGTCCATGTCTAAGGTTCATGTAGAGCACAGGCTGACCATTCAGAAATCCTATCTGGCGCTGTAAACATCAATTTTCACTGATCAACAATAAGTCTACAAATTATACCATATTTCTCCTATTCAGTCCCCCCACCCCCACACACACATACATTTTGGTTCCCCGTCGGCAACCTGCTGTCTGGAGCTTGCACAATGCACTGCTTATGGGTGTGAGTAACACTTAGCTATCCTGATTTTCAACTATACAGTTGAATTACATAAACAGTTACCTTCTGACGTTTTCTTTTTCACATGTTGTATTGTAAATGCTATACATATACTTGTAGGCCTCCATTTCTTCAGATGCCCTTTTCCTGTTTCCTATCCAAGGTAACAAGTGAATAGTCAGGTTGTAAATGCTATACATATACTTGCAGGCATCCATGTCTTCAGATGCCCTTTTCCTGTTTTTTATCTGAGGTAACAGGTGAATATTCAAATACAAGTAGTCCCGCCTTTTTGAAAGGCAGCAGAGATGGCTGTAAGGATCCTGAATACCAGACTACAATGTACATGTATATTAAAGAAATTCATGTAGCACGCATGCAAGTGACTGCACCCTATCACCATCAATGAACCTACGTGTACATGTACAATACACTTAAGGATACAATTGAATGTGCTCTGCATTTTCCCTTCTTGGCACCCATGCCACATTAAGTTCCCTCCCCTTTTATGACTCACAGAATGAAAAAATTATGTAAATATCATGAATTTGTCCCCATTAATACCTCCCCCCCCAAAAAAAAAAAAAAAAACAAACAAAAAAAACCAGCGTTATTCAAAACATAGATCTCAACTTGGGGCTGACATTCTGACAATTTCCTAAGGGAGTTCCTGGGGACTTAACAGAAATAATACGGTAATCCTTACCAGTGAGTAGGTATTATGAGGGTAATAATGGTCTTGAACTTCTGGCATTATTGCAGTTGGTCTGGCTGTGCTCACAGGTGGCGCTGTAATAATTATTGTCTTGATGGTTTTTCTTGCTTAAATCATACAGACTTTGTGCTCCACTGTTGATATGGTCTGTTTCTGAAATGTTCAAAGAAAATCACACAGAATATGGCACTCAAAATTCAAAATTGCTGAAACAAGCATTTTGCACACTTTTTCATCTGTGAAATTCTAGATATGTATCTTGAGTCTTCAAAATACACCGACCAAAGGTATCTGGGAATTTTCACGTAGAATACACTTCTTTTTTTAAACAATGGTTATACAAAAATAGGAAAATGTCTGAGGTTTTTTTGGGGGGCGGGGGGGGGGGGGAATTTTCTATAACTCTTCCTTTTCATACACTTATAAACAAACTGATTATGTCTTACAAAACCCAATATGCTTTTGCTTCAAGTGTTTACTGAAAAACTTAGTTTTTGTTTTCTTAAAATCTGAACATTACCATCTGAAATGACCATACTGGTGCAGATGCATATATTGTCTGTAATCAAGATTTAATGAGGTCCACTGACTACCATGTTAACATTAAAAGCTTTTCTTTAGATCTATAATACTGGAGCTTTTTTTTAAAATTGAGTTCCTCTCATACAAAAAATATGTAATATACATACATGTACATATGCATCATAAGACTGTTGTCAGTAACATGTGAAACATTATAACCAACAGAAATAAAATGAAAGACAATCTTGCTTACGGACAGGTAAGATACCAAAAATAAATCTCACTTTAATCAATCCTAGCTCAAAATGTATTTGCGTTAGGATAACAAATCAAAAATGTCTGTAATCATCATTATCCAAAGAATTTATACGTCCCATATTTGAATGTCTGTGATGTTAATTGTTGAATAAACAATTGAAAGTTGACCGCAAAGCATTCACCCCATAAATGTCGATATAAGTCACTAATTATTTGTGATAAAATCATAATTACACTTGCATCTTAATCCTAACATATTAAAAGCAAAAAACGATCCTGTGATTTTTTTATGTTTGGTTTGGTTTTCCTGTTATCCATCCTCAAAGTTTGACATTTCAATTTTCCCTTTGATTTCCAGGATGTTCATTTTCTTCATTTCATAGAAAAAGAACGAAGCACAATTTTGAAAATCGCTGAATCGTTTTTGCAGTTCAGACATTACAGAATCAAAAGCCGTTAACTGGTTTAAATTTTGCCCAGCCGTTTTCTTGGAATAACCATTTTTAGGTGGGGTTCGCATCCTATTATACTTTCTGAGAAAACAAGCTTCAAAGGCCTTTGATGTTGATCATTTGCCTCTGAAACAATACCGTTTGGTCAAATTGAGCTGATATTTGCACAAAACATCGTCTCGTAACATTTGGTGAGGTTGTCAATCAATTCTTGTCCAATCATATGAACAAAAGAGCCTTTGAAGTACGGAAAACATTATTCAGCGAACTGTCAAACGACGACAGCGACAATCTGGTTTCAAAGCGTGATGTCATGGAGGCGGCCCTTCGGGCCCCGTGACCTCAAGCAAGGCAACGAAAGTTGTGTTGCTTTGCTTCGGTGGGGCGGCCTACGGCCGCTCGTGGTCAGTGGATGGATGGCGGGTTTGATCTTCCGCCCCCTACCTCTTCATCCTGTTTTGGGGGATAATGTTTTATTGTATTTACTCATATCTGTATACTTTATACTTTATGTATACTTTATGTAGTTAGCTTTTTAGACTTGTCTGTACATTTTAGTTAGTTGGCTTGTCATTATTTTGTAGTTATTTTCTCAATTTCTATTTCCAACCTGGGTTTTGTATCGCTATTTTGTGTTATCTCTTCTGTTCACGTTTATGCTTATTTCGATGTGTTTATTTGTACTTTTATTTCCTCATCCCTGGGCTTTGATAAAACATTATTATGTACATGGTTATTGTTGGTTAAAGTGCCAGTTTCTTTTTTCCACGCCTGTCTTTGGTGTGCAGGACCAAAGGGGTAATCCATCGCGGCACGGCCTTTGAAGGGATATCGTCTGACGATTCCCACTCCTCCTGAACACTTACAGTCTTCCTTCATTAGAACGCAAAGCAAGCAAGATAACTATCAAGTAAACCACTAAGGCTGTGATATGTTAGCATGTTTACATCTTTTCCCTGCCCACAAAGAAAGAAACCCATTAAGAATCAATGCAGCTAAGACAATTTTTTGTCAATAGCTTCCTGGAAAGCTTTCCATCTAGTTTGAAACTGTTGCAGTTTACCAATAATTACATTTAAGTATTTAAAAACAGAAATCTTCTTTTTCAATAAATGTAAGAAATGTACAAAATTAATGTTTGCACACCCAAATCTCTGTGTGTATATATAATATTTACCATACAAAATACAACAATTCATTGCAATGTTATCAGGGTATTCATAAAGACCAAATATTACCTCCTTCTGTCGGATCAAGATTACATCATGCATATATGTGTTCCAAAAAACAGACAACTCATTCCAGAATTGTTTAGATGAGAGACAGTTCCAAAATTTATGACATATTGTCTCTATATTCTCTATTTGTGTTTTACACACTTCACAAATACTATCAGTTGCAATACCCATTAAATGTAACCACTATTTGTTAACAATGATACAGTGCAAAAGTTTAAATTGAAATGCCTGTAATTAAGTTTCTATTGTCGTTTTAAAAGATAAGGAAAAAAAATTTGCCCCAAAAATTAATTGTAGCAGGAAGTTTGAAAAATTAACCAGTCCACTTCCTGATACAAGTAGGTTCAGCTACAGGCCCATGTTCTACTAATACCCAATAAATATCTTTACACACAATTTCCTTAATTTGTTTAAATTTACCATTTACACAAAATTTCAGTGTAATGTTCCTGAGAGTTATATTGCGACGACTTTTCAGTATTTGTTTCTAACTATATGGAATAGCTGGACGTACTTGTAAATATTCTAAGAAATTTGGCTGAAAATCATTATTAGAAGTTATCTGTTCAAGAGAAAGAAATGCACCATTTGCATCAACAATATCATTAATAAATTTGATACCTTTTTCATACCAATTTTTGTAAAATATGGGTTTCTTCTGCGCTATTACGTTCTCATTAAACCACAACATTTCTTTACGTACTGAAACTGCCGATAGCGGTTGGAAAATAGACCTTAATTCATTCCAAGCAATCAAAATTTGAGAGTAAAATGGTGGAATCCCGGTCCAAGTTGAACCAATAGAACAACAGCTTTGAAACAAATCATGAACTTTCACACCTGGAAAGAACTCTTGAACGATGTGTTTCCACTTAACTTGTTGTTGACTCAGTATACATTTAACCCACGTAATAAGTAATGATTTAACTTTCATTTCAAAATTTTGAACTTTTAATCCACCATTACATGGCTTTTGATACATAACATTCCTTTTAACTTTTGGAACACTGCTACCCCAGATAAACATATCAATTTCCTTTGGTACCTTTTTAATCATTTGAGAATTCAGCGATACAGTAGAGGTGCGGTACAGTAATTTAGAAATGCCTACTGTTTTCACCACTAAAATTTTCCCAATTAAAGACAGGTCTCGCATTTTCCAAATATTAAAAACATCCCGCATTAACTGAAATTTGTCATCAAAATTTTTAAACTGCATATCTTGTTCATTAGTAAGGAATTTCACTCCTAAAGTAGAAAAATCCCCAGAACTCCATTTTGCAGGGATGTTGCCAGGCTTTCTTCCAGTATTACTACCAATCCATATACATTCTGTTTCATCTAAATAAACTTTTAAACCACACCACTCCTCAACATTTTGCAAAAAGTCTAACACTGCATTTCCAGATTCCTCATTCAATACAAAACAGGTGGTATCATCTGCAAGTTCACTCAATTTTCTTCTTGAAATTAGTTAAAAACACTGAAGCAGATGACATTTGACCACCAGCCGGTTTTGGCCGGTTTGAGGGGGAAAGGGTTAATACCTTACTCAACTCTTACAATCATTACACAAGCATTTCACTATTATATTCACCTTTTCCTAGTAAAATGATAATAAATACTGAGCATGCTTACACAATTAACACTTCAACTACTAGATACATGTCTGTTCTGTAGCCTACACCTAGTGTATACACAATTCATTTGATTTTTTGATGGCACTCACATTCTGTAAACAAAGATTATTTACCTTTTTTTTTCTCTCTCTCTATTGTACATTGCGAGCACACCTATATCTCTTCAATTCTACACCATGTGCACCATTTAAGTGACCTTGTTAATATAAGTTAGACACCTTTTGATCATGTGATACCCATAATTACACTGTTAATTGCAGTGTAATTAAGAAATCAATTTAACATCTTGCCAGTTGGTTTACCATTGCATGGCAACCTTGCTCTAAAATTCTGCAAGTCATGCAGAATTCTCAGAACACATTGTTTACATCCTTGAAAAACCAGAATTTAATGCTCATTTAACACAAGTTATTCCACCTTGGCAATACCAATGACACCACAGTGTTATTAGTCACAAGACAACCTTGATTTATAACAGTTTTATCATGCTGATAGCATACTCCTCAAGATTCTTACTTTAGCATACCATTACTTCCATGAAGTCATTCCACTTCATAAATAGATCAAGTAACGTATAACCATTCAGTTGTATTAAAACTTGCTCAACAAAACTGGACAAGGTACCCTGCCAGAATAATTTCTAGTAATGAGCTCATTGTTTTACAACCACCATCTTGATAAACCTCAAAGAAACCATGGCCTGAAGCCATCACATTACATTAAAATGACCCTTCATACTTTGAACATTTGACACTTATAAGATGGTGAGCTAGATAATTCAAAGTCTAAGTCTGCCTCAACCTGAGAACTTATTGTTATATCATCTTACACATGTTATTTTCTTATTACAGATTTCTGTTCCTTGCTGAACACTCCCTTGAAGTTTGCTATTAGAGATGCTACATTCATTTCACCACCACTACATGGGGTTTAACAAAGCCAGTCCTGCAGTCTACATGGTTTAAGTGATTTTTGTCTTAAATAACACAAAGTCTTCAAGTTACAGACCTGGTATTTAAAGCCACTTCCCTTTTCTTAAGTTCCTAGACTGATTTTAACATTGACCTATTGCAATATTTTATGCACAAAACCATCCTACAGATCTCAACATACCTAAGTTTAATTGTGCTATGATCTTGATCTTCCAAATAATCTTATGGATAATCTACTATCATATCATGAGTCTCAAATAAACTCAATGTCCTACTCATGGTGTCATTCTAGATGGAGTATCTTCAGTGAAGTGCGAAGTGAGACCATGATGTCTTTGGCTGCGCGAAAGGTCTCTAAGCACTCTACCAGCTTCTGATGTGCGAGAGACAGAAAACATGTTGCCATGTTTCTGAACAGTCCTTCAATACAGGTAACAGTTCATAATGGAATGCTACAGGTGATGGTTACTGGGGTAACATCAGTAACAATCCAAATGATGAGTATTCAGTCAACTTCTGGCATGGCGATGCATTGGTTACTGGGGTAACACCAGTAACAGGTCCAAATAATGGCTACTGGGATGGGCCCCTCAGTAGCTCCACCAAAGGCAACAATGGGGTTGGCTGTTGGGATGGGCCCTCAACAGCTCCACCAATAGGCCTGCATAAGATTGATGTTAAATTGACTGCTAGCAAACATGTGAACAGTCAGCTTATTTGAATATTCCATATCTCATTATCCATAGCTGATTGATTGACAAAACATGTCCACAATCATCATGAGGCTCCAAGTTTGTTGTTGAGCAGGTAAATTTTCCCAGTCCTTTCCGCTGGTTGCTTATTATTGATTGTTAGACAAAATATGTCAACAATCATTATGAGGCTCCAAGTTTGTTGTTGAGCAGGTAAATTGTCCCAGTCCTTTCTGCTGGTTGTTTATTATTGATTGTTAGACAAAACATGTCAACAATCATTATGAGGCTCCAAGTTTGTTGTTGAGCAGGTAAATTGTCCCAGTCCTTTCTGCTGGTTGTTTGTTATTGATTGTTAGACAAACATGTTAACAATCAACACAACACAACACAACTATATACATAATATTTACATAGTGGCACCTCCACATTTACTCCTCTGGAGTGCTGGCCTTCATGATGGGGATTTTCTCACAGGCCTCCAAGGCGTCTCTTAGTGCTCCTGACTGAGACTTTTTACACTCCCCACTATTGAAAATGATAGGTTCTGGCCCTCCAGAAGACATCTCTCACTCTGTTCCCTCATTATAGCCTGAGCCACTTGTTCACTAGTTTCAGGTCTACAGGCAGCTGCCTGTGGCAAAGTTAGAAAGTTATATTTGTCCACTGTTGCTCCACGATCAGATGGAAACTTAGTTTGACAGCTACTCGTCAACTCCAGGAAAGCAGCAAGAGCTTCATGTGCCCACAGCCTCTCATCTGGGGTCACTGTCTCAAAGTTGGCTGGTGGCCACATAATCCCATTAACCTGGAGGAGTATCATTACTTGGCCTGGAGTCCTCCAGTCTCTTGCTACAGGTCTGAAGTAGGGCATAGCACCCTCTTCGAGCAGGCTTGCTGGTGCTTCCTCAACAGGCTCCACTGGAGCAGGTATGTAATTGGTAATGACACAATCATCCTCCTCCACTAAATCAGGCTCAGCCAACCTGCATGATTTGCTATGTCTCTTCACAATGGCCACAATATTGCTGTGGGGTTGCCAGTTGTAGCAGTCCCCCAAGGCTGCTCTGTAACGTTTTAGCTCAGTGTCTTTCAAAATCTGGGCTGCCCCCAGGTCTGTACTGTTTTGTGTACAGTCTCCCAGACCGACAATCTGTTCGATCAAGTTAGTGCGCAGGCTGGTGCCCTCCTCAGCTTTGACCAGGACATGTAGCCTTGTAGGTGGTAGTCTTGCTGCTTATCATGGCTTTTTATTTCCACTTCCACCAGCATATGCGATCACCCTTTCACTTCTAGATTAGTTATTTTACTATATGATCTCATACACTTGGCCAAGTCTCTAACTTTCAGGTTCGTTTCTCCTTCCTGTAGGTCGTCATCCAGATCGTCCTCATCCGCCGTAAGAATCAGAGGAGGAGTGACAGTGTCATCTTGAACTTCCATTGGCGCAGTTGCCTGACTTGTCTCAGTACTGTCTCCCTCCTCCTCAGCCGAACTCGGCTCACGGGAGGCCATTGGTGTCTCACTCTCAGTGTTATCCCCTGTTCCAACCTGGCCACAGCACCATTTTAACATGGCCACAGCTGCCTGGGAGGTACCCTCAGCCTCAGGAACAACTGGGGGCCCCACCCACTTCTCTGGAAAAATGGCATAACTCCCGATGACGTCACTAATCAGCAAACTTTCCTCAATTTCCGTGTGGATAGCCTTTACATGTCTCCGAAAGTTGAAAGTGGACTTGTATATAGACTTGTTGGGGCACCAGTAGCACTGTAAGTCTAGGCCACTGTGTAACTCAGCTCTGTGTTTTTTCCAGTGCCCCTTGCCCTCAAAGGTCTCTAGGCATTCACCACATGAATATATTTTCCTTTTCCTGTTTCTCTTGGGCACAGTGCTGGATGGTTCTGCACAGGATGTACCAGGCATGGTACTGATGGCACTAGTAGTAGTACTGGTTGTAGCACTGGTACAAGAGCTTGAAGAGGTAACACTGGTACATGTAGTAGTGCTGGTAGTATTACCAGTAACACTGGTACTAGGTGTACTATCCTCAGGCTGGAAACTTTCTAAATCCAGCTCCAAATCATGGAGTAGCTCCTCGAACTTCCTGGCCACCACTTGGTCAGGAGTTTCTGCATCTTTAGTATTAGTAACCTCAGCCATAGTAAGTTAGTTGTCAATTTCTTTATTATTGATTTTATTTCACCCAACATGGAGACAGATGGGGAGCCAGTTGCTCACAGGGCAGACCACAAGCAAATGACACAGCTACACAGGGGCCTTATGCTTTTATATGCCAATGTAATACATTGTATCACTTTGCCTGATGAGCAGATCACACAAACAGTGCTCATCTCAATTCTGTGTTATTGTCAAGCTTGGATATCAAAAAAACCTTCACTGATACCCATTTATACTGACTTTGGATCATTACAAGCAAAATCCTAAGTTATGGAGTCCATTTTGTTTGTTTGTTTATTTATTTACTTGTTCAATTGTCCATCCCACTGATTTGCATGTTAAACTGTGCTCATCTCTGTTGTAGAACCAATTGGTAGGACTGAGCATGCCCAGCAGCAGGTCAGAGTGACCAAATGCACTGGGTGAACCAGCCTCCTGGGTCATGCACTGAGCACTTGCAACAATGTAACAACTTCAACTGTGCTCCTTACCAAAGGGATTCCATGACCACCAAGACTAACATGAGCACAATTCTAGGTAAATTGTCCTCCATGATAGTGCTAGTTTAACTGCTTAGATAAACTACTGATGACCATCTCCCAGCCCCCCTTGACCTTAACCTTACTTGAAGGTCACTTTATATGCCAATAAGGGACCTGTTACCAATGATTGCTCTCCTATTCTCTCTTTATTGACTGTTGACAGTGAACCCTCATGTTACATTTAATAGAAATGCATGTACTATGGGATGGTGTAGTCAGTCCATCAATAAAGCTTCTCATCACTACTCCTGTTGGTAGGGTAATCTTGTTTCATCCTTCACCTATTTCTTAATCTTTTAATAACTTGTGTAAAAGAAATAACACAAATTAGGCATGACATGCCTTCCCAAGTGGACCAATCTCATGGCTTCCACTCAATAGCTCCATGCTTTATTCCCATGAATTTGTTATCAACTTGAAATCTTTTTCCTTAATGTACATGTATAGTGAACTTGTTTGCACTCTGTAACTTCTAGTCTCACTTGAACAACACTCAAATCAGCTTTGAAGGTAATCAGTCCTCAGCTGATTTCCAATTAATTGTACATACCGGTCTGTACTGCTTATCATCACACTCATACCTAAAATTCAGTACATTTTTTTTTCAAGTTAATCTGTAATGGGTACGTGTTCACAACTAGTTGCAGGCATCTTAGCCTTAAACCAGTTGAACTTCTTTCTTCCCTGATAGGGTAGCAGTCTGTTAATGTGAGCTATTCTAGCTTTTGCTCTCGGGCCTTTCTGTATTTTGTAGACTAAGTCATCATACCTGTCTACTACCACATAAGGCCCTTTCCTTGGAGAGGTAAACGCGGCATACACACCAACTTTCCTGGAAGGATCATGCAACCAAACAGGCTGACCAATATTAAGCACTCTCTTTTCTGCTCTATGGTCATACTGCTTTTCTGGTATTTTGCACTCCTCCTAAGTTGTGTCCTTGCTAACTCATGGGCCCTCTCCAAATTGCTTTGTAATCTTAATACCCAGTCCTCAGGTTCCACTTCATGCAACATGGGACTCGCCTCATCATGAACAGGCATGCCTGTAACTACATGCATTGGAAAGCTGACTTCCCTACCCAACATCATCATATTGGGTGTTTGTTTAGTACTCTCATGACAAGATGCCCTGTATGCCATCATGACATAAGGGATCATTACATCCCAAGAAGCGGGATTCTTCTCAACATACATAGTCAACATGGTCTTCAGAGTTTTATTCATTCTCTCTACCATTCAATCTGACTCAGGATGATAAGGACTTGTTTTGGTTTTATCAATTCCAAGTAAGGTGCACATTTCCTGGAAAAGTTTGCTACCAAAATTGGACGCACAGTCAGAATGTAAAATGCCAGGTGTCCCAAACCTGCAAACCACATTTTCCACAAAAGCCTGGGCAACAGACTTTGCTGTTATATCTCTTAGAGGTATGCATTCTGTCCACTTTGTGAAATAATCAGCAATTACTAAACAATACTTGTTTTGATTGCTTGTGAGGGGGAGTGGTCCCAAGATGTCAAGTGCCATTCTCTCCATGGGCTCACCTACTATACATTGTTTGAGGGGTGCCGTGTATTTCTTGAGCAAGGGCTTCCTGGCAGCACATAGATCACACTGATGGCAATATTGTTGCACACCTCGCTTCAAATTTACCCAATATTAGGTCTGTCTAATCCTCTGAGTTGTGCGATCAGGCCCCAAATGCCCTGCTGTCTTCACATCATGAAAATGCCATTTGACTTCATTTTTCTTTGACTGTGGGATAATAAGTTGCCACATATACCCATTACCATCCTCATGTATCCACTTCCGGAAAAGTAGACCTCCTATCACTTTCAACCTTTTCCATTGATGCCAAAGAGTTTTGTATTTTAATGAGAAATTTCAGACCATTCTGGTCGTGGCTTTCCCTCCTCTATGGCACTTAGCAATAGTCCCACATTAGGATCTGCTTGTTGAGCAGTCCTCAATTCTTGGGGCTCCCATCCTGGCAACCATGCATGACTGACCAGGATATTATTAGTGCCATTTTGTGCTCTGTTTCGAGTTGTTACTCTGATACATGTAGGTTGAGTGGTCTCTTGAACCATGGCACCCTCAACATTTTGAGGTTCATCCGATCGACCGCATTGTTTACATGGTTTCCTGGACAATGCGTCAACACTGGAATGCCTGGAACCTTTACGCCACTCCAGTTTTAAGTTATACTGTCCAAGTAACTGGAGCCAACGTGCCATTTGTCCTTCAGGCTCTTTCAATTTAAATATCCAGCTTACCGTTGAATTGTCTGTTCTTAGCCTCACTTCTGTGCCATAAATATAATGCTTGAAGTGTTTCATAGCTGCCACAACAGCTAAGAGCTCCTTCCTTGTTATGCAATAATTTTACTCCTCTTTTGTTAAAGCCTTGCTCATAGAAGCTATTACTTTTTCTTGGCCGTTTTGTATCTGTGACAGAATACCGGCCAATGATTGATCACAAGAGTCAGTGTCCAAGATGGAAGTCCCCTGTTCATGGGGATATGCTAAAATAGGAGCGCTGGTTAAAGCATCTTTGAGTTTATCAAATGCCTTCTGACATTTAGAACTCCAATTGAAACGCACACCTTTTTTCTCTGTTAGCTTATGTAATGGTTTAGTTATCTGAGCAAAACCAGCTACAAACCTCCTGTAATATGAGCACAAGCCCAGGAAACTCCTGACTTGTTTCTAACTGGCTGGTGGAGGCCAGTTCTTTACTGCCTCTATCTTTGAAGGATCTGTGTGTACTCCTTCAGGTGAAATTTTATGACCTAGGAATATAACTTTCTTTTGAAATAAGCTACACTTTGAAGGCTTAAATTTTAGATTAGCCGCTGCCAATCTCTGTAAAACTCTGTCCAGTCTCTCGAGACAAATATCAAATGTTTTACCATAGGTGCATACGTCATCTACAAAACATAAGCATTGATCGTAAGTCAAGCCATGGAGCACTTTATCCATCAAACGGACAAAAGTTGGCGGACTATTTGTCAAGCCAAATGGTAAATGAGTAAATTGGTACAATCCATAGCGAGTTGCAAATGCTGTTTTCTCTTTATCAGCTGGATGTATTGGCACCTGCAAGAACGAGGAGGTCAGATCAGTAAGACAATACCACTGGCTTCCCGCCAATGTTTCTAAGCATTCATTGATCCTGGGAAGAGGATATGCATCCCTTACAGTCACGGCATTAAGCTTTCTGTAATCCACACAGAATCTTATGGTGCCGTCCTTTTTAGTAACAAGTACTGGAGGAGAACTCCAAGGGCTATTTGATGGTTCTATAATTCCCTTTTCTAGGAGTCTATCCACCTCCTGCTTTTCTAATCGTCTCTTATAGGGAGCTAATCTCCTAGGGGGTATGTGTATTGGTTCTGCACTTCCAGTGTTTATCCTATGCTGCACAAGACTTGTGCGACCTAAATCATATGGACTTTTAGAGAAAATATTCTGGTACTTGATCAATACCTAAGCAAGTCTCTGAGATTGTTCCTCGTTCAACTCCTTTCTACTGCGCTCATACAAATCCTCCAGATGTGGAGGTATTGTATGCTTGCTTTTTTCTCTCTCATGAGTAGCAACTTGTGCTATATGAGTGTCCTTCATATCCTTAAAAATGTCACTCTCAACTGAGGTACATTGGCCTAAGGTGGTACCTTTATTTAGTTTGGCTGGCTGGGAGTTATAGTTTAATAGCTGTATTATTCTGTTCCCGTGTATTGACAATGCCAGTTGCTAACAGAACAGGTTTCCTGCTCTGTAAATCTTTTGAGGGCTGGATAATGCCAATTTTCTTAATATGCCCTGCCTTCTGTAATTTATTGGCACAAAACCCAATGAATTGGGTTGAATAACAGTTTCCTGTTTCACTTCTACTCAGCAACACATGGCATCTTTACCTCCGAGCCAACCAGATATTTCTTCAGGTCCAATCTTGAGTGTAAGCTTACTCATATTAACCTGGCATTTATGCTCGATCATAAAGCCTGCCCCTAGTATGCCATCCCAGTGAATTGAAGCCACCACAACTTGGTGCTCGTTAACCCCATCACCTAGGATAATATCAATTTGGAATGCACCCAGCGCGTCCAAATGTGACCCATCTACTCCTTTTATGCCCCCAGTAACTTGGGATAAAGGTAACTTTTCCTTTTCATTTATTCGCTCATAAACACTCTTAGATATAATACTGACTGTAGATCCAGTATCTACCAAGAATTTTATGGGTACTCCACTTGCCTGGGCTTGGATATACAGACTATTGCCTGTCTCAGGAAAAATTTCTGAAATCTTCCCTATTCTTGCTGATGATTGATTGTGATCACTTTTCCTATCCTCACTAGGATACTTGCCCGTCTTAGGTCTATGAGCATAAGCATGCTCAGCATTGAGATTAACATCTGCACTAATCTTAGGAGGCCCTAAACTATCCGTCAGCCTTGGGCCTACTGGGTTGACGGATTGGCGTTTCCCTGTGTGTTGTATTTTATTTCTTTCTTTGAGTGAGGCGACATATTCCCTTGTTTCCTCTCCTCTTCCTTTAGTTTCCTACAGTCGGATTTATAGTGGCCACGTAATCCACAGTACCAACAAGTGGGTGGATTCCTTCCCTAACTACTATCTCTTCTAGTTCCCCCTTGAAACTTGCCTGCTTGCTTGATCATTTTGGGAGACTTTGCTTTAGTCAGCTTGCCCAAAACCTGGGTCAACTCAGAGAGTACCTCCTCAAGTTTACCATCCTCCTTAAATGTTACTCTTATAGATTTCTTCCTATCTGTTCCCTTATTTATTAAGGTCTCATATCTTTCCACTGTTCTTACTGCTTTTTTGACTGTACTACATGCCTGCTCTACACATTTAATTTTTAATGCCATGTCAATAGCATTCTGGAATGCATCCAGTGCTAACTGCTCCTGAGTCTTGGGGTCAAACTGGGGCTATGCTCTGAGCACTAACCTCCAGATTTCATCTCCCAGCTCACCACCAGATTCTCCATCCTTTCTTTTCCTCATCACCAACTGGGCTTTGAATTTCTCTACTTGTTTTTGACTTTCAAATCTCGTGGAAAGTGCCTTTACAACTTAATTATAACTGTATTGGTCTGACGCAGGTATCACGGAATAAAACCTTTTTGCCATACCACTGCGGCTCACTGCTAGCATGCTTGCTGTAGTGGCCTCATCCCATTTGCCAAGTTTAGCACAAATATTAAAATGGACTAGGAACTCCTCCCAGTCTCCTGTCCCATCATACTTGTCAGGCCTAACTGTGAGGCGCCCCTCACAACATGAGTTGTATCAGAACCTGGCACAATATTCCCAGCAGGGCTACTAGTTTGTGGACTTGCCACATATCTGTCCTCAAGAGTGCTCTCATGAGGATTTACAGCTAGCACGTGTTGATCTTCATTTCCAATCTGCTCAACAGACTCACTTATGTCCTGCATTGTAAAACTGATATCTTCATCAACTTTAACTCTAGCCATTTTGTTTTATTTGTTCAATATTCCAGCTCATGGAAACCGAACTTGTCCTTTTTTTTTTCAAATCATCCACCTCGTGGAAACTTTATGTGTCCTTGAGCCTAAACCTGTGCTCAGCCCCCAAAGCTCGAGTTCGAGGACTTTCAAAATCGATGATATCCAAAACCACTGCCACCAATGTAACACCACTGTCATATTTGATGTAGTTTTGCCTGGGAAACACCAAATGCTCCCTAGGCCAGGGCTTTGATAGAACAGCGCTAACCGAGCAAGATATTTGGCTGGGAAAATTATATAATTTCTAACTGCATCAATCACAAATGAAAAGACAATATATATAACCTGTGCTCTTGTGTGTGTTATTAGTAGTGTGAATAAGAGCACAGATTCATTGCCTGATCATATGTATCTATCTGGTAAAATATTAGGCAAATCCGATCATTTAAACTTCAATGCAACAAGTTTATTTAACAAATTGTTTCATGACCAACATGTACATAGCATGCTCAGCAATTCACACCACAAAAGACAGTACTTGTATATAGTTTACAACAATACTAGATGTGCCATGACAATAGAGACACCCATTGTGCATTCAATTTCATATCTACTACACACACAGTTAATTCATTCGTCTACACCTGTCTTATTCTCATTGAATCAACAAGTTTCATCACTTGTTCAGATCTCCATGCATAATGCCAATTTCCATGAATGGGACACGCCCACGTGTGTTGCTTACATCCAGTCAAAGTACCTTCTAAATGTTTCCCAGAGCCTGGAAAACCATGTAATTCTGGTTTATTTGTTATTTTAAATTACCATTTAAAATAATCACTATTGTTTTATTTAATGGCTATGAGCTAACCAAATGCAACAAACCAGAATAAGCCGAGACAGATTCACATACCGTTCCGTGAATCACAAGACTAAATTTAGAAATACCGCCATTAGGTTTCCCATTGGTCCGGTGTCACAGAGAGAAACCACACAATTTCAGACTTTTGACTGACATCGGTCCAGGGATAAGCTGCAGCAAATCCAGCCAAATTGGATTAATGGCCACACCAAATTGGTTCCGAACAGTGCTGAACAATCAGAGAAGGCTACCAAATCAACAGACAATGACCGGACTTAATTATACAGCGGGCACATGCCAAGCCACTGTAAAAGTCATGCTGTGGTGCCTGTGATTATGCTGACAATGTTCACTGTCCGAGACCACGGCCAAGAATCCTCTAAACCTGTCGTTCGGCCCCTTTTTATACCTTTTGGACAGGTAAAGGTCCCCTCTTAAGGTAAATCACCTGTGCTAACGATACTCAGAGGTGAGCATATTGCTCAATCAGTTCAACTCTTTATCCTCATCACAAACCGCTGATTTACTGTAATGTACCAGCAATAAATGTGAACTTATGAGTTAAAACTTATATCATTTGTTCGGTGCTTTGTTCACAGATGTATTTCATCAAGATTTCAAGGTGTAAATTTCAGTTTCCTTGGACCAGCATTACACAAGGATTTAATGGAGCCTAAAGAGATGTAATACAATGTATCGACTTCAAAGTACGGGTTGACCCTGAATCAGCTGAGTACTGTTTATCAACATTGAGAGCACAGAAAACCTTACAAGCTCTGAATAATAGCTAATTTCTGCTCATTTAACACTCACTTAATGACTCCAAACCAGCAAATAGTGTACTGTATTAGTATCATATAATCCTGTGGTATTAAAAGGACAGTTACTGTGGTAATTTCTGATAAGTTCATGAGCACAATAAACAAATTGGCTTCCAAACTGAATGTTATGATTGAACTTAGCTGTGCTGTACTGCACATGCTGCTTTATGGTTTGTTGTTTCATCAATGCTACCTAATATCAGGCTTCTAACTCTACCTAATTTATACTCCTGTATTTTATTTGACATTTCTAGGGAAATAATAGTTCTCTAAATTCTAAATTCATTTACAAAGTCTCAAACAATACATCATTTTATGTGGCTGGCTTATGACTTGTGTACATGAATTGATAACATACAGTAATTTGTCACATGCTGTACTGCATGCAACACAAAACTGAACTGGTATCAAGTCAACAGTAACCATGACAGCACAATATAGTAAAGAGATTTCACTCTGTTGATTTCCTAAATACATTTCTAATTTAACAGTCAGTGAGTGACTGTTACAGTATTGACCAACTTTGGCAAAATGTTTGTAATCGTAATGCCATCACTTTTGCAATAAATTCATAATCCACATTTAATAATGAGAGAGGGCGCCAATGTTTCAAGTACAGTAAGTTTTTTTTTTTAAGTATAAAAGAAATTACTCCTTGTCGTTGATCTCCCGATAGTAGGCCATTTTCAAAGGCATAGTTGAAGCTCTCCATAATCAAAATATTAATGCTCTATGTCTGTCCAAAAAAAATTATAAAATTCAACCATTAACCCATCACTGCCGGGACTCTTATTATTTTTAAACTGTTTTAATGCACTTAAACATTCAACTCTAGTTATTAAACCTTCACAATTTTGCTTCTCTTCTTCAGATAAAGTTGGAATATTTGGGTTACTAAAGATTTGACTGAATCAAACATCATCCACCAGATGCGAATCTTTTTTGGAATGATATAATTTCTCATAAAATTTCTTTTCCTCGTCTATGACCTGTATAGAACACTAACATGGGCAACATTAAGGTTCCAGTTCAAGTAGTTCTCAAGTTATAGTGAAGAGTAAAATTCATATATGTTGCACTGTGACCCCAGAAATGGGATCAAGGTCACTGATGTACTGCTTACATAGAGAAACATTCATGTGTGCAACATCAAAGTCCAAACATCCCTGGAGCATGACCATTTGCACAAAATAGGTACACACTTATAAAAGGTACTTCCCTATCAAGTTTGGCACAAATCTGGCCAAAATTATTTAGGTTGTAACCATTACAAGAAATTCCTATGTTAAACTTTCCTATTAAAACTTCTATGAAGATTTTCGAAAAAAAAAAAAAAAACATAAAAAATCCAAAAATCACTGGTGTGTGACCATTTGAACAACCATGGTAAAGACCCACCCAAGATACATTGCCGCCCAGTTTAAAGTGAATCTGAAAGGCAGTTTCTTCAGAGAAGTCGAAAATGTGAATTACCATTAGAATGCCCATTGACTTGCATAGTAAGCAATAGAAAAGGTGCATTTATCGATAAGTACCCAAATTCAAAAAAAAAAAAAAAGAAAACACCTTTAAAAATCAGGTATCCACAGCGGTGCTACCTAGTGAACATCTTTGCTTGACCCTTTCACAAGGAATATATTGACAAAGTTTCAACTTAATCTGACTTGCCGATCTGGAGAAGTCACAAGTATCAAAAACACGCAAAAACTAATAAAAAAAAATTGCAGCACTACCTGGTGAAACAATTAAGAGCTTGGAGTCCCTAGGAGTGTTCGTATGTCATATCAAAGCAACTGGGTGAGCGGTTGTGGAAAACAAAATTTTTTAAGATTTGTCAAAAAAAAAAATTCATTAAAAATCAAAAAAATCATTGGAGCGTGACCATTTGAACAAACCTGGTAGAAATCCACCCAAGGTACATTGTCACCACGTATGAAGTCAATCTGGATTACGGTTTTGGAGAAGTCCAAAATGTAAATTAGCATTGGAATGCCCATTGACTTCCATAGTAATCAATAGGAAAGGTGCACTGACCGATAAGAACTCGAATTGAAGGGAAAAAAATCCTAAAAAATCAGGAATCCACAGCAATGTCACCTAGTGAACAGCTTTGTTTGACCCTTCCACCAGGAACACATCCACCAAGTTTCAGCTTAATCTGAGTGACGGTTCTGGTGAAGAAGTCAAAAATAGCAAAATCACACCAAAAAAAAAACCAAAAAAAAACAAGAGGGCTGTGTGAACAGCCCATGCTCAGCTGATCTTGACATTCATCACACTTGCAGATCTATGAACTTGGGAAACGATCAAGGTCATCCATGTTCTGAGTAAGTCTGACCATTATAAAAGAACACTAACATGTGCAACATCAAGGTTCAAGTAGTTCTCGAGTTATAATGAAGAGTAAAATTCATGTATGTTGCACTGTGACCCCAGAAACGAGGTCAAAGTCATTCATGTACTGTCTGAGCATGACCTTCATACAAAAACATTAACATATGCAGCATCACAGTACTAACTCAAAACAGATCTCAAGTTATCAAGTAAACAGTAAATTTTGTGTCAGTTGTCCTGTGAATTAGCACTAGAATGCCCACTGACATACATAGTAATCAAAAGGAAAGCTGCATTGATCGATAAGTACCCGAGTTGAAAATACTTAAAAATCAGGAATCCAAAGCAGTGCCACCTAGTAAACAACTTTGTTTGACCCTTCCACAAGAACATATCCATCACATTTCACTTTAATCTGAGTGACGGCTCTGAGAACAAGTGAAAAATAACAATACCATATAAAAAATTTATAAAAAAAAAAAAAAAATAGAAAAACTTGCAGTGCCACCTGGTGAACAAATTGGGAACTAGGTGTCCCTGGGAGTGACTATGAACGATATCAAAACAATTGGGTGAGCAGTTTCAGAGGTGACGAGTTTTTAAGGTTTGCCCCAAAAACAACCCAACAAGAGGGCTGTGTGAACAGCCCGTGCCTCAGCTGATCTTGTCATTCATCACACTTGCAGCTCTATGAACTTGGGAAAGGATCAAGGACACCGTGTTCTGAGTAAGTCTGACCTTTATAGAAGAACACTTACATGTACAACATCAAAGTTCAAGTAGTTCTCAAGTTATAATGAAGAGTAAAATTCATGTATGTTGCACTGTGACCCCACAAACGAGGTCAAGGTCATTCATGTACTGTCTCAGCATGACCTTCATACAGAATAATTAACATGTAGCTAACTCAAAACAGATCTCAAGTTATCAAATAAACAGTAAATTTTGTGTCAGTTGTCCTGTGAATTAGCACTAGAATGCCCATTGACTTACATAGTAATCAATAGGAAAGCTGCATTGATCGATAAGTACCCGAATTGAAAATCCTTAAAAATCAGGAATCCAAAGCAGTGCCACCTACTAAACAACTGTTTGACCCTTCCACAACAACATATCCATCACATTTCAGCTTAATCTGAGGGACAGTTCTGAAAACAAGTGAAAAATAGCAAAACCATACAAAAAATTCATTAAAAAAAGTGCAGCGCCACCTGGTGAACAAATTGGGAACTAGGTGTCCCCGGGAGTGTCTGTGAACGATATCAAAGCAATTGGGTGAGCGGTTTCAGAGGAGAAGAATTTTGAAGGTTTGCCCCAAAAAAGAACAAACAAATTCACAAAAAATCCAAAAATCAATAGAGCATGACCATTTGAACACACTTGATAGAGATCCACCCAAGGCACATCCCCTCCAAGTTTGAAGTAAATCTGGTCAATATTATTAAAGTTATGACCATTACAAGAAATTCCCATGTTAAACTTTCCTATTAAAACTTTTGTACAGGTTTTTGAAAAAAAATCATAAAAAAATCCAAATTCATTGGAACATGACCATTGAAACAAACCTGGTAGACACCCACCCAAGGTACATTGCCACCAAGTTTGAAGCAAATCTGGATGATGGTTTTGGAGAAGAAGTCGAAAATGTAAATTAGCAATAGAATGCCCATTGACTTACATGGTAATCAATAGTAAAGGTGCATTCAAAAAAAAAATAAAAATCAATGGAGCGTGACCATTTGAACAACTTGGTAGAGATCCACTCAAGGTGTATCCCCACCAAGTTTGAAGTCAATCTGGATGATGGTTTTGGAGAAGAAGTCGAAAATGTGAATTAGCATTAGAATGCCCATTGACTTCCATAGTAATCAATAGGAAAGCTGCATTAACCAATAAGTACCAGAATTGAAAAAATCGTTAAAAATCAGGAATCTGCAGCATTCCCACATAGTGAACAAGTTTGTTTGACCCTTCTACAAGGAACATATCCACTATGTTTCAGCTTAATCTGAGTGACGGTTCTGGAGAAGAAGTCGAAAATAGCTATAACACACAAAAATTCATAAAGAATTAGGAAAAAATCGCAGCGCCACCTGGTGAACAAATTAACAACTAAGAGTCCCAGGGAGTGTTCCTGTGTGATATCAAAGCAATTGGGTAAGCGGTTTCGGAGAAGAAAATTTTTTAAGATTTACCCAAAAAAGAACAAAAAAATTCATTAAAAATCCAAAAATCACTGGACCGTGACCAATTGAACAAACTTGGTACAGACATACCCAAGGCACATCTCCACCAAGTTTAAAGTGAATCTGGCTGACGGTTTTTGAGAAGAAGTCGAAAATGTGAATTGTGAATGACGGACGGACGGACGACGGACGGACGACGGACCCTCAAAAAACCTCAGCTGACTGACAAGTCAGCTAAGGTAAAAATTCATAAAAATTCCAAAAATCAATATTGCGTGACCAATTGAACAAACTTGATAGAGATCCACCCAAGGCACATCCCCACCAAGTTTGAAGTAAATCTGGCCAAAATCACTTGAGTTATAACCGTTACAAGGAATTCCCATGTTAAAACTTTCCTATTAAAACTTTTGTAAAGATTTTTGAAAAAAAAATCATAAAAAAACCAAAATTCATTGGAACACGACCATTGGAACAAACTTGGTAGACACCCACCCAAGGTACATCCCCACCAAGTTTGAAGTTAATCTGGATGACGGTTTTGGAGAAGAAGTCGAAAATGTGAATTTGCATTAGAATGCTCATTTACTTCCATAGTAATCAATAGAAAAGCTGCATTGACCGATAAGTACCCAAATTGAAAAAATCGTTAAAAATCAGGAATCTGCAGCATTCCCACATAGTGAACAACTTTGTTTGACCCTTCTCAAGGAACATATCCACCATGTTTCAGCTCAATCTGAGAAACGGTTCTGGAGAAGAAGTCGAAAATAGCTAGAACACACAAAAATTCATAAACAAGAGGGCTGTGTGAACAGCCCGTGCCTCAGCTGATCTTGACATTCATCACACTTGCAGCTCTATGACCTTGGGAAAGGATCAAGGATACCATGTTCTGAGTAAGTCTGACCTTTATAGAAGAACACTTACATGTACAACATCAAAGTTCAAGTAGTTCTCAAGTTATAATGAAGAGTAAAATTCATGTATGTTGCACTGTGACCCCACAAACGAGGTCAAGGTCATTCGTGTACTGTCTAAGCATGACCTTCATACAGAATAATTAACATGTGTAGCTAACTCAAAACAGATCTCAAGTTATCAAATAAACAGTAAATTTTGTGTCAGTTGTCCTGTGAATTAGCATTAGAATGCCCATTGACTTACATAGTAATCAATAGGAAAGCTCCACTGACTGGTAAGTACCGTAATTGAAAATCCTTAAAAATCAGGAATCCAAAGCAGTGCCACCTACTAAACAACTGTTTGACCCTTCCACAACAACATATCCATCACATTTCAGCTTAATCTGAGGGACAGTTCTGAAAACAAGTGAAAAATAGCAAAACCATACAAAAAATTCATAAAAAAAGTGCAGCGCCACCTGGTGAACAAATTGGGAACTAGGTGTCCCCGGGAGTGTCTATGAACGATATCAAAGCAATTGGGTGAGCGGGTTTCAGAGGAGAAGAATTTTGAAGGTTTGCCCCAAAAAAGAACAAACAAATTCATAAAAAATCCAAAAATCAATAGAGCATGACCATTTGAACACACTTGATAGAGATCCACCCAAGGCACATCCCCACCAAGTTTGAAGTAAATCTGGTCAATATTATTAAAGTTATGACCATTACAAGAAATTCCCATGTTAAACTTTCCTATTAAAACTTTTGTACAGATTTTTGAAAAAAAATCATAAAAAAATCCAAATTCATTGGAACATGACCATTGGTACAAACCTGGTAGACACCCACCCAAGGTACATTGCCACCAAGTTTGAAGCAAATCTGGATGAAGGTTTTGGAGAAGTCGAAAATGTAAATTAGCATTAGAATGCCCATTGACTTACATGGTAATCAATTGTAAAGGTGCATTAAAAAAAAAATATAAAAATCAATGGAGCGTGACCATTTGAACAACTTGGTAGAGATCCACTCAAGATGTATCCCCACCAAGTTTGAAGTCAATCTGGATGACGGTTTTGGAGAAGAAGTCGAAAATGTGAATTAGCATTAGAATGCCCATTGACTTCCATAGTAATCAATGGGAAAGCTGCATTGACTGACAAGTACCACAATTGAAAAAATCGTTAAAAATCAGGAATCTGCAGCATTCCCACATAGTGAACAACTTTGTTTGACCCTTCCACAAGGAACATATCCACTAAGTTTCAGCTTAATCTGAGTGACGGTTCTGGAGAAGAAGTCGAAAATAGCTATAACACACAATAATTCATAAAGAATTAGGAAAAAATCGCAGCACCACCTGGTGAACAAATTAACAACTAGGAGTCCCAATAGGTGTTCCTGTGTGATATCAAAGCAATTGGGTAAGGGGTTTCGGAGAAGAAGATTTTTTAAGATTTACCCCAAAAAGAACAAAAAAATTCATTAAAAATCCAAAAATCACTGGACCGTGACCAATTAAATAAACTTTGTAGAGACCCACCAAAGGCACATCTCCACCAAGTTTAAAGTGAATCTGGCTGACGGTTTTTGAGAAGAAGTCGAAAATGTGAATTGTGGATGACGGACGGACGGACGGACCTTCAAAAAACCTCAGCTGACTGACAAGTCAGCTGAGGTAAAAATTAGTAAAAAATTGCAGCGCCACCTGGTCAACAAATTAAGAACACGGAGTCCCTAGGTGTCTTCCCGTGTGATATCAGAGTGATTGAGTAAGCGCTTTTGGAGAAAAAGATTTTTTAAGATTTGTCCAAAAAAAGAACAAAAAAATTCATCACAAATCCAAAAATGAATGGAGCACGACCATTTGAACAAACATGGTAGACACCCACCCAAGGTACATCCCCACCAAGTTTACAGTTAATCTGGATGACGGTTTTGGAGAAGAAGTCAAAAATGTGAATTAGCATTAGAATGCCCATTGACTGCCATAGTAATCAATAGGAAAGCTGCATTAACCGATAAGTGCCCGAATTGAAAAAATTGTTAACAAGAGGGCTGTGTGAACAGCCCGTGCCTCAGCTGATCTTGACATTCATCACACTTGCAGCTCTATGAACTTGGAAAAGGATCAAGGACACCATGTTCTGAGTAAGTCTGACCTTTATAGAAGAACACTTACATGTGCAACATCAAAGTTCAAGTAGTTCTCAAGTTATAATGAAGAGTAAAAATTCATGTATGTTGCACTGTGACCCCACAAACGAGGTCAAGGTCATTCATGTACTGTCTCAGCATGACCTTCATACAGAATAATTAACATGTGTAGCTAACTCAAAACAGATCTCAAGTTATCAAATAAACAATAAATTTCATGTCAGTTGTCCTGTGAATTAGCATTAGAATGCCCATTGACTTACATAGTAATCAATAGAAAAGCTGCATTGATCGATAAGTACCCGAATTGAAAATCCTTAAAAATCAGGAATCCAAAGCAGTGCCACCTACTAAACAACTGTTTGACCCTTCCACAACAACATATCCATCACATTTCAGCTTAATCTGAGGGACAGTTCTGAAAACAAGTGAAAAATAGCAAAACCATACAAAAAATTCATAAAAAACAGTGCAGCGCCACCTGGTGAACAAATTGGGAACTAGGTGTCCCCGGGAGTGTCTATGAACGATATCAAAGCAATTGGGTGAGGGGTTTCAGAGAAGAATTTGGAAGGTTTGCCCCAAAAAAGAACAAACAAATTCACAAAAAATCCAAAAATCAATAGAGCATGACCATTTGAACACACTTGATAGAAATCCACCCAAGGCACATTCCCACCAAGTTTGAAGTAAATCTGGTCAATATTATTAAAGTTATGACCATTACAAGAAATTCCCATGTTAAACTTTCCTATTAAAACTTTTGTACAGGTTTTTGAAAAAAAATCATAAAAAAATCCAAATTCATTGGAACATGACCATTGAAACAAACCTGGTAGACACCCACCCAAGGTACATTGCCACCAAGTTTGAAGCAAATCTGGATGATGGTTTTGGAGAAGAAGTCGAAAATGTAAATTTGCATTAGAATGCCCATTGACTTACATGGTAATCAATAGTAAAGGTGCATTCAAAAAAAAAATAAAAATCAATGGAGCGTGACCATTTGAACAACTTGGTAGAGATCCACTCAAGGTGTATCCCCACCAAGTTTGAAGTCAATCTGGATGACGGTTTTGGAGAAGAAGTCGAAAATGGGAATTAGCATTAGAATGCCCATTGACTTCCATAGTAATTAATAGGAAAGCTGCATTGACTGACAAGTACCACAATTGAAAAAATCGTTAAAAATCAGGAATCCGCAGCATTCCCACATAGTGAACAACTTTGTTTGACCCTTCTACAAGGAACATATCCACCATGTTTCAGCTTAATCTAAGTGAAGATTCTGGAGAAGAAGTCGAAAATAGCTAGAACACACAAAAATTCATAAAATAATAGAAAAAAATTGCAGCACCACCTGGTGAACAAATTAAGAACTAGGTGTCCCAGGGAGTGTTTCTGTGTGATATCAAAGTAATTGGGTGAGCGGTTTCAGAGAAGAAGATTTTTTAAGATTTGCCCAAAAAAGAACAAAAAAATTCATTTAAAATCCAAAAATCAATGGACCGTGACCATTTGAACAATTTTGGTAGACACCTACTCAAGGCACATCCCCACCAAGTTTGAAGTGGATCTGGCTGACGGTTTCGGAGAAGAAGTCGAAAATGTAAATTGTTGACGGACGGACGACGGACGGAGGACCATAAGATAAGCTCAGCTGACTGACAAGTCATCTGAGCTAAAAAAAATGCAGTGCCACCTGGCGAACAAGTTCAGAACTAGGAGTCCCTGGGAGTGTCCCTGTGCGATATCAAAGTAAGTGGGTAAGCGGTCTCGGAGAAGATGGATTTTTTAAAATTTGCCCACAAAAAATCAGGACATTTAGCCCTGGAGTCAACCCCCCTGCTGAGTTTAACCATATTTTATTAAAAAAGAATAACAATCCGGAAGAACGGCTACGTCCTATTTAAATCCTTCTGTTGGAAAAACGGTAGCACAGGAAAGCCGTTACAAGACAAAAAATTCACAAGCACTGTTTGTGAGTGCGACAAACAGCGGACGCATACATCATTCGATCTTTTGTCCACTGCCACTGGACAATATAAAAACAACGTATTGTCCAGTCTTGGAGGAATCATCAAGGACTTGGGTCCAATCGACCTGACATCTTTTCGTCATTCCGTTATGTCTGTCGAATAAATTCATTTTTGTCGTGCACTGTCGGAGTCGGACTCCGTTGTATTCGAAAGATATCACCATTTCTGAGGCATCGGCGGTGTTGTCTTGAGACGGAAACCATCCATAATCCCAACATTCAACAAGGAGGGTACAAATCCCAACAAAATGGCGGTTCGATACCTGATACCTCATACTCTTATGGTTCCACGGGAGTAATTATGCCTGTGCTGAGGTAACATGATTGGAGAGTGCCAATAAAATATCAGGCCTAGGGATGCAAGGGGCTGTATATTAAAAACGTTTGCTACCAGAAAGGTATATTTTGGCTTGATAGTGGAAAACAATGTATACTTTGAGCTGACATGAATATTATAAAGGTATGTACACTGGCACCAGTATACACAGTGATTCAGCTGGAGTCAACACTGTGTGCGCGCAGTGATACTGCAAGTAGTACTATGCAGAGCTGGTTGCCATGGCAATTTGCTGAAAAATGTCCCATTCATGCCCATGTTTTCTGGTGTTTATTTGATGTAAAAAATTCTTGGGAACATTTTGGTGTGTAAAACATACATGTTTGTAATCCATTGAGTGAACTAGAAGGTGATAGCTCTGTTCGTCTATGTTTCCACAGGTTGAATTACTGGCGTGAAACCATAATACTGGCAAGGCCAGGCAACACGTCAACAGGTAGGACCAAATTTAAGTACTGCTGTCACCTGTAGTTCATTCAAGGACTGACTGTGAATGAAAGTGAAGACAAAATCAACATTTTTACATTGTATACATTTTAATAAGTGCAGTTTTATACCAGTTATCATTATATACAGCATGAGCACAGCCAGTGACAGGCACGTTGGAGTGTGTAGGGCGTGTGCTGTTATGTTAATAAGACAGAGCACTGTAAGGGTGCTCGACCGAGTTAATGCGCAAAGTTTTAGGGTCCGAGTAAGTGCCACTGAAAAGTTAGCATGGTACATGCATTCAGTGATCTCCAGCAGATGTTATTCCAGGGGCAGACCAATATTGTGTGTGAAAATGAGCCCCACAGTATTTTTGCTGTCAGATGCATAAGTTTGGGGGGTTTTTTTAACTGAACATCAGGTGAAATGTATTAATACATAAAATATATGGTTCTGTGTTGTTAATTTTTCTGGTGACCACCAGGTGTCATTTTTGAACAGCCATAAAAAGAATTCATCGGAAATTGTTTTTGTAAGTTGATCAAAATGCAGGGCCTGGGACATAATCCACAGGTCTCAGGTAGGGTGTGGCTCGAGTCATGGCATGCTTTTACATACTTTTATACATATATAAATATATGTGTTATGTCATCATTAAAATACCATAGAGTTATTAAAGTACTGGAAGTACTGATCATGTGTTGAGTGTCAGTCAGGGATCATATTGTCACAATACACACATGGGTCATATGGTTCACACTTGAATACACCAACAGTTGATCATCATATGTCACAGGTTGGTTACATGACTGCATCAGTACTGTCACTGGGTGTTGCTGTGCTGTACATTCACAGTCTGTTCTAATAATTGTGATCACTGGGCACAGAGTGGGTGGGGGATACCACATTTAACTTGGACAGTCTTTTAAGATTGCACAGTCTTGAACGTAAGATGTGGCGGCGTTTTATTCTGTTGATTCTGCGATGATACCTGCAGTAGTAGAGTTCTCTGTTCATTAGTTTCACAAACTTAGAGTATATTGTTTTTGATGTAACTGGAACACCCAACCTTTCACGAGCTTTTAACAGTGAAAATACGCTGCCCATTGCATGGCTGTGCATGGCACTGTGGGTTCTGCCATCAAAGTTTTTAACACATAATTTATGTTTGGGCACATGCTTCACAGTCCTGAGGTGTAGGGCCTCAACTTTATTGGTATTAAGACCAAACCGCTGCTGCTTCAAGCTTGCTGCTGAAAGTTTGTAATCTACAACATCTTGTAGTCGTTTTTTATCTTCTTTGGTGGGATTGAGGGTCCTCATGCCTGTGTGGTGGCCCTTACCCTTACAAAACAGTGACTTTCTCTTACATTGATTGTGTTTACCGCTCAGACAGTTCACTATGTTTTGTCTTGCTTGGTCTGCAGCATGATAAAACTTGTGTGTTGACGCACCATGCTTTTTTATTGCAAGCGTCAATTCAGTCTGACACCTTGTAACTAGCTTGTTGGCCAGATATGCACGATTGAAGTTGAAACTACTGTCGGTGGCTTTTCCAACAAGTTGCGTACTGAAGGATGTAGTGTAGCATTTTTTTCTCTGACAGCGTGAGACGTGCACAGTACATCTCAACTGTTCAGGAGCTGTCTTAATTTTGGCACACCCATCACTTATTACATGGGTCACCTTTAGACCACTCTTTTCAATGTTTTCAATATTTTTGGACACTGCCTTTGACTCGCTGCTGTCAATGGCAGCTGTCTCTTCCATGTTGGCATATTTTCCAATTTTAGAGAAGGTCTGCTGTGCAAGCACCAGGCCAGTTTCAGAGTCAATCATGGGTGTATGTGACTGAGTTCCAGCCTGGTACATACTTCTGCCTTTCGGCGGATTATTGTACACTGTGTCTGTCATTACTTGAAGCTCGATGCCTCGCGCATCCATCAGCAGCCTCTGGTTTTCATCCATTTGCTCTGTGTTCAGTTTTGTGTAGTTCACAGAGCACTTGTCCACCAAAGCCTGCAGTGTCTTTGCATTTGGAGCATGACAGTCCAGGGCTGCAAACATAAGCCTGGTGTCCTCAATGCTAATGGGACTTTTCATCAAGAAGGTTCCCAACTGCAGATTAACTGATGCTGGGGCCCGTCCAGGTCCTGGCATCTTGCACACTTTGTACAACCTGTGTGTCCGTCTAAATTTGCACTTGGTACAACACACTGTCACTGTTGGACCAAGACCGAAGTCCACAACATTGCAAATTTTAATGCAGGCTGCATGGCTTGAATTGTGCTCATTCACACACTCTGTCAATAGGTTAGCCAGACTGCTAATGTCTACTAATCTGTTACCCCAGTCACCTGGAATGATGTCAGCATCTCGGTCCCTTGGCCGCAGTGGCGAGAGGCATCTTGTTGAAGCTGTACGGGCCTGTAACATCTTTGGTGCTCTGTGGTATCTTGTTGGCCTGGTTTGTTGGAAACCATGAACAACAGTGGGTCCAACAGAAGTCTGCCTGTCACCATTGGCTGTGTTGTGTGGCCTCTTTCCCCCATGAACAACTTTCTTTAGGTGTTTGTAACCACTTTTACTTAGTGTTGCACTGCGCCTCTTGGAACCTTTCCTTTTGACATAACCCATCTTCAAATTTGCTGCTCTAGACACTCTGACACACTTGTAGACTATTTCTCAACTTATTCACGACTGTTCAAATGCTATAGAAACAGGATGTTAAAGCAGGACACACCCCCTGTGCTGACTAGAGGCTGATGTCCCCAGGCCTGCAGGAAATACCCCACAAGCACAATGTGGCTGGGGCTAACAGGGGGAGGTGGGGCCAGACAGAGTGATAATTCACCATGTTATGGATTACAAACTTTCTGCAGCTGGTATATTTATTGAAGTAGACAACATTGTCAACTTTATGAACACATTTGCATATGGGCATGAATGGGAAAATGTTTTGCTATTAGATCCAGCAACCTGGCCTCCAAATTTTGTCTTTCATGTTAATCAACACACTGCTGTAACATCTAATTTTTACCCCTAGCATAAAAAATTTATCTGTCTTGCTATTATTTTTAGTTGTTTCATATTGAGAAATACTGTTTTCATCAGTTCAGGGGGAAAAATCAACAGGGTTTTGACTTTTTCTGTACAATTAAGGTTCCACGGGAGTAATTATGCCTGTGCTGAGGTAACATGATTGGAGAGTGCCAATAAAATATCAGGCCTAGGGATGCAAGGGGCTGTATATTAAAAACGTTTGCTACCAGAAAGGTATATTTTGGCTTGATAGTGGAAAACAATGTATACTTTGAGCTGACATGAATATTATAAAGGTATGTACACTGGCACCAGTATACACAGTGATTCAGCTGGAGTCAACACTGTGTGCGCGCAGTGATACTGCAAGTAGTACTATGCAGAGCTGGTTGCCATGGCAATTTGCTGAAAAATGTCCCATTCATGCCCATGTTTTCTGGTGTTTATTTGATGTAAAAAATTCTTGGGAACATTTTGGTGTGTAAAACATACATGTTTATAATCCATTGAGTGAACTAGAAGGTGATAGCTCTGTTCGTCTATGTTTCCACAGGTTGAATTACTGGCGTGAAACCATTATCTGGTTATTACTGGGACCACACCAGACCTATTCTCTGCATGGCTGTATGATCTGCTGCGCTCTACTAAGGCTACTCCCCAGGGGAGTGGCCGCCCCGGCCCATTAATTGCAAGACGCAGTCATCAACCTGCGGATTTCAATCATGGAGCTCCGTGTCTCATGCATAGCCCAATTTCTGAGGCATCGACTTTGTTGTCTTAAGATGGACACCAAGCCCTCCATCCCAACCACAGGCAAACTGAAACGTCTGTGTGCTGGGCGCATCCCATTGTGTACATAATGTATTATTATGTACACAATGGGATGCGCCCAGCACACAGACATTTCAGTTTGCCTGTGATCCCAACATTGCGGCTCGATGCCTCATTACTGGGACTACATGCCTCGGCTCGGGAATCAAGTTGAACGGGCGGAGCCTAGTGTGGCTTTGGCCCGTCTGGGGGGCGGAGACTGCAGCATTTCGTTCTGTTAGTTAGCGAAAACCACAATTGTGCGCTGTTCTTGCACAAATGCATACCTGTATGATGTACAGCACATGTCTGCATCAGCTGCACATGTAATTTTCGTCCTCCACTCTTGTCCACTGCCGTCTTCGGCTCATCAGCTTGCAAACCTGCGTTGTTCAAGATCAATTCAATTCTTGCTCTACTCAATAATACGCTCTCTGCCAGAGTGAAGCCAGCAGACGATAAGCCAGTAGACAATAAGAAAAGTGTATGGTGACTTGTCCCACACAGAGCGTAGTCAGAGTGAGGGCAGCAGACAATAACCTAGCAGACGATAAGCCAGCAAACAATAAGAAAAGTGATCGGTTAGTTATGGCAAATACAGGGTTATTAAAGGGTGTGTGTCAGCACACACTTTTCTGTTTCTCTAGGAATTAAAGTGTGTGTGTCAGCACACACTTTTCTGTTTTTCTAGGAATTCTTTATTTCTTTCTTTCTTCTTTCTTTCTTTCTTTACAGGCAAATTTGTCCGACATTTCATTTGAAAAGTATAACACGTAGAAACTCCAAACTTGGCACAATTATACTTCTATTGATAAAGTTTGGCCTTTTTATTATGAGAGGTCATGCTTTTCAAAATTATGCAAACGAGGGCTAATTAAAGTTTTAAATCTTCAATGTGTTATATACTATACAGTGCATTCCAACTTGAGCTCTGGGGGCCGTCTCATTAGTTGTTACCACAGTGCTAGTGGGCCAAACAGTCTATCACTGATAATCCGGCTAAAGGGACACCATTTTACTGTGCAGCTGGCCCTACTATGTTGTCTGCCACCCCACCAAACACACATGACCAGTGACAGTGAATGATTGGTATCAAATGGCCAGCTTATTCCAAAGTCCTGGCAAGTGTAGCCACACATCAAAATAAACCCTGCCCTTTCGGCCTTAAGTTTATGTGTATTTTATTACCCCAATAGATTTCACTCATAATCCACAGCCTTTATCAGCATCGTAAGACCTGTGGGACATTTTTACAGGGGTGATTTAGACAAAGCAAGTAGCCGAGAAGAGGCAACTGGAAACTGTGCCACGCGTTTCGACCTGTCTAGGTCTCATCAGGCACTGGCAGGGATTTCAAAATGTTCCATATATATAGTTAGGGGTAACAAATGCGTTGCTAAATTTTACAGGGGTGTCACATCTCAAGTAAACTGCAAACAAGCCATAATCATGGTATATATTTTACAAGATGTGACATCAAAATGACCCTTTGAAAATGAGGCATCCCTTGACTCATTCAGGACAGAAGTCTTCATTTACTGTCAGTAAAATTTGTATCAAAAGGATATATTGAGTATTCTTATCTTTTAAATTAGGGGGTTCTGATTTATAATTTCTGACAATCATAATAAAATATAATATCTGCTCATGATTTGTGATGTTCTGACCTTTTTTTATTTGTTTCACACATTGTATTAGCAATGCAAATTTGAAAGAATTAGCAAAGAGCATATCCTTTGGGTTCATCAGTGAATGAGTTAATTTTGTCATTTAAACATTGGCTGCATTGATCGAATATCTATGTCTGTTTGGTAATTTAATTATAAGTTTAAGTTTTCTTTCTGGACACCAGTCAGTTCAGTGGCTCTCTAAGAAAACATATTGGGCTACATTATTTATATACAATTACACAGTCCAGGAGATGCTCTGAAAGATTCCCGCTCATGTAGTCTATCATTAAAGTGTGTGTGTGTCAACACACACTTTTTAAAGTGTGTGTGTCAGCACACACTTTTCTGTTTTTCTAGGAATTCTTTATTTCTTTCTTTCTTTCTTTCTTCTTTGTTTCTTTCTTTCTTTCTTTACAGGCAAATTTGTCCGACATTTTATTTGAAAAGTAAAACACGTAGAAACTCCAAACTTGGCACAATTATACTTCTATAGATAAAGTCTGGCCTTTTTATAATGAGAGGTCATGCTTTTCAAAATTATGCAAATGAGGGCTAATTAAAGTTTTAAATCTTCAATATGTTATATAGCTGTGGAGCTGGCCCTGCTATGTGTCTGCCACCCCACCAAACACACATGAGCAGTGACAGTGAATGATTGGTATCAAATGGCCAGCTTATTCCAAAGTCCTGGCAAGTGTAACCACATCAAAATAAACCCTACCCTTTCCTTGTGAAGTTTATGTGTATTTTATTACCCCCAATAGATTTCACTCATAATCCACAGCCTTTATCAACATCGTAAGACCTGTGGGACATTTTTACAGGGGCGTCACAACTCAATTAAACTGCAAACAAGCCATAATCCTGGTATATATTTTGCAAGATGTGACATCAAAATGACCCTTTGAAAATGCGGCATGCCTTGACTCATTCAGGACAGAAGTCTTCATTTACTGTCAGTAAAATTTGCATCAAAGGGATATACTGAGTATTCTTATCTTTTAAATGAGGGGGTTCTGATTTCAAATTTCTGACAATCATAATAGAATATAATATCTGCTCATGATTTGTGATATTCTGACCTTTTTTATTTGTTTCACACATTGTATTAGCAATGCAAATTTGAAAGAATAAGCAAAGAGCATTTCCTTTGGGTTCATCACTGAATGAGTTAATTTTGTCATATAAACATTGGCTGCATTGATTGAATGGCTATGTCTGTTTGGTAATTTAATTATAAGTTAATGTTTTCTTTCTAGACACCAGTCAGTTCAGTGGCTCTTAAAGAAAACATTTTAGGCCACATTATTTATATACAATTAAACAGTCCAGGAAATGCTCAAGATCCCTGCTCATGCATTCTATCATTAAAGTGTGTGTGTGTCAACACACACTTTTCTTTCTTTCTTTCTTTCTTTCTTTCTTTCTTTCTTTCTTTCTTTCTTTCTTTCTTTCTTTCTTTCTTTCTTTCTTTCTTTCTTTCTTTTTTTCTCTCTTTCTCTCTCTCTCTCTCTCTCTCTCTCTCTTTCTTTCTTTCTGACTGAATTTGAAATTTTCAATCTTGAATATCTTCAACAGTATAATAGAGATGTCATTCCAACTTCTACTAGGGGGTTGTTGACCATTGGCACCTAATCACCTTATGAATTAAAAATAAAAGTTGTAGCAATTTAAATTGCTAAATAGAACCATTAGAAATTTTAAATCTTGAATAACTTCAAAGCTATAATAGATAGAGATACGATTCCAACTTCTACTCCTGTTTTATGGAATATTTGTACTTTGCCATACAAATATGCTTTGAAGACACACACACTGATTTGCTTTGCAGCAAATCATCTTTCCTAGTCTTTCTTTCTTTTTTCTTTCTTTCTTTCTTTCTTTCTTTCTTCCTTTCTTTCTTTTAGAATTTGAAAATTTCAATCTTGAATATCTTCAACTGTATAATAGAGATGTCATTCCAACTTCTACTAGGGGGTTGTTGACCATTGGCACCTGATCACCTAATGAATTAAAAATAAAAGTTGTAGCAATTTAAATTATGTTAAAAAGTACCATTAGAAATTTTAAATCTTGAATAACTTCAAAGCTATAATAAATAGAGATGCCATTCCAACTTCTACTCCTGTTTTGCGGAATAGTTAAAGTGTGTGTGTCAACGCACACTTTTCTGTTTTTCTAGGAATTCTTTATTTCTTTCTTTCTTCTTTCTTTCTTTCTTTCTTTCTTTCTTTCTTTCTTTCTTTCTTTACCGGCAAATTTGTCCGACATTTCATTTGAAAAGTATTACATGTAGAAACTCCAAACTTTGCACAATTATACTTCTATGGATAAAGTCTGGCCTTTTTATAATGAGAGGTCATGCTTTTGAAAATTATGCAAATGAGGGCTAATTAAAGTTTTAAATCTTCAATATCTTGTATACTATAGTAGATGTGGTTCCGAGTGTATAGGAGTTCAATCATAGCAAGGTAAAGGTCACCTCAAATGTCAAGGTCATGTCAAGGTCAAAGGTCATGTCAAGGTCAAAGGTCAATTTTAAGCCAAAATGTCATTTTTGAGGTCAAGGTTCACTTCAGGTAGAGGTCATCTCAAGGTCAAAGGTCATTTCAAGGTTAAAGGCCACTTTCCTTGGTGTCCTTCTTCTAGCCATAACTTGGTCAATTTTTATCTAATTTTGATCATTTTGGGCTCATATTGTAGCTATTGTAACCCTGCATATTTTAAAATTTATGTGTGACCTCTAATGGTCAAAGGTCAAGGTCATTTGAACCTTTGAAAGTTTCATCCAGTCAAAACTTGGCTATTTTCCATCCAATTCTAATCATGTTAGACTCAAATTGTAGGTATTGCAACACTGCACATTTTTATAAGAACATGTGACCTCGAAAGGGCAAAGGTCAAGGTCATTTGGCGCTTTGAAAGTTTCATCTTGCCGTAACTTGGTAAATTTTCATGCGATTTGGTTCATGTTCATGTCAGTTTAACTTCTAATAGGGGGTTCCTGACCATTGTGCATGTAATGAATCTAAAACAAAAGTTGTAGCAATTTGAATTATGCTTAATAGCACCATTAGAAATTTTAAATAACTTCAAAGCTGTAATAGATAGAGATGCCATTGCAACTTTTACTCCTGTGTTATGGAATAGTTGTACATTGCCATACCAATATGCTTTGAAGACACACACACTGATTTGCTATGCAGCAAATCATCTTTTCTAGTTGTACATTGCCATACTAATATGCTTTGAAGACACACACACTGATTTGCTATGCAGCAAATCATCTTTCCTAGTTAAAGTGTGTGTGTCAACACACACTTTTCTGTTTTTCTAGGAATTAAAGTGTGTGTGTCAGCACACACTTTTCTGTTTTTCTAGGAATTCTTTCTTTCTTTCTTTCTTTCTTTCTTTCTTTCTTTCTTTCTTCTTTCTTTCTTTCTTTCTTTCTTTCTTTACAGGCAAGTTTGTCCGACATTTCATTTGAAAAGTATAACACGTAGAAACTCCAAACTTGGCACAATTATACTTCTATAGATAAAGTCTGGCCTTATTATAATGAGAGGTCATGCTTTTCAAAATTATGCAAATGAGGGCTAATTAAAGTTTCAAATCTTCAATATGTAATATACAGTGCATTCCACCTAACCTGAGCTCCGGGGCCGTCTCATTAGTTGTGACCACAGTGCTAGTGGGCCAAACAGTCTATCACTGATCTCTTTGCCCTGCCACTCAACCCGGCTGCTATAATTAGTGGTGTTTGTAAACAGGTCCACATGTGTGATGCTGTAGACATTTATATGGGTTTTATTTTCACTTTTGTAGCGTCAAATAATTGGAATTTTTACAAAATAATCCGGCTGCAGGGACACCATTTTACTGTGGAGCTGGCCCTGCTATGAGTCTGCCACCAGCACCAAACACACATGACCAGTGACAGTGAATGATTGGTATCAAATGGCCAGCTTATTCCAAAGTCCTGGCAAGTGTAACCACATCAAAATAAACCCTACCCTTTCCTCCTTAAGTTAATGTGTATTTTATTACCCCCAATAGATTTTACTCATAATCCACAGCCTTTATCAACATTGTAAGACCTGTGGGACATTTTTACAGGGGTGTCAGATCTCAATTAAATTGCAAACAAGCCATAATCCTGGTATATATTTTACGAGATGTGACATCAAAATGACCCTTTGAAAATGCAGCATCCCTGGACTCAATCAGGACAGAAGTCTTCATTTACTGTCAGTAAAATCTGTATCAAAGGGACATACTGAGTATTCTTCTGCTCATGATTTGTGATATTCTGACCTTTTTTATTTGTTTCACACATTGTATTAGCAATGCAAATTTAAAAGAATTAGCAAAGAGCATATTCTTTGGGTTCATCACTGAATGAGTTAATTTTGTCATATAAACATTGGCTGCGTTGATTGAATGGCTATGTCCGTTTGGTAATTTAATTATAAGTTAATGTTTTCTTTCTGGAAACCAGTCAGTTCAGTGGCTCTTAAAGAAAACATTTTGGGCTACATCATTTATATACAATTACACAGTCCAGGAAATGCTCAAGATCCCTGCTCATGCATTCTATCATTAAAGTGTGTGTGTGTGTCAACACACACTTTTCTTTCTTTCTTTCTTTCTTTCTTTCTTTCTTTCTTTCTTTCTTTCTTTCTTTCTTTCTTTCTTTCTTTCTTTCTTTCTTTCTGAATTTGAAATTTTCAATCTTGAATATCTTCAACAGTATAATAGAGATGTCATTCCAACTTCTACTAGGGGTGTGTGTACCATTGGCACCTAATCACCTAATGAATTAAAAATAAAAGTTGTAGTAATTTAAATTATGTAAAAAAAGCAGCATAAGAAATTTAAAATCTTTGAATAACTTCAAAGCTATAATAGATATAGATGCCATTCCAACTTCTACTCCTGTTTATGGAATAGTTGTACATTGCCATACCAATATGCTTTGAAAACACACACACTGATTTGCTATGCAGCAAATCATCTTTCCTAGTTCTTTCTTTCTTCTTTCTTTCTTTCTTTCTTTCTTTCTTTCTTTCTTTCTTTCTTTCTTTCTTTCTTTCTTTACAGGCAAATTTGTCCGACATTTCATTTGAAAAGTATTATATGTAGAAACTCCAAACTTGGCACAATTATACTTCTATGGATAAAGTCTGGCCTTTTTATAATGAGAGGTCAAGCTTTTCAAAATTATGCAAATGAGGGCTAATTAAGGTTTTAAATCTTCAATATCTTATATACTATAGTAGATGTGGTTCTGAGTGTATAGGTGTTTGATCATAGCAAGGTAAAGGTCATCTCAAATGTCAAGGTCATGTCAAGGTCAAAGGTCAATTTTAAGCCAAAATGTCATTTTTGAGCTCAAGGTTCACTTCAGGTAGAGGTCATCTGAAGGTCAAAGGTCATTTCAAGGTCAAAGGCCACTTTCGGTGCAGGCTTTCTTCTAGCCATAACTTGGTCAATTTTTATCCAATTTTCCTCATGTTGGGCTCAAATTGTAGCTATTGTAACATTGCACATTTTTTAAATGTACATGTGACCTCTAAAGTTCAAAGGTCAAGGTCATTTGGACCTTTGAAAGTTTCATCCAATCATAACGTGGCCAATCTCCATCCAGTTTTCATCATGTTAGACTCAAATTGTAGGTATTGCTACACTGGACATTTTTATAAGAACATGTAACCTCAAAAAGGCAAAGGTCAAGGTCACTTGACCCTTTGAAAGTTTAATCTTGCCATAACTTGGTCAATTTTACTCCGATTTGGTTCATGTCCGGCTCAAATTGTGGGTATTGTAACACTGTGCAATTTACATATGACCTGTAAAGGTCAAAGGTCAAGGTCATTTGGACTTTGAAATTTGCATGCAGCCATAAGCTTAATGGAATGTGAAGTACCAAAGGACAAAAGTTGTAGCATATAATATTTACAACCTTTGAAGGCACACAGACAGATTAAAAAAAATCTTCTTTTCCAGTTTCTTTCTTTCTTTCTTTCTTTCTTTCTTTCTTTCTTTCTTTCTTTCTTCTTTACCAGCAAATTTGTCCGACACTTTTCTCGGACACTACTATACATAGAAACTCCAAACTTGGCATGATTGTACCTCCATACAAGGAGTTTGGCCATTTTATACACAGAAATGAAGATGTTTAAAATTATGCAAATTAGGGGCATTTGAAATTTTAAATCTTGAATAACTTCAAAGCTATAATAGATAGAGATGCCATTCCAACTTCCACTCCTGTGTTATGGAATAGTTGTACATTGCCATACTAATGTGCTTTGAAGACACACACACTGATTTGCTATACAGCAAATCATCTTTCCTAGTTCTTTATTTCTTTCTTTCTTCTTTCTTTCTTTCTTTCTTTCTTTCTTTACCGGAAAATTTGTCCGACACTTCATTTGAAAATTATTACATGTAGAAACTCCAAACTTTGCACAATTATACTTCTATGGATAAAGTCTGGCCTTTTTATAATGAGAGGTCATGCTTTTCAAAATTATGCAAATGAGGGCTAATTAAAGTTTTAAATCTTCAATATCTTGTATACTATAGTAGATGTGGTCCCGAGTGTATAGGAGTTCAATCATAGCAAGGTAAAGGTCACCTCAAATGTCAAGGTCATGTCAAGGTCAAAGGTCATGTCAAGGTCAAAGGTCAATTTTAAGCCAAAATGTCATTTTTGAGGTCAAGGTTCACTTCAGGTAGAGGTCATCTTAAGGTCAAAGGTCATTTCAAGGTCAAAGGCCACTTTCCTTAGTGGCCTTCTTCTAGCCATAACTTGGTCAATTTTTATCTAATTTTGATCATTTTGGGCTCATATTGTAGCTATTGTAACCCTGCATATTTTAAAATTTATGTGTGACCTCTAATGGTCAAAGGTCAAGGTCATTTGAACCTTTGAAAGTTTCATCCAGTCACAACTTGGCTATTTTCCATCCAATTCTAATCATGTTAGACTCAAATTGTAGGTATTGCAACACTGCACATTTTTATAAGAACACGTGACCTCGAAAGGGCAAAGGTCAAGGTCATTTGGCACTTTGAAAGTTTCATCTTGCCATAACTTGGTAAATTTTCATGCAATTTGGTTCATGTTCATGTCAGTTTAACTTCTAATAGGGGGTTCCTAACCATTGCGCATGTAATGAATCTAAAATAAAAGTTGTAGCAATTTGAATTATGCTAAATAGCACAATTAGAAATTTTAAATCTTAAATAACTTCAAAGCTGTAATAGATAGAGATGCCATTCCAACTTCTTCTCCTGTGTTATGGAATAGTTGTACATTGCCATACCAATATGCTTTGAAGACACACACACTGATTTGCTATGCAGCAAATCATCTTTTCTAGTTCTTTCTTTCTTTCTTTCTTTCTTTACAGGCAAATTTGTCCGACATTTCATTTGAAAAGTATAACACGTAGAAACTCCAAACTTGGCACAATTATACTTCTATAGATAAAGTCTGGCCTTTTTATAATGAGAGGTCATGCTTTTCAAAATTATGCAAACGAGGGCTAATTAAAGTTTTAAATCTTCAATATGTTATATACAGTGCATTCCACCTAACTTGAGCTCTGGGGGCTGTCTCATTAGTTGTGACCACGGTGCCGGTGGGCCAAACAACCTATTCCTGACCTATTTGCTCTGCCACTCAACCTGGCTGCTATAATTAGTGGTGTTTGTAAACAGTCCACATGGGTGCTGCTGTAGACATTTATATGGGTTTCATTTTCACGTTTGTAGCCTCAATAATTGGATTTTTTTACAAAATAATCGGGCTGCAGGGACACCATTTTACTGTGGAGCTGGCCCTACTATGTGTCTGCCACCCCACCAAACACACATGACCAGTGACAGTGAATGATTGGTATCAAATAGCCAGCTTATTCCAAAGTCCTGGCAAGTGTAACCACATCAAAATAAACCCTAACCTTTCCTCTTTAAGTTTATGTGTATTTTATTACCCCTGATAGATTTCACTCATAATCCACAGCCTTTATCAACATCGTAAGACCTGTGGGACATTTTTACAGGGGTGTCACATCTCAATTAAACAGCAAACAAGCCATAATCCTGGTATATATTTTACAAGATGTGACATCAAAATGACCCTTTGAAAATGCGGCATCCCTTGACTCATTCAGGACAGAAGTCTTCATTTACTGTCAGTAAAATTAGTATCAAAGGGATATACTGAGTATTCTTATCTTTTAAATTAGGGGGTTCTGATTTAAAATTTCTGACAATCATAACAGAGTATAATATCTGCTCATGATTTGTGATATTCTAACCTTTTTTATTTGTTTCACACATTGTATTAGCAATGCAAATTTGAAAGAATTAGCAATGAGCATATCCTTTGGGTTCATCACTGAATGAGTTAATTTTGTCATATAAACATTGGCTGCATTGATTGAATAGCTATGTCTGTTTGGTAATTTAATTATAAGTTAATGTTTTCTTTCTGGACACCAGTCAGTTCAGTGGCTGTTAAAGAAAACAGTTTAGGCTACATTATTCATATACAATTACACAGTCCAGGAAATGCTCAAGATCCCTGCTCATGCATTCTATCATTAAAGTGTGTGTGTGTCAACACACACTTTTCTTTCTTTCTTTCTTTCTCTCTCTCTCTCTCTCTCTCTCTCTCTCTCTCTCTCTCTCTCTCTTTCTTTCTTTCTGACTGAATTTGAAATTTTCAATCTTGAATATCTTCAACAGTATAATAGAGATGTCATTCCAACTTCTACTCCTGTTTTATGGAATAGTTGTACTTTGCCATACCAATATGCTTTGAAGACACACACACTGATTTGCTTTGCAGCAAATCATCTTTCCTAGTTGTCTGCTGTCTGCACTCCCCAGCAGACAATAACTTCAAACTTAGCAGACCATAAGGAAAGTGAGTCAGAGCTATGGTTGCAATGCAGAGCTAACATACTTTCCTACCAAACTGATGAAAAATTAACTATATTTCGTTTCATCCAAAGTAGGAGTTATTTTTTTATTGTCTGCTAGCAACAAATTTCGTCCAGTTACCGTCTTGACATGTACCGCCATCTCGAGGGCAATCTGAAAATCTATTTTAAAACCGACCCAGCGTGAAAGTGTCTACATCGAGCCTTCAGATGCAGCTTGCCCGCGTACACATTTACGTATTACTCTTAAGTATAGGTTATCGGATTCGCCAGGGCCAATAATTGATTTATCGGAGCATTTGTGCACGTGGGATGGGCGAGGCTTTAGCAGTGCCCTTCTCATGTGAACATGCCACGATAAATCAACGTATTGGGCCGCAGCCAATCCGATGGCGATAACTTGTTTATTTCCCCGCACATCTCATGGGGCCTGAGTTTATAAACACAAAAGTGAAACTGAAGGTGGTAATTTAAGGTGAGCAAATCGACGCAGTTAAATCTGTAGTTAGGTCTGTTATTTCAGACAAAACGCTTGTTTTCAACAATTGTACCTTTAACCTCAGAAAATGACATTGATAGTGATACATTATCCATGTAAAAAAGTGTCCGGAATTGTGTACTTTTAATCGTTAATCAACTGATAATATGATAACTACCATTGAACACGTTTGATAGAAAATAGGTGATACTCGTTTCTTTGCGAGAGAGAGAGAGAGAAAGAGAGAGAGAGAGAGAGAGAGAGAGAGAGAGAGAGAGAGAGAGAGAGAGAGAGAGAGAGAGAGTTTATATAATTAGTTTATATAATTTGTTGTTTGTGGTAATTTATTTCCAGTTTGTTACAATGTTGCTATGTTCATGAATGAACGTAGGGTTGGGTCACTTTGAGCACGTCCCCACAACTGAATAAAAGAAAATCCTTTGAAAAGGCTTTGTTTGTATCGTACTTTTGACAGCTGTCAATCAGATTAATGGGCTCCAGACAGTCCCGATATCCACGATATCGGGATTGTCTGGGGCACTGAACATCAAATCGTTTTTGCCACAAGGGGAAATGAAAATGTATAAACGGTTTTGATCCATTTTGGATCAAAACCAAGTGAATGAGAGTTCGGGCAAAGGTGGCCATTTATAGACAAAAATATGATACGGGGTCCTTTTTATCAAAACATAGTTTATTGAATTACATGTGCCTATCTTTCAAAGTTTTGCAATAATTTCAGTTTGAAAAATTCCCTTGCCACGATACAGGTAGCCTACAGACCTATCAAAATTTAAGTGATATGGCTGTTTTTTTTCTTAGGAGGTTCGCTTTGTCCGGATTTACAAAATCCACCTTTTTGTCATTTTCTTCTGGTCACATACTGCATTGGGATCAATTTAGTGGGCCTACAAACAAGCAAAAATGATTTGCCTATTTTGTTTTTGCTCATTTTACATGTGTGACGATCCGATCCCCCGTCCGCGACACCGTAAATTTTAACGACATTCAGGTTCATATTTTGATAATAATTCACATGTAAAGCGTTCTTAATAATCAATTTTTACATTTCTCAAAGACACAAACGTATAAACTTATGATCTGCACAAACATATAAACTTATGATTTGGATATAAAACAAGACAAAATTTGTTATTGAAACTCTCAACTTTTGATGGGAAATCGTCAGTATTATAAGTTGGTTATTCCACGTAACAGAAACCCGATCTCTGAAAGAAATGGCACTGAACCAAGGTTGTAGATATTATACATAGAAAACAATCGAGGTTCAGTTTAACCCTTCTAAACCAGTATTTTGACATTTGTGTAAAAATTTAGTTTCATATAGTGGGTATTATCCCTGTTCACTTAAAACAGCAAAATTACTCGCTTTTTTGCCTACACCGAGACAAAATATGAAATAACGCAGGTGTAACTTTTCAAAAGGATAATTAGTATGATTAGAAATATCACTAGGGCAAAGTTTTCTGGGTTTCATTTATGGGACCCATGCATGCTTCACATGCAAGAGTATACCGGGGCAGCAAGTTTTTTTTTGTTTTGTTTTGTTTTGTTTTGTTTTGTTTTCGAAAACAGTTAATGCAATTGATAACCCAATCCAGTGTTTCATGCAGATAATTTGTTTCAATTTTGCAGCTGCCTTCGTGGCCTTTTCTCACAAATTTTGTACAGTAAGATTGGGAGATTCGTTGGCACTTATTTTAATTCCAAGACAACCGTAATGATTTACTTCTTAAGTTTCATCTCCCAGAATATATTGTTGCTTCAATCTCCTGCGGGCTTTGTTATAAACGAGCATACTGGTATTTTATATTTCAATTCCAATTTTTGCAGTAATGCAGTAGTCCTGCAATCGATTCAAACATATTTGCAGACCTGGTTAACTTTCTGCTATAGCAGAACTAAACCGTCCGTATTTTTAAGAGACAGTTCCTTTTTTTTGTTGTTGTCAAGTTGAAAAATTATCAAATATATCAAGCAAATGGTAAATAAAAGTGTTGACAAGTGTTAAACTCGGTGAGTGAAAACCACCAAACAAACAAACAAACAAAACAAAACAAAACAAAACAAAACACCCTCTCAATACTTAAATTTTTCCCAATTCACGTCCATGGTACCACAGAATGCGCCTAATAGGTTTAGGCCTAATAAGTGATAATTTCTGCGTCTCCCAGTTTCAAAAGCCTGAAAAAACAGAAAGGCAATTGAAACAAATATAAAAATCTCCCCACCCCCCCATGAATAACTTAGTGATGTTTTGAGGAAAAAAAAAACGCTTGTTAGATCTGGGAACATAAAAAATTCAAACAGATCTAGGTGGCTAGAACGACACAGAATATTTCGTGCATGTCTGTATGTAGAAAAAGACAAATCCTTCCGCGAAGTTTGACGGGCATGTAGGCGTAAACGAAGTCATCCACTAACATACCTATACAAATCCATCCTCTGAAGAGTGCTCCCAAAAATTACCCAGAAATTCACAAAAAAGTCGAAAGAAAAACCGCAGACCTCCAATACTCCCATATTTGACTACCTGGGACCCTTGATGGGCCCATTTTGACAATTTGGCCGCACAGGGCAGGGTCAAAGAAATCTAGATCCAGTCCCAAATTGGCGGCACTCTTCCCAGTATTTCCTCTATACCCTTATGAAGGTGGGGTAAATGGAGTCATTTTTCGCTCTTTGTGCATTATGAAAAACTTGACCTCCAATACTCCCATATTTGACTACCTGGGACCCTTGATGGGCCCATTTTGACAATTTGGCTGCACAGGGCAGGGTCAAAGGAGTCCAGATCCAGTCCCAAATTGACGGCACTCTTCCCAGCATTTCCTCTATACCCTAATGAAGGTGGGGTAAATGGAGTCATTTTTCGCTCTTTGTGCATTATGAAAAACTTGACCTCCAATACTCCCATATTTGACTACCTGGGACCCTTGATGTGCCCATTTTGACAATTTGGCCGCTCAGGGCAGGGTCAAAGAAGTCCAGATCCAGTCCCAAATTGGCGACACTCTTCCCAGTATTTCCTCTATACCCTTATGAAGGTGGGATAATCATTATATTCTGACTATACAAAAGGATGGAGCTAAAACGTCTTCACATATTGCAAGACTAATTCCCATTGTGGTCTTTTTTACGCACCACAAGGATAAAGCTGGTATGATAAGTTAGTACATAAGTTACATCTCAATATAACTAGACAATAAAAATAAGTACAACTACTCTGAAACAGATACATCTCTCCTGCAGCGTGTTCGGCTATGTCACAAATCTACAAATTGCAGTTGGAAGACCACCTCTATCTATAATTGTTTTGAAGTTATTCAAGATTTAGTTATGTGTATTTGCTTAATTTTCACTAATTAATATATGATTATGCGTGTAAGAGATACATGAGTAAGGTTCAGTTATGATTAGTTAATTATAAACACAGTGAGAAGATCTATGGTTAAAATAATAAATGGCACTGCAATCTGCTAAACTAATCGGATTTTTTGTTTTCAAAAATAGTCACCGTAGTTTTACCAAATTTTAATCAGAGATAATGGACCAGGTTCCTTTTGAAAACCAGCTTCCTTTGATAATAGTTCAACTTTTTATGAAACTTTTAATGTGTTCATTTGAGGCCGTCTGAGTGGCGTCAACCCTGACGACGTTACTGTGATATCTCAAAAAAATAATGACCGCAGCTTTACCCACATTTTTGCAAGATATGCATTTGATTATAGAACCAGGTTCCTATTTTGCTTCCTCTTTTTATTCATATTTTTTTGTGAATTTTAAACGTATTTATTTCAAGGCCGTCTGAGAGGCACACGAGGGGTCGACGTTATCGTGATATGTCAACAAGGATCCCTTGCAATTTTTATCAGAGATGCAGATCATAATGGACCACGTTCCTATTGAAAACCAGCTTCCTCTTATTATTTTTAAAAATAATGAAACTTTTGAAGTTTTTATTGAAAGCCGTTTGAATGGCACACAAATGAGAAATCTTGTTACCATATTATCCAAAGAAGGATCCATTACAGCTTCATCAAATTTTGGGGACAGTTACACTGTATTATGGCACCTGTGAAGTCTTAAAAAAGAAAAAAAAAATGAGGGGGAAAATTGTGGGCGCCGAGGGTAATCCGTTCTCTGAACGCTATTTTGATATTTTATGTTGTTCCTGTTTGTCACAGTGTTCTGGCAGGGGTATCAAGAAGCAAAGATATCACTTTGTCACTGGACGTATTTACAGTATTCACTCAGATCAAAAGTTTAATGGTAAAGGAATGGGAGAAAGAAAAACCAGAAATTTATAAGATTATCGTTTTTTTAACACAAGAGGAAGAGACTGATTTTCAGATTAATTTGAAGATTGATAGTGTTTCATTTTAAGCTCTATACTGACTTATGTGGAATATAAGGTACAAAGTGGACTCAGTTACCTGTTTTGGAGAATATTGTAAACAATAATGGTACCATTATTTAAAAAAAAAACATATTTGACCTAAAATTGTGTGCTGGATAATATGAGAAAAAAACACATCTGAAAAATAAGAATTCCCATTCTAGTACGCCTCAGACCTCCCATCTTAATATGACAGAATGCTGGTTGGTAACCGGGGGAAGTGCGGGGTGGGGGGTGGGGGGTGGGAGGTCCTCCGGCCAACTTTGAAATCTCTCATGAACACGCCCTCAATCTTGATGCCGCGGGTACAGGTAAACACAAAAATCTGTGTTTCCAGGGATTGGCAACTTTGCACATTATTTGCATATAGACAATCACCGTTTTTACCTTGTCGCAAAAAGTACGTACAATGTACGTATATATATTTTTTTGTCAGATAAAAGAGGATGCACATGATTTCTCTTTTTGCATTGTGATAGGAAGAAAGTGGTGTAACTGTTGCACAGAAACTGACTACAGAATGGATATTGAAAAAAAAAATATCATTAATTGTAGAATTAAAGTATCAATTTTATGTTTAAATAATTTAATAAAACATACACAAGTTATTAACTATTAATAAATGTGTCTTCTTTAATTTGCTCTTTGTCGTTTAAAATTAAAACTTGTACCTGAATGCCATGACATTAACTTGCATTCTCGGTAATACCCGATCGGTTCTCGGATATTAAGTACTTCAGGGGCTCCAGTTTCTCGCTTTGGAGGGAGATCTCCCTCTTTTTCTTATTTTTTTAACCAAGTATATCTCTCTCTCACTTTTTACTAAATGTCTCCAGCGTTTCACACATTTATAAATTGTACTTTCTTCAAGGAAAATTGAAACCGGAGAAGTCTTAAATAACCGCAAATGCAGGGAATGTGGTGCAAAATTTCTCTGTGTCCGAGAATTCTCTAATGTATAAAAACATGCATGTATAGATGGATGAATGAATGAACTTTATTGTAGTTTTTCAAATAAAGATGGTATTTTTCAGACGGGGAGACAATACAATTCAATATTAAAGTATATGTGATACAAACATGACAATGTCACAAGCCATGCAATACAACATACGCAATACAATTCAGAATGACAAGGGTAAGGACAAAAAAAAAAAAAAAAAAAAAAGCGTCAACACAAGGTAAGGTGCACATGCGCCATTATAAGGACCAGATCACACCTTCAACTTCAACCTAGCAAAAAAAGTTCCATCGATGCCTATGCTTTCCACATCCTCGCATCACTTATGGACTTTATAGGCCTATAGGTAACTAACAATAATTGGTCTCATAGCCTCATAAAATGTTTCGATGCCATGGCTCAATTAGGCTTCAACACATCTCAATACAAGATTTTATGACACTATCAACCAATTGACTCTAGGCTTGTGCACGCACATAAAACTTTAAAGGCGAGCATAACATGTTGTTTTGTGTTTTGTGTGATAAGTTGGAATTGGAAGTTATTGTGTGCCAGCTTCACATATTTTCAGACTGTCCGCCAGATGGCGAAACGTCCCAAGGATGAAATTGATCGCCAGCAGACAATAAAAAAATCACACTTACTTTCAATGAAACAAAATATAGTGAATTTTATTATCGGTTTGGTCTTAAATTATAAAGTTGACTCATCCTCTCTGATAAACTGGAAGTTATTGTCTATGGTAATAATATTGTAATATTTATGTAATCATTCCATTGTTTATTTTAGATGTTGGAATGAGTGTAAAGGCAACATACCTGACAGAGGTGTGATTGTGTAATATGCATACTTCAATGCGAAAAAAAATCTAGTCTCTATCTTATGGAAGGGATAGTCTCGGGAAGGATTGGTCCAGAAAAAAAATTGAAGTTTCAAACTTTTTTCACACAGAATATCGGACATCAGTGTATATAAACAAATAAAGTTGAAATTAAAATTTTGAATCTGTGTCTTTTTTTTGCAGATGACATATTTTATTATGAAAAAAATGGTAATCTTAGGTCCTGGGAAGAGTGCCGCCAATTTGGGACTGGATCTGGACTCCTTTGACCCTGCCCTGAGCGGCCAAATTGTCAAAATGGGCACATCAAGGGTCCCAGGTAGTCAAATATGGGAGTATTGGAGGTCAAGTTTTTCATAATGCACAAAGAGCGAAAAATAACTCCATTTACCCCACCTTCACAAGGGTATAGCGGAAATACTGGGAAGTGTGGCGCCAATTTGGGACTGGATCTGGATTCGTTTGACCATGCCCTGAGCGGCCAAATTGTCAAAATGGGCCCACCAAGGGTCCCAGGTAGTCAAATATGGGAGTATTGGAGGTCAGTGGTTTTTCTTTTGATTTTTGGTGATTTTTTGCGTAATTTTTGGTAGCACTCTTTCAGACCTAGCGGATCGATTTGTTTAAGTATGTCAGCGGATGGCTTCGTTTGTGCCTACGTGTCCGTCAAGCTTCGCGGAAGGATTTGTGTATGTCTACATACAGACTTTGTGTATGTCTACATACAGACTTGTCAGAAATATTCTGTGTCGTTCTAGCCACATAGATATCCCGGAATTATTTGTGTTCCCAGACGTAGCAAGCGTTTTTTCAAAACATCATTAAGTTATACATGGCGGGGGGGGGGGGGGGGGGGGGGGGAGGATTTTTATGTTTGTTTCAATTGTCGTTCTGTTTGGTTATTGAAACTTGGAGACGCAGAAATTGTCGCTTATTAGGCCTAAACCTATTAGGCGCATTCTGTGGTACCGTGGACGTGAATTGTGAAAAATTAAAGTATTGAGAGGCTGTTTTGTTTTGTTTTGTGTGTTTTTTGTTTGTTCGTTTGTTTGTTTGTTTGTTTGTTTGTTTGTTCGTTTTCACTCACCGAGTTTAACACTTGTCAACACTTTTATTTTCCATTTGCTTGATATATTTATGATAATTGTTCCCCTTTTCAACTTTACAACAAAAAAAACGTAACTGTCTCTTATATATACGGACGGTTTAGTTCTGCCATAGCAGAAAGTTAACCAGGTCTGCAAATTTATGTGTTTGGATCGATTGCAGGACTACTGCATAAATTAGAATTGAAATATAAAATACCAGTTTGCTCGTTTATAACAAAGCCCGCAGGAGATTGAAGCAACAATATATTCTGGGAGATGAAACTTAAGAAGTAAATCATTACTGTTGTCTTGGAATTAAAATAAGTGCCAACGAATCTTCCAATCTTACTGTACAACATTTGTGTGAAAAGGCCACGAAGGCAGCTGCAAAATTGAAACAAATTATTTGCATGAACAATGGATTGGGTATTTCAATTGCATTAACTGTTTTCGAAAAAAAAAAAAAAAACAAAAAAAAAAAACAAAACAAAAAAAAAAAAAAAAAAAAAAAAAGGACCGGTATACTTTTGCATGTGAAGCATGCAGGAGGTCCATGAATGAAACCCGGAAAACTTTGCCCTAGTGATATTTCTAATCATACTAATTATCCTTTTGAAAAGTTACACCGGCATTATTTCAAATTTTGTCTGGGTGTGAGAAAAAAAGGCGAGTAATTTTGCTGTTTTAAGTGAACAGGGATAACACCCACTATTTAAAACTCAATTTTTACACAAATGTCAAAATACTGGTTTAGAAGGGTTAAGCTGAACCTCGATTGTTTTCTATGTATAATATCTACAACCTTGGTTCAGTACCATTTCTTTCAGAGATCGGGTTTCTGTTACGTGGAATACCCTAGCTTACAATACTGACGATTTCCCATAAAAAATTGAGAGTTTCAATAACAAATTTTGTCTTGTTTTATATCCAAATCATAAGTTTATATGTTTGTGCAAATCATAAGTTTATATGTTTGTGTCTTTGAGAAATATAAAAATTGATTATTAAGAACGCTTTACATGTGAATTGTTATCAAAATATGGACCTGAATGGCATTAAAATTTACGATGTCGCGGACGGGGGATCGTCACACATGTAAAATGAGCAAAAACAAAATAGGCAAATCATTCTTGCTTGTTTGTAGGCCCACTAAATTGACCCAAATGCAGTATGTGACCAGAAGAAAATGACAAAAGATGGCTTTTGTTAACCCAGACAAAGCGAACCTCCTAGCTAAGAATAAAACAGCCGTATCATTTAAATTTTGATAGGTCTGTAGGCTACCTGTATCGTGGCAAAGGAATTTTTCATATTGAAATTATTGCAAAGCTTTGAAAGATAGGCACATATAATTCAATAAACTATGTTTTGATAAAAAGGACCCCGTATCATATTTTTGTCTATGAATGGCCACCTTTGCCCAAACTCTCGTTCACATGGTTTTGATCCAGACAATCCCGATATCTTGGATATTGGGACTGTCTGGAGCCCGTGAATCTGATTGACAGCTGTCAAAAGTACAATACAAACAAAGCCTTTTCAAAAGATTTTTTTATTCGGTGGTGGGCACGTGCTCAAAGTGACCCACCCTACGTTCATTCATGAACATAGCAACATTATAACAAATTGGAAATAAATTACGACAGACAACAAATTACATAAACTCTCTCTCTCTCTCTCTCTCTCTCTCTCTCTCTCTCTCTCTCTCTCGCAAGCAAGCAAGCAAGCAAGCAAGCAAGCAAGCAAGCAAGCAAGCAAACGTGCTCACCTATTTTCTATCAAACGTGTTCAATGGTAGTTATCCTATTACCAGTTGATTAACGATCCAAAGTACACAATTCCGGACACTTTTTTACATGGATAATGTATCATTATCAATGTCATTTGCTGAGGTTAAATGTACAATTGTTGAAAACAAGTGTTTTGTCTGAAAGAACAGACCTATGCTCACCTTCAATTACCACCTTCAGTTTCACTTTTGTGTTTATAAACCCAAGCCCCATGAGATGTGCGGGGAAATAAACAAGTTATCGCCATCGGATTGGCTGCGGCTCAATAGTTGATTTAAAGTGCCATGTTCATATGAGAAGGGCACTGCTAAAGCCTCGCCAATCCCACGTGAACAAATGCTCCGATAAATGAACTATTGGCCCTTGCGAATCCGATAAACTATACTTAAGAGTAATATGTAAATGTATGCGCTGACATACATGTGAAAATAAATAGATAACCAGAAAAGAAAAATTTGCTTGAAAGCAAATCTGTCTGTGTGTGTGAAAAATTTGCACAACTACAAAAGTCTGCAGTGTTGCAACACTTACAATTTGAGTCCAACATGAATAAAATTGGATGGAAAGTGACCACATTATGGCTAGATGAAACATTCAAAAGGCAAAATGACCTTGACTGTTCGAGGTCTAACGTAAATGAAAACTATCTGGATGTCAGAAGAAATTAGAATTTGCCTGTAAAAAGTATTCTTTATTTCCAAAATATCAGCAACATCCCACCTGCCCACATAGACAAGTGCCCATATGTAGCTACAATTTGTGTCAAAATTGGATGATAATTGGCCGAGTTATGGCTAGATGAAAATTTCAAACGACAAAATGACCTTGACCTTTGACCTCTGGAGGTCTCACATACATAACAACAATGTGAAGTGTTACAATATATACAATTTGAGCTCAACATGATTAAAATTGGATGAAAATTGACCGAGTTTGGCATACTGGTGTCAGGTCCATGTTTTAGGTGATCTTATCTGATTGTAACTATTGAAAACTGTAAATTGAAGTTCCAATACCATGTGTCTTCACTGCAGTATAAGGGATGGCAAGGAATTTTTCCCCCCACCTTTTATTTACTCTTCGGTAAATTATCAGGTTTATACAACACAAAGCGTAATACCAACGGCTGTGTGTTTTGATAAAAGTGATAACAGAAGAATTTGCGTCATACCTGTATGTTCCCTAGTGTGACGATTCCTGTGATGAGCTGTACAGGAATGTGAGACTCTTTATTAATATTCTGGTTGCCTTTGCAGTGCAGTTTGCCGGTTAAAAAAAAACCGTGATAATAGTAACAATTATAATGTTCAATTAAATTGTATTTGGTTAATACGCCGTATAAGCTGTGCTGATTAAATAGAGATGTTCTCTATTTATAAGGTTTAATTGAAACTTTTATTTCATTGGATTCAGTAATTCTTCCAATTTTGGATAGCGTAGAATGCCTAAGTAACTTCGGTCATTTGATTCTGATTTTTAAAATAAGCTGCGTATTTTATGAATATTTCGATTGTGCGATAGGCTACCTGTGTTATCAACGAATCGAACTGTTAGGTCCGCAGAGGTTAATCTATTTCTACTGAGCCTTTGTTTAAAATTGGAAAAATTAGGATTCATAAAGTTTGCATCGCAAGAAACATGGTCATGATTTCCCTGACGTCAAGGGCATGTCGGGAATATTTCGACTGCATGATCATGCACGATTCCCGCATTGTGCGCAGCGTATGTTGGACCTCTCAAAGTCGCTGGAAATCGTCTCCTGATTATGGATGGAAAGTAATTCATGCATATAATATGTATTATATTCATACAGTTTAAATGAAGCAGTGTTAACTTGAATTTGATACAGTTCTTCCAATTTCACATTATACCAAATGCTATAGATAGCTGTTTCGTGTTAGGATTCTTAAAATGCGATGGGCATTTGGGGAATGTCTCCTGTTTGCAGGCTGGATCGGATCCAGGATTTGTCAAGGGGGGAGCTGAACTTAGCAAGTAAGGCTGGGGGTCAGGCGGCCGCCCAGGTCCCAGGCGGGTCCAGGGCGGAGCCCTGGCGGAGGGGGGGGGGGGGCTCCGCCCTCCGAAGCTTCAGGGTTTTAATGCATTCAAGGAGGCATAAACTGCTTTTTTTGTCAATACAATACAGTGGTTCCCCTCTTATAAGGCACCCAAAATGCAGCCTAAAAGTGGCCTTATAAGAGGGGTCCCCCCTTCTAGAGGGGGAATATATATAATAAAATGTCACACGTTCTGCATAAGAATGGTGACTTTTCAAGAGGAGTGGCCTCTGGTGAGAGGGGCCCACATAATCAAACTTTGATAACCATTACAAAGGGTTTTATTTTCCAAAGCTTCCATCTGCTGTTCAATTGTCATTGGAATTCACAAATTCTCCAAAACAGGAAACTATGTGTCGTTACCATGTTAATATATTTGAATGTTATGTGACACTTGTCAAATGAATTTGAGTCCATAAAAAACAAGGAAGACACATGAAGTGAACAACATTTATGAACACATGTAACTATAAAACATTCAAGCCTGCAACTGTACACTGGAATAATTTTAGAATTAGATCACAATTTAGGCAGCACCACATAACTACTTGAATGACAAAAAAGCAATAAATTAAAATAACTAATAAAACTACAAAATGAGAGGAATGTTTTGAACTATATTCAGAATGCCACAATATATGTCTAGAACTTGATTTCACAAATCAGCTAAAATAAATATATACATAATCTCAGTACAAAGTGTCAATCAGCACCATTATCTGATCACTTAATAACTAATATGATCTGTCTGAAATAAGAATAGTCTGAGTTGCACTTAGTAAGACACAAATCCACCATGTGGATGAGGATTAACAAATCACTTATCACATTTAGGCAGCACCACTGAAGATACATCTAAATACTTCTAATCATTAACCAACTATATAACTAAAAAAAAAGAAAAGAAAAAACAAAACAAAACCCCGAAGCCTCTGAAAAGTTGCTACAATTGTTCTAAGGAAGTCAAAATATTTTACTATGCTACAACTCCACAATGCAGGATATGATTAACCATGAACAAATTAAACTAATTCCTCTCAGAGGCATGTCTCCAATATAACAATTTTTAGAAAAACATATGTGCTTTTTGAATTCACAAATGTGTAAAAAGTATAAATCTTCAGTTAGCAGCAAAAGTAATACTTAATAGTCATGAAATCATTTATTTATCACCTTGCTTATTAGAGGATGCATTCACGTTGGGAACCAGTCTTCCTGCACTCGACGGAGGGCGCTGCCGTATTTGTTGTTGTTTTGTGCTTATCAGCCTGGCGATCTTTGACACCACGTTCATTAATCGACTCTGTGTCTTTGAAATTGGCGATTCGGAAAGCTCGGACCAAAGATGTAATGCGTAACCCATCCATACTTTCTCGTGTGACCGGAGATGACCAACAATTTTTGGAGGTGCCAGAATGTTTTTTTTTGGGGGGGGGGGGAGCGCGCGCTCCCGGCGCTCCCCCCCCCCCGTAAATCCGCGTCTGCCAAAAAGCACATAATGGGACACTATAGCAAGGAACAACACCGAAAGGCTCTCCCTGAGACGCAGGAAAGCACCGGTAGGGACACTTCTTCGTGGCAAAAATATTGTAGGGGATATATCCAAATATAGGTCTAATTATGGATCTTAACCCTTAATCTCAGGGGTGAATGCCAGTGACATTTGACTGACTTCAAGTAACTTGCTAACTTGAATTAGACTAGGCACGTTAACTGAAGTAATGTGAAGGATGTAAACCAAGAAAATCATTTCAAAATACACTATATTTTACTCGAGAGGTTTAAACTGGGCCTGTAATGCTTTTCAAAGCAAATAAACGGCGAATCTATATATTATGTTGTATGTGCGTATAGATTATGCACAAATCATAGTGAAAGAGTAATCAGGTCTAAATCTACTTGACTTACTGCTTAAATCTACTGGACTTACAGCTTTCAAAACAAACCTGTGTTACACAAACACACAGAAATTGTGACTTTCGCTCTTCAAGTGATTTACACTTCTGCAATGCAAGGTTTTTCTTAAAATAAGAAGTATTCACAAGTTAAAAAATTCAAAATAGCTAATTACACTGTAATTTTCAGCCTAAAACATCAAACTAAATATGCATTGCACAAACTTCAAGAACATCCTTGTGGTAAAATTTTCCACAAAGGGTAAATACCATTGTAAATCCTTTGATAAGAGCTACAACCCAGAATCTTCAATTAGTTGAAGGGGGGCATTTAATGGAAGAAGCAACGTTTACAATTTATATTAAAAGTTGCATTATGAAATACAACTCCATGGGAACACACAGCTCCAGTAGCCCTCCAATTTTTTAGTGTATTCGGCTGTGTATAGTCGACTGAAGACGCACGCTGCTGCTAATTGTGATATCTCCTCTAATATGTGTATATCATGCATTCACAGTGTGGCATTCCACAGTTCGCATAGTAATCTGTGAATAAGTTTCGATCAGAGAAAAACCAAGAGGGCTGTGTGAACAGCCCATGCTCAGCTGGTGTTGACACTCATCACACTTGCAGCTCTATGAACTTTGGAAAGGATGAAGGTCACCCATGTTCTGAGTAAGTCTGACCTTTATAGAAGAACACTAACATGTGCAACATCAAGGTTCAAGTAGTTCTCAAGTTATAATGAAGAGTAAAATTCATGTATGTTGCACTGTGACCCCAGAACGAGGTCAAGGTCATTCATGTATTGTCTAAGCATGACCCTCATACAGAAGCATTAACATGCGCTGCATCATGGTACTAACTCAAAACAGATCTCAAGTTATCAAGTGAACAGTAAATATCGTGTCAGTTGTCCTGTGCATTAGCATTAGAATGCCCAATTGACTTACATAGTAATCAATAGCAAAGCTACATTGACCGATAAGTACCCGAATTGAAAATACTTACAAATCAGGAATCCAAAGCAGCGCCACCTAGTAAACAACTTTGTTTAACCCTTCCACAAGAACATATCCATCACATTCCAGCTTAATCTGAGTGACGGTTCTGAGAACAAGTGAAAAATAGCAAAACCATACAAAAAAATCATTAAAAAAAAAAAAAAAAAATAGAAAAAAAATTTCAGCGCCACCGTTGTTCCTGAGAGTGTCTATGTACGATATCAAAGCAATTGGGTGAGCGGTTTCAGAAGAGAAGAGTTAAGGTTTGCCCCCAAAAAGAACAAAAAAAAAAAAAAAAAAAAAAAAAAAAAAAATAAAAAATCATAAAAAATCCAAAAAATCAAGAGCGTGACCATTTGAACAAACTTGGTACAGATCCCCCCCCCCAAGGCACATCCCCACCAAGTTTGAAGTAAATCTGGCCAAAATTTTTAAGTTATAAGCATTACAAGAAATTCCCATGTTAAACTTTCCTATTAAATTTTTTGAAAATTTTTGAAAAAAAAAAATCAAAATTCATTGGAACATGACCATTGGAACAAACTTGGTAGACACCCACCCAAGGTACATCCCCAGCAAGTTTGAATTAAATCTGGATGACGGTTTTGGAGAAGAAGTAGAAAATGTAAATTAGCATTAGAATGCTTATGACTTACATGGTAATCAATAGGAAAGATGCATTTACCGAAAAGAAGCCGAACTGAAAAAATCGTTAAAAATCACGAATCCGCAGCATTCCAACATAGTAACCGACATTGCTTGACCCTTCCACAAGGAACATATTCACCATGTTAAAAATTGCAGGGCCACCTGGTGAACAAATTAGGAACAAGGAGTCCCTAGGTGTCTTCCTGTGTGATGTCAAAGCAATTGGGCAAGCGGTTTCGGAGAAGAAGATTTTTGAAGATTTGTCCAAAAAAGAACAAAAAAATTCATTAAAAATCCAAAAATCACTGCAGCATAACCATTTGAACAAACCTGGTAGAAACCCACCCAAGGTACATTGACACACAGTTTGAAGTTTATCTGGATGACAGATTTGGAGAAGAAGTCAAAAAAGGGGAATTAACTTTAGAATGCTCCTTGACGTCCATAGAAATCAATAGGAAAGCTGCATTGACCGATAAGTACCCGAATTGCAAAAAATCGTTAAAAATCAGGAATCTGCAGCATTCCCACATTGTGAACAACTTTGTTTGACCCTTCTACAAGCAACGCATCCACTATGTCTCAGCTTAAGCTGAGTGACGGTTCTGGAGAAGATGTCGAAAATAGCTATAACACACAAAAATTCATAAAAAATTAGAAAAAATGTAGCGCCCTCTGGTGAACAAATTAACAACTAGGAGTCCTAGGGAGTGTTCCTGTGTGATGTCAAAGCAATTGGTTGAGCGGTTTCAGAGAAGTAGATTTTTTAAGATTTGCCCAAAAACGAACAAAAAATTCATTAGAAATCCAAAAATCACTGGACCATGACCATTTGAACAAACTTGGTAGACACCCACCGAAGGCACATCCCCACCAAGTTTGAAGTGGATCTTTCTGACGGTTTCGGAGCAGAAGTCGAAAATGTGAATTGTTGACGGATGACGGGCGACGGACGGAGGACCATAAGATAAGCTCAGCTGACTGACAAGTCAGCTGAGCTAAAAATGGAAAATGTTGCATGTTATATCATGGAACCCCTCCCTGGTTTTATTTTCCACGCAGTACGAGGTGTTGTCTGGCTGGTTGCATGTGACAAAAACACGAAGCATATCAAATAGAAGTGTGTGACTACTATCGTCAGAAAAAAAAATTTGTTTTGCATTTTTGTGACTTTAACTATTTTGATTTATGTATGCGGGCACAAATCTGAAACATGTGTACAGCTTCTTTGTTAATTGTGTAACTTTGTTCATGTTTTGTCCTGTGTGTTTTGTAATATACATTTTGTATGTCACTCCATGTTCTGGAGACGCCCCCCCCCATTAGTGACATCTTGATGTACTACAGGGCGATCCAGCTGAAATAAATATGTTTAAAAAACCCCCAAAACGAATAGCATCTTTCAAATCCTGAATGTTGGACTGAGTCGACAGCTTTCCTCGGCATCATTGCCTTCAAAGTGCGGCGTGGAAAACTGTGGACTCAAAACACACACACACACACACACACACACACACATTTTATATATATATATATATATATATATATATATATATATATATATATATATATATATATATATACATATATATATATATATGTATATATATACCAACACGTGTATTCTGAAACTAATCGATCTGTATACATGCTGGTATAAGGATGGACGAAATCAGTTTGTATCATACGGAAATATATATCCGCACTTTTTTACATAAAGTTCATCGCTGATTTGCGCTGCTTTTCCATTTAACCCCCAAATTTGATATGTTTAAACAAGAAGGCCTATTTCTTACAAGTCATGAATTCAATCTCTCTCTCTCTCTCTCTCTCTCTCTCTCTCTCTCTCTCTCTCTCGAAACAACGGGTAGCTTATAGGCTATAAGTGAAGAGAAGAGAATAAAGATGACAGGATGTCTTTCCTTGGTTGACGAAAACAACGATTATAAGTTTTAACTAACAAAGAGAAGGGGAGAGAATTTATTTCTTTTCAAATCTTGGTTTATTAGAAGAACCCTTGAGTTTTATACTTCAAAGCTAGAATGTGCACTTCTATAAGCTTTGTGATCATTCTTCTAAATATAACAAGAGGACTGTGACAGTCCTGTGCTCGGCTGAGTAACTTACCCTATGAACTTGGAAATGAGGTCAAGGTCACTGACCTATTCTGAATCTATCTTCAATAGAGGGTCATCCCCATGTGCAAAACCAAAGTCACAGTACAAATGCTTCTCAGGTTATCACGCGACCAGTAAAATCCATGTTAGTGGCCCTGTGACCTTGAGAATAAGATCAAGATCACTAATGTACAGTCTCAATCTTTCCTAAATAGAGGACCACCAACAAGTTCAACATCAAGGTCCTACCTTCCACAGTTTTCAAGTTACAAAGTGAAAAGTAAAATTCACGTAAGTGTATTGGCCCCAGTGACCTTGGGAATGACGTTAAGGTCATCTATGTACTGTCTAAGTCTGGCCTTTGCTCAGGACAACTATCATGTTCAACATCAAGGTCAAGAAGTCAAAAATTGTCAATTAGCATTGCAAACCCTAATGACTTTGCAATCCCCATTGACTTGCATGGTAATCAACAGGCATGTCAAATCAACAAGAAAAATCCATAAAAAACCCAAAAATCACTGGACCTTGAACATTTGAATAAACTTGGTAGAAACCCACCCAACACACATCCCCACCAAGTTTGAAGTGAATTTGGTTAACGGTTTTTAGATGAGGTTGAAAATGTAAACTATCATTGCAATTCCCATTGACTTACATTGTGAACAATAGGACTGATGCATTGACCGACAAGTACCCGAATTTGAAAAAATCTTTAAAAATCAGGAATCTACAGCAGTGCCACCTAGTGAAGTACTGTGTTTGGCCCTTCTTCAAGGAACATACCCACCAAGTTTCAGCTTAATCTGAGTGACGGTTCTGGAGAAGTCGAAAATAGCAAAAACACACAAAAAATCACAAAAAATAGAAAAAAAATGGCAGCACCCTCTGGTGAACAAATTAACAACTAGGAGTCCCAGGGAGTGTCCCTGTGGGATATCAAAGCAATTGGGTGAGCGGTTTCGGAGAAGAAGATTCTTTAAGATTTCCCCCCAAAATGAACAAAAAAATTCGTAAAAAAATCCAAAAATCACTGGACTGTGACCACTTGTACAAACTTGGTAGACACCCACCCAAGGCACATCCCCACCAAGTTTGAAGTGGATCTGGCCAACGGTTTTGGAGAAGAAGTCGAAAATGTGAATTGTGGACGATGGACCCTCACAAAAGCTGAGCTGACTGACAAGTCAGCTGAGCTAAAAACATGCAACTTAATCTGTGATTAAAAAAAATGCTGTGGCATATTTAAGCTGCAGCGAAAGCACCTTTGGGACATGGCAGATTTAAAGGCGAAGTGTCAGCATGCCATGAAGTGTTTGAGTGATCGCCGCTCTTGCTTAAAGGTCCCAAACGCCGAAAGATGTATTTTTTGTTCAAAGTGAAGGACTTAGAGTATCATAGCACTTTTCTGAAGAAACTTTTCCATATTTGCACAGGAAAATAATTTTTTCAAAAGAATTTTGTTGCCCATGACGTGCCCGAAGTTGACAAGTTTGCGCCTGTTTGGCCATCAAGCGGGTACTGGGTCATGACATCACGAAATAGTCCAGAGGCCAGATCGAGAAAAGTCTCTTAGTTTTCGAGTGACCTTGCTCACGTGGACCCAGGGATGAAACTAATTTTATTAGACAGGCAACACCTTGGGCCATATAAATATACGGCAAGATTAAAAAAAAACTAGAGGATCAGGACTGATCCTGTGCTCAGGTGAATCATAAGTTGACCGTTTGAACAAACTTGGAGGAAACCCACTAGAGTAACGTTGCCACAAATATGAAGTAAATCTGGCTGACGGTATCGTCGGAGAAGTTGAAATTGTGAATCTGTATCAGAGGCCAATTGATTTACATAGTAAACAATCAGAATCTATGCATTTACCATCAAGTACCAAACCCAAAATGCATCCAAGGTATATTGCCACTAAGTTTGAAGTTAATCTGGATGATGGTTTTGGAGAAGAAGTCGAAAATGCGAATAAGCATTAGAATTGGTTACAGTTTACTTTACTACTTGATTCACTATGCCGACTTGAAACATACATGCAAGTCATTGTCAAAATATGGCAGTTTTATCATTACTTAATCCATCACGGTAAATTGTCATATATGTAAAAAATGTGTTAGCTCCAGAGGCATAACACAGGCTAAGTGTTCAATTTGTAGCAAACATTTTCATTTAAAATGCATAGATGGAGACCGAAATATTGATAAATCGTGGTTCTGTCCAGTTTGTTTACAGTCAGAGTTCCCGTTCAATCACACAGACAACAATGATGAATATATACACCTTTTTAATCAATGTAGCATGACCAACACCCTCTGTAACAGTCAATAATATATACATAATACCTTCCACTCAAAAATTAATTAAACAGTAGGGCAAGCTGATGAATATGTCCACTCGGAATGTTCGAGTGTGCTCGCTTACCGCGTGCTAAGGGTTTAGCTATGCAGACAGCGGGACGCGTGTATTCGAGTGGAACTGGAATACACAACTCGGTTGCCTTATCAATCACATCATCAGTTAATCCAATTGCGCAAATAGGATCGGCCGGCAGCCTGAATGGCTGGACTTCCCTCCTCTCTCTCTACCCTCATTGGTCGAACTTATGGAAAAACACTAACATGTGCAACATGAAGGTCCCAGTTCAAGTAGTTCTCAAGTTATAGTGGAGAGTAAAATTATTCAGGGCCTATGTTGCACTGTGATCCCAGAAATCAGGTCAAGGCCACTCATGTATTGTCGAAACGTGACCTTCATACAGAATATTAACATGTTCAACGTCAAGGTCCTAATTCAAAACAGATCTCAAGTTATCAAGTGAACAATTTCTGTCAGTTGTCCTGTGACTTTGGGAATTAGGTCAACGTCCAAAAATCACTGGATCATGACCACCTGCACAAAATAGGTAGACATGCAGTTATCGAAGGTAGATCTCTACCAAGTTTGACGCAAAACTGGCCAAAAGTACTGTACAATTATTTATATTTTCGGGCACAAAACATCTCGAGTTTAATATTCTGGGACTGGGTTTCTTCGGGAAAATTCGTGAATATTTATCCCTCGCAAAAATTTATGATTACACATTAATTAAGTTATAACCATTACAAGAAATTCCCATGTTAAACTTTCCTATTAAACTTTTTTTTTAATATTTTCCAAAAACATATGAAAAAAATCAAAAAAAAATCACTATAGCATGACCATTCGAAAACACTTGGTAGAAACCGACCCAAGATACATTGCCACCAAGCTTGAAGTCAATTAGACTGGCAGTTTTTTCAGAGAAGTCCAAAATACGAATTAGTATTAGAATGCCCATTGACTTGCATAGTGATCAATAGAAAAGATTCATTTGCTAAAAAGTAGCCGAATTGAAAAATTTGTTGACAGAATCAACTTGGCTTTTCTACACAATCCTAAGTTTTTTTTTCAATTTCGTGAACAAAATCGGCAGACTCACAGGATTTTGAGAACAAAATTGGTAGGCTTAAACGATTTTGTGGACAAAATTGGTTGCTTTACTCGATTTCGTGGACGTAATTGATAAACTTTTGGATTTCGTGGACGTAATTGATAAACTGTGGACAGAACTGATATACTTAACAATTCAGTGGACGAAATTGTTCGAGTTTACGGATTTCGTCCACGAAATGGATTAAAATAACCACAAAATTGATGTTACAGTTAGCACCCCATAGGAGAGTCCTTGAAGTTGAAGATAAAAACAAACATACAATGTGAAAGAAGTGCATGGGCCAACTAATGCAGAGATCCTTGATATTAACGTTCCAAAGTCGCAATAGAGTTTTTGGGGCATTACAGAACTTGATATCGACAGCATCTCAACCTGTTAGAATTTTTGGCAACACTAAAACAAGTTTGAGAAAACTCTTATTAAGAACAAAATTTTGCAAACATGCCGAGATCAAACTACTTTTTCATTTTCATTATAAATATTACACAAAATGACAATATATTCACACAGTTTCAACGATTGCTTATTCTCGTCCAGTGCCCCAACATTTGTTACTTGCGTTCTTCCATATTTTTGTCGACAGGTACATGACGTGGCGGTATGACATATTCAGGCAGCTAAATATCCCGTATGAAAAGCCTTGGCCGATAGTTGGTGACATGGGAAATGCATTCAGAAAAGTAACATCATATGTAGATATGTTTTCGCATGTAATATGTAGGGGTAGGGGTGGGAGTAGGGATGGGGGCATAGGGGTCTTGTTCATGGTTCACAAATATTTTATATACTGAATCTCGAAATCGGAAACATCTATCGGTTCCCTCTGTGGCAGTTGCAAGCATCCCTGTATGTAACAACATGGCGATATGTCCCAGGACCACTATCGCCACCTGGTGAATGTTGTCTAGTTCCATGTTTGCAATGCGCAATATATAAGTTGGAAATAGTTCCGAGTTTGTTAAGGGATGCAAGACGTAGATCTATATTCTGACAAAACAATAACAAACTTTCCGTTTATGAGATTTGTTTGTTTGCCTCTGCATGTTCTTGTGGGGGCCCAATACGTACCCCCCCCCCCCCTGTTTCTGATATTCTTATGGGGGCCCAATACTTATCCCTGTTTCTGCCATGCATTCTTATAGGGACCCACTACTAATATTCTTTCCCAAATCACTCGCGTCCTGCGGAACTAAAATCTAGAACTGATTTTAATTTTCAAAACAGAGGCCTGCCAAATCATCATATATTTGATACTGCTCTGTATAAGTAATGTGCTACGATCCATACCAAAAACATTACATATTCGATACAATATTTCTCTTGAGCAATAATGTACGTGGAATTAGTGATGTAAATTTTGCGAAACTGTGCCTGTCGTTACAGATGTCTACGTTATGCTTGGGGCTAACTTTATCATATGTTCAATTACAGGAAGAACATCAAAATAAAAAAAAGTATCATCTCCCCAAAATATCGAAATGAGGGAATATTGTATATGCTAAATTTACTGGATTATAATGTGATTTCTGACCTTTTCCAGTTCATTCCACTCTAAGCATTTGCTTCTAGTTTTGGAATAACCAATGAAAACGTACGCATTTTTAAGTGTGAACAAGTGCCTCCGGCTGTGCCCACGTAACAAATAAAACTGACGTCAAACGAGGTAATGTGTAAAAGGAGAAAGAACATCCATTTTAAACATGTTTCAACAAATGTCCAAGTTACCCAAGGCCTAACAAAAATATATATGTTTGCTTCCGGTAACCTGATAGACCCTATTAAAAAGGCCCCAACCACAAAATAAATGGGAAAAAAGTACTTTTATGCTGACCTTCCCTAATAAATTTATACTGATCGACATAGGGCAGTGCTACAAACTCAGACAGAGACCAAAGTGGCCGTAATTTTTTCAGTGGCCCAAACGTGACCTAAGGCATGCTTGGGTGGGGGGGGGGGGGTCTGGGGGCTTCCCCACCCACAAAAATACTGTATTTGAGCATGCAAAAATGGTACATTCTGGGAAGTTTCGAGTATCTTGCGTTCACGTGGTTGACGAAATCACAACATTTTAGCCATTATTGTACTCATTTAGCTATTTTCCCTCAGATTACAGAAAAATCTTATGAAAATTAGTAAAAAATAAAATTTAAAAAATGCCATGTTATCAATTAAGATAAGACAAAATTTGTATTCATACATGTAAGGCTTTAGAGAATTTTTGCACACATATTATGTTTATTAGTTTGGGGAAAATTAACAGATAAATTATCCCGCAATTAGTAAGTTGTGTATTTTCTCTACAGAAACAAGAGGAAAAAATACATTAAGATAATCAGTAGGCCTGAATGTACTTAAATTTCATCACTCAATGTTTATGGTTAATACTTTATGCACACATATGCCAGGTTGGTGCAATGTTATTGCTGAAAGCACACCAAACTATGATGCATGAAATGGGAATACCAAATGCATAGGGAATCTTGCCTTGGCTTATTATCATGGGGGACCACAACATGGAAATAGCAGAAATGCAAGTATGAAATCTAAAATTTCAATAAATTAATATATAAAACGGCGCAATTTTTATAACTCCAGGGACCTGCTACATATATAAATTGATAGCACTAAGATACTGAAACTGTAAATATGTAAAGCGGTCTCTATCCAGTACTCCCATCTCATGCATCATGAATGATTTCACCTTATTTTTGAAAACGGCCTTTTGAAAATGTTCTTATATTCACTCTCTTTGATATACCCTGGCAGGTTCTGCATGGGAATACGTATCATCATGGTACAGTAGTACCTGCAATTACCGACCCCAGTCCCCACCTGTTCAAAACGACCAGATTTCCTTGTCACGGCGCTTTTGCAATGTTAAATGACCTCACGCGCAAGACCCCTGTGCTGGCCAATTGCAGCAGCACATTAATTTACATTCCATGTGCATTTTCTTAATGGACTTCTTCACATGGGAAACGCTAATTTTAGATAAAATCTGTAGTATTTTTCAAGAACTGTGATGAAAAAAACGGTCATTCAAATCAACTGTAACCAAGTTGTAAGACAAAGTTAACAGAAAAGCTGGCCAACGTGTGCCGTTATTTTGTAGCAAAGTCAACTCAAACATAGCTTTTTATTTCAATTTGTCTGGCCGGTGAACTTGGGCTGGGGAAAAGGCATAGCTGCTCCATATAGCCACGATGGGTGCGGTATTGGTATCTAGTATCGCTAGGCTTCAGGTATTCATTTTCCCCAGTTACCAGAGCAAACGGTCGTCAACGTATTTTTTAAAAGATGACTTACAATCTTAACTTTAATGTGCCTGCTCGGTTGTGTCTGAAGCAGTTATCGTTAGCTATAAATACAAATGCAACATGAGGCCGTGCATTTACACACGTTGAGGGCCACATTAAACATGGCGCAATGCATTGTGGGAAAGGAAAATCACAGTGAATCGTGGCCACATGTTTTCAGCACAGTGACAGGTTCCCGTTCTCCCAGTTACCAGGGCAAACGGTCATTAAAGTACTTTAAAAACATGACCCTAATCTGCCTGCTCCGTTGTTTCTGAAGCGTTTATCATCGTTAGTTACAAATCCAAATGTGACACGGCACGCTCGAGCACCATTTTGAACATTGCGCAATTAATGCATTGATTGCGGGACAGCCTCACAAAAGTACACTTGATTTAGACATCAAAGTGAATTGCAGTCACAGCATATATATCATTATTGATGCTCTGAAATAATTGCAAAATATATACTTTTGGTTTCATATATTATAACCCTCTTCCCGCCCCCACTGGGCAAGATCGTCCCAATGCTCATTTCCAAAGCGTTGACATTGGGTGCGAAACTCACTATTTCAACAATGGCAGCCAAGTCGTATGGCTATTTTGAAGAGGTAGCGTCCAAAATATATGTGTGATCAGTGTTAAGGGAAGGTCAATTTGTCGAATGAATTAATGTACAAAATATAATGGGACTTTTCCAGAGTGAGCATTACCTGAAAATGTAAATACAACGACAAACAGTGAGCAGTTGTAGGCCCCAGAGTTGGGATTTTGTATCATACAATGAAGTCGCCCTGAGGCAATGAAATAAGGGTCAGCAATAGGCTGAGTGCCAAGCGCCCCACTGCGTCAGAGACGAAGCTCAATGGAGAGGGGTGCCCCAACAGTGGATACAGGTCCGAAAGTACTGGCGAGTTTTTATATAAGTGGTAATTAAAAATGTCTAAACAATTCATACTTTGTTCAGCTTTTCGTTTATGCCAAACGTTCAACTTTGAGGGTTGCCTGCATAGTAGAGTCACGGGGTCCGGCCTTTTTGTCAGAGGGCGGCTATTGACCTAAGAAGAGAGTTTGGTTACTGCTGCTAGACAGACAACCTCGAAGGCCGTATGAATTTTGGAACATTTAGGTGTAGTATAATGATTTCCATCTACAAATATAGATTATACATTCTTATATGCAGTGAAAACTCATTATAATGGCACCATCTGTTCCCTTGGAAATGTGTCAGATTACTGAATATGTCAGATAAATGAATCAAATAACAAAGAAGATTAACTTTTGTCATTCAAAACTTGTGTCATTATAACGAATTTGTCGGATATCCAGTGTCTTTATAGTGAGGTTTCACTGTACATACATAAACCTCCTAACTGAATAAGAAGTTAGCAGAAGATTGAAGGTTACTTTGAATAATGAACAACAAAAGCCAGTCTGCTACATGTGATAACTAATTAACACACGTATTTTTATGCAACTGTTCGACAGGGTGTAGTAGAAAGAGATGTTGGGATTGCACAGAAATACAGAGGGCAGCCGTGCTTTGGGTAGGATGCAGGGAATTACTGTTACAATAACGGGGAATACAGAACATTCAGCCTCATATTATAGCATATAAGGTTTTGAGGAGTCGGAAATCAGACTTTAGATTATCCCAGCTTCAGCAGTGTACCATCAACATCAGTACAACTACACTCATATTATTGACATTACTTAGCGCCAGTGTAATAACCTCATTTTTCTTTTCAGAGACACAATTTAACTTATCAAATTTCACTGAAGAGGCTATTAACCTAAAGCGGACATTCCTATGCCGGCTCTAGGATTTTTAAACTTAGATGTCAGTGACCCGTAGTGGAAGAACAATCAAGAAGATTTAAGTTGTATACAAAAATAAAATTTATTACTGGAGACCTATTTGTTTACAAACTAAAACAATTAAATTTCCAATTACAATGTTGTCTTGAAGGTGACAATGACGAATGAGCATTGCCCTCACAATGAAGAATGTTAAAGAGTGAAGCCATTACAGAGTACCAAGGTCCAACGACGATCCAATCCTAATTTACAAAAAATTTAATCGGCCAAAGTATTTTAATAGATTAAAACCAAATTTAATTATTTAATTTGGAATAAAATGAGTTCTAACCTATTTATTATTCACTAAAGCTTCCCAGTTCTGAAGTGATATGTTGAATTCTGTATGAAAATCTGAATCCAAAGTATTGAGAATAATTTCCAATCTCACCAATCCAAAAATGTTCAAATGTAAAATTTCTTTTGTAAATGAGCCTGAGTTACTTAAATGTCGAAAGGGGAAGACACAAAAAAATCTATAAGTGTCAACCTCCATTAAATTCCAAAGATAAGAATGTTCATACTGATGTGTAAAGTTGGCACAACCTGGATTTGTTCAAGTTCTCACCACCGCATATAAACATTCAATTTTCAGGAAAGGTCGGCCACTCAGGAAAGGTGAAGTATCGGCCTTGACTTTCCGACTTAATCCCCGTGGCTCAAGTGTTTGCACTGCAACTCAACAAAAACCCTATTATAATAAAAAAAAATATTCATTTCTTATATAATAATTTAATAAATAATTTCTCTAAGTATATTCCAAGTCGGAATAAATCAAAAATAAAAGCTGATCTAATTTCATAGATCAATTGTCAAAGAATAATTTATCTTGAAAGGGTTAGGTAAACTTTAAGAGGAAAAACCCACAAGGGTTAACAAATTTGGAATAAAATTGGCCATATTTAAAGAAAAATACCTCTTCAAGTACCCTAAGCCTTAACAAGATGGCCCCAGTTTATAATATTTATGAGTTCATCAAAACAATTTTAATAACATCAATATATATCAATTCCGTCTAAGATTTGATAGTTCTTCACTCAGACTTCTTATAATCTTTCAAATATAAATTTCATTGTTTCTATCCATGTACAAATAGATAATTTATTCATTTGTCATTTCATAAATATTCAATATTATTATAATTAGATACTCCGTAAAGTAACTGGATAATTTATGCAGCAGCGAAAGCTATACCATATTAGCCTTGTCAAATATTTCAGGAATGCAAAATGTTTTATTTTGCAAGATACTAAATACTATGTGATACGAAAACTTCAACTGGTGAGTTAACTATTAAGTATTTAACTTAAATCACAATTTAATTTCTTAAGTCCAACCCACTTAATAAATCTTCCCAAATTTAGAAAAACCCTAAACTTATCCCTAAGATAATCCTGGAGAAAGTTTGATATGTATATACTGAGTAAAAGTTGCCTGAACATTTTCATGCTATAATCATTGTGGAAGTGTATTCCTTAAGGAAAACTTCAATCAGAACTCCAATGTAAAAGAAGATAAAAAATGTTTCAACATTATCAATTCATGAAGACCAATGTAACACAAAATCAACTCATGAAGACCAATGCTTCAACATTATCAATTCATGAAGACCAATGTTTCAACATCATCAATTCATGAAGACCAATGCTTCAACATTATCAATTCATGAAGACCAATGTTTCAACATCATCAATTCATGAAGACCAATGCTTCAACATCATCACCACATAATAAAAGAATGAGAGTTGACCTTTAATTCTGATGTCACTTCCCATGACCCTTGACCTTGAAGGTCAACTTCCGGTAAATTATAATAATTTATGTATACCATTTCCTGAAAAATCAACTATCAAGAAATTCAGTCTCCTGTCTTCCTAATAGGACCATTCATGGTATAAAAATGGAAAATCTACTATCAGAAATCCAGCTATCTGTTTTTCCAATAGGACCATCCATATTAAATATATTCTGGAAGTGAAAAGAGTCAACATTCAAAACAACACAAAAAAATGAACTTCAATATTGTGATATTTAAGGTCAACATAAAATAAAAGTACATAATCTCTATGGAATGCTTTTGAGATATCATAACTTATTATGATTTCCATGACACAAGTATACTTTGTAACACAATTCTATAAAATTAATGAAACTTCAACTGAAGTCTTTTCAGGCAAATTTTTACCCCATTAACATAATTTATGTGTTCAGTTTTCCCTGCCTAGTTCTTACTATAGTGAAAATAGGAATGGGGTTAAATCTTCAGGTAGAGCATAAAGAATTTGCATATATAATGAACAGGAAAACCTGTTCTACCAGGTTTAACCCTTGATCTATAGTTTCAAATTTCTCTATTTAACCCTTAGACTCCTATTACCAGTATGACTAACTCCACATCAAAAATGGAAGAAACCTATTGGTTTCACTACTTTTAATGTCTTTCTCGATTTTAAACAATGCATTTTAACCTTTCAATCATAAACATATACATATTCAGAATAACCTGTATTTCTTGGTTTTGCCACTAGAGGGCACACCACACAAATATTTCTCCAAGATTAATATTGTAATTTTTTCAACCATGACTACAGAATGGAAATTTGGAATATATTCCCAATTTGCTCACCAGTATTTAGTTTACTCTCCTATAAATGTATATATTTCAGTTCCATGACCAGAAACTCGTTCTTACAATACCATTTTTAAGACTTAACGAGATCAAATTACAGAACTGCTTACAGTGTTCCCGAGCAGAAAAATTAGAATTTTCTTTCATGGAAAATGGTTCTGATATCCATTTTTCATCAGCATATACCGATTCCAAGAAATATCTTCTCCCAATTATTTTCTCTCGTCTTTGTTTTAAAATGTGAATTCATGTTAAATCAATGTTTTGCGCTGATCAATTACGTTTCAAATCCCTAGTCTACAAGACTCCAACAAGAACCTCCAGAACAAGACAAGTTTACCCTCGTGGTTCACCCCTCTTTATTCTGGCCGGTAATAATTACGAAACGTCTGCAAAGGCTCACTAACCAGCGCAAAACTTGACCATAATCCTAGCCAGCTAAAGACAATCTCCGTTATTCAGTCTTCATAACATACATTGTTATATTTATTTCGACTGTCACGAAAATCACTTATCCTTGCTCCATAATAGGACGTCCATATGCCCTTAACAATTATTCATCTTTGACGACCCATTATTATAGAAAAATGACCAAACCACGTGTACTACGGAAGCCAACTTACCGGCCCGCCACGAGGTATTTATAACATGAAATTTGTAACCGCTGCTAAATTACACCTAGAAACCACGGACGTATTTTAGTTCTGTTTATTTTTACTTGAACTCTTCCCTAATATTTATCCTACATATTTAATCAAAATTGGCCTTTGGCTCGGGACCATGACCAGGATCACCCAATATTTATTAACGCCTAGCTAAACATGCTACGTGAACACGTACACTGAAAATTTGGATTTTCCAGATCTCCAACCATGGTTGAATCAGGCAAGTATATCCTAACTCATTTCAACATGAGTAACTTTTCCATAGAAAGTCAGAAGATACACTTACCCTTTTCAACACGCTGGCTAAAAGATCCGAAGCCCGCTGTGACCGCTAGACCATACTCCAAAGTTCCACTGTTCTGTTCCACCGCCCAACAAGGAGAGTGCCACTTGTCAATCCGGTCGCACCTTTATTGAGCCGCACGCCTTTGTGATTCCAAATTAGGGGACGTCACAGTGTTATCCACCCTGTCTCAATCCCTTCATGTATGGCCACTAGAGGCCGCTGCAATAAAAATCACTCGGCAGCATCTCTTTCAATACACAGCAAATCAATATTTGCTACACCAGTTAAACTACTTAACACTCATAGGTTAGTGTTAGCAGCAGCTACAAATGCTCTTGGAAATACTGTGTATCATTCCAGACTTTTGGTCACTACATTGTACTTTTTGCGCCATGTCCAGGCCTTTTGTGTTTTTCTAAAAGTGGGTACAATTGATATTACTGTGTATAGATACATACATCGTGTAATGTACGTTTTAGGTTAGACTGGCAAGTCCTCGTTTGTATGTTTTTGTTTCCCACTTCTTAGAAAAAAATATATACATATATTATAGAATTATTGATTGGACCGCGAAATATTGACACACGCGCGAGTATGCGAAGCAAACGAGGACTGGATTATATCAGCGGCTTCAATCCGCAGACGACAGACGGCACTATGTACCGGTTGAAAAATCATCTGGTCAGGCTCCATAATAGGACGTCCAATGAGGAGACGAGGCCTCAGATTGACCCCATATGACCTACATGTCAACGTGAACATCGCGGTATGAACGTGATGGCGAGTGAATGCGGCCGATCCGACAATAGAAGAAACAAACTTGAAAAAGTTGTAAAATACGTTGCAGAGGCCATAGGTCGCCCTTCTGTTTCAACCGAGCAATTAGACATTATAGATTATCTTGGTAAAGGAAAGATGTATTTGTAAGTTTATCAACTGGTGCTGGAAAGTCATTGACATATTGCTGCTCCATTTGCACTGGACTTGGAGAAGACGAATTTGATAACTGACGAACCAAAAGTCTTTTAACTACATCTTATGGCGTAATACCTTCCATGATAGTCGAGAATCAGTTCTGTCATTCAAAACATTATCCCATCGATGGCCAGCCGGTCGCAATTACAACTCTCATCACGTGACTGTCCCGTCAATCAGGCCAAAACACGACCCCTTTACAGCTGAGGTTCACGCCCCGGTAAGTAGTGCCGCCTGTCGGCTGCGGAATGAAGCCGCTGATGTAATCCAGTCCTCGTTTGCTTCGCAAACTCGCGCGGTGTGTCAGAATTTCGCGGTCCAATCAATAATTCTATAATATTTGTATATATTTTTTCTTACAAGTGGGAAACAACAACATGCAAACGAGGACTTGCCAGTCTAGTTTTACGTCAGTACAGTGTCCAACGAATTTAATTGCTCTTCAACCTCCAAGAAACCCCATAATGGGTATATGTTTACAACAGTACAGAGCCGTGATTGGCCCATTCTGTCATGCTATTTGTGTTTCGGAAATGGACATCCATATCTCTAAGGCTAAATACTGCGATGAAGTAGTTTCCCCGTTCTTGCTTTCTAATATTTTTGTCCCTCATACTGGTTCTTGTGTATTTTGCCCATGAGTACCATACGATATGTGAATGTGAATTTCAATCCAAATGCATTCACTACTGGGAGATTCGAGATCCGGACGTCTCGTGAAAGGTACATTTAGATGGATTTTGGTATATAATGCAACATCACCGCCTTTGCCTGATTCTCAATACTTGCATAAGGAATGTTGGAAATAACCATCTATTGTTAAGAGATCGTAAGGAAATCTGTTGTCGAGCCAAGTTTCAGAGAGAGTAATAACATCAATTTTCTCAGTCTCAGCCAAATGGTTAAGTTTATCAAGTTTATCGTCACTTTTAATGCTGCGTACGTTAGTATGACAAAGTGAAAAAGTTTTCAAGATATTGTGAGTTGGCCCTGGGTTAGGGTGAATGTCAGTGGAAAGAGCTTTGTACGAAGTCATAATAAAGTGGCGCGGGGTTCCGTATATTTTCGTCCTTCTGGTCAGTCTGCAGTTGGAAGAGACCTGTTTATTGATACTTTCTCGAATTATATATCCACTGCAGTATAACTCAATCCACATATTCTTATACTTACTGATAGTTTTAATGATCGATGCTGATCCGGGGACTCTATCCACAATGACAGTGAACTTGTCAGCGTCTCTTTGACATCGTCACGCAAGACAACTTGTGTCAACTTATATCCGGACCTACCCACGTTTCCGAGTACTCTGAAAGTTTGTTAGACCTTATGATGACTCATGGTCCTGGTTATGTCTTTAATTCTGGTATATTACCATCCATTTCTACGTCTGATCATGCTGTTATCGTTTGCTCCCTCTTCCTTCTGAACCACAGAGACCGACCTTTCAAACAAACAATGTGGGATTACAAGCAGGCCGACTTCAATAACCTTAACAGAGCCTTGCAACTTTGCAAGATGCTCCATTTGCTACGAGTCTAGCAGTCTTTGATTCCATTGATGACGCTGTATCTAAATGGTCTGATCTATTTCTTGACAATTGCCAACAATTTATTCCATTCCGAGATAAACCAATTCGGCCTAAATATAAACTTCTAGGTGAAAAGAGGGTAGCGGTAAAGGAAAAATTCAGAATGAAATGTACCCATTATGCATTATCATGGAATTAATCACTGTTTCCACATGCTCAAATACTGCTCGATGACGTTGGAATTTTAAAACCAGTGATCGAGCACGCCAATCAATGCGATCTTGTGGCTGTGAGTCCAAGGACTTCTGCACAACATTTACCCTGTGCGATCTGGCAGTCATCAATTATGAAAAATCCCTGTGTTTTTGGGGCAGCAAATAGACGGACAATAGTATCTAAAATGGCGTCCACAGATAGCTGGCCCGTCACGTTTCCTTTGATGATATACAGATCTGTGCGTCCAGACACACACAGGTCCCACGCCACACCATTATCGCCCCTTCCCCCTAAAGATCAACCTGGACCATGTTCCAGCCAAAAGAATTTTATTGATTGGCCAGCTCGATCACTGGGTTTAAACTCATCGAGCATACCTTCATAGGAGGATCACAGCCCGTCCAGTGAAACCCAGAATGGGCAACCAGTTGGCTGATGCACTTGTGCAGGAATGGGGCCAAATTCCTCAGCATTCATTCCAAAAAGCTGGTATTTATCATTAAGAAGAGATGCCAGGCAGTCATTATGGAATAGAAAAACACTATTGAATGTGAAGATACACAGCCTTTATCTGTACAGTACTGTGATTATGACATATATCATGTGTCAGTTATTGTTTGTTTGACGAACATTATTTTACACATCTGTTCATTTTAAGCATGTGGAAACAGTGATTACCTTCATGTGATAATGCATTATTGGTATATATCATTCTGTACTTTTCTTTGCGGTTTTCAGCAGGACCCCCATTTCACCCAGAAGGCAATACTTCTCACCCAATGTGTCATGAGATGACAACTGGACTTACCAGAGTGCATACCCTGACACAGCGAGACAGCATGATGGGCATCCGGTGATAAAGCTTTTTGTTCAATTTTATCTTTATCATTTGATAATGTTATGTTGTCCCTAGTCAATGGATTGTGACCAATCTTATTTTTTTCCTGGAGCAGAGACGTCTTCCAAGGTACATTGTGTTATCTAATGATCTGTTTCAATTTTTAATATATTCTTTAATACACACTGATATGTAAATATCCCTATTAATTGGTACACACTCTATTAAAGGCGGGTTGATGAACCTTCAGTTCATGTATTAAACTATGGCTCCCTCACCTAAATGCATATTTTTGAAAAAGCTGGGATATTTACCAGGAAGGATTTTGTGTATTTCTTACAAAGGTTTCCTGAGTCTGAGATTAGATACATTGAGGGCTTTTAGGGGCGCCATAATAGCTCAGCGTAAAAGGTTGCAGGATTGCTGTATACAAATCTTAGTGCCCCCTCTTCAATCCCTGTACTCTGCTGCAGTTCATTAAGTTAAGGTCATGCATTGGAGCTAGGAAGCGGTTACTGAATATCGGTATCTTTGAACCACTGGATATCCAGATCAGAATAACATTCTGAGATTTGTCTGATGGTATGTGCATTTTTATCATGGAAGGATAAGGTAGTATCACCAGCATAATTATATAGGTTACATTGACCTTCCAATACGTAGAAAGTAATAGTTCATAAAAAAATTTGAATGTATATATATATATATATATATATATATATATATATATATATATGTGAAGTATTTATATTTTAAATACCCATAAGATGCAGAGATAGCTCTTAGAATTAACAGAGAACTTTAAAAATATTATAACGTAAAACATATTGTTTTATGTAATCGATATTATGAAATACTGTAACAGTGGCGCTAGTGTACTTTCTGTAAAGAATCTGCTCATATATGCTGTTGAATGTTATATACCTGAATCGCAAAGCTTCAAGACTTTCTCAATCACAAATGCTTAATTTATCCCGTTTTCCTTCAAATAGTGTCTGCCATGTATACAAATAGTGCCGAACATCGCGAATATCACACTCAAAAGAAATTATTTCAGCGTTGAGAAAAAATTACAAAAATTGTCGAACCTCTTTAAGGGTTATCAGGAACAGTGAATCAGTAAAAAATAATCAAGTAAATCAAGGATCCTATTGGAAAAGACTGGCAACTTGCTGTCAATGCCCTAATACACGCGTGACCCCGCTTATCCCGATTGGGTGTCTCCTTTCAAGAAAAAAATATAAACAATATTTGAGAATGTAAACAAGAGCGATGCTTTTTGCGGAGGGAGAGAGCAGTTAAATTTCATTACTGTTTATTGCATTCCCATCTTGTCGGCGCTAAAAATATTATTTTAACTTTTCATGCAAGAATAGCGAAGAAATTTCCGTGTTTTCACGATCACTGTACTGTGATTTAAGTAAATGTTATAATTCGTAAAGATTAGAGAGGGACAGCTTAACGACCACTAGGAAGTGGTCCTGGACATAAAGACTCTAGTGTAATGATGAACAAGTATCCCAGACAACATCACAATAGTCAAAGTATGACATTATGAGGGACTTAAACAGCGTCATTGCACTGTTTGTAGAAATATATATTTCTTGGTTCTTCCACAGTTGCCAGTTTGGCACGGCTGTTTTTGCAAATATGATCTATGTATTGGGAAAAAGTCCTGGGACTGTCAAGCCAGACGTCCAAGTAATTGAAAGTAAAAACCTGCTCAATCAAAACGTTGTCAATAGAAATATTCAGAGGAGGGAAAGCACCAGCACGTTTGGCAGAACCAATAAGCATAAATTTTGTGTTCTTAGTATTTCAAGTCAATCTGTTAGATTTGAACCATGAGGAAACAATCCGTATATGAGTTTTAAGTGTGTTTTCAAGCATTTCAGGGCTGGAGGCACAGAGATATAATGCTGTGTGATCTGTGTAAAGAAAAACGTCTAATCTTTGGACCTGGTCTGGCAGGTCATTTATGGAAAGAACAAACAGCAGAGGACCAATGATAGACCCGTAGGGCATGCCACATGTCACAGTCCCACGGGTAGACAGTATGTTATTTACTGAGGTCTCCTTCGATGTCCGTTCTCAAGATATGAGGAAAAGCATTGGAGTTCATTTCCTCTGACACCACAGCTCCCAAGCTCCCCAGCTTCCCAAGAAGCTGATAATCCACGATATCAAAGGCCTGTTATAGATCTAAAAAAAGTATACGACAGCACGTCCCACCATCAATACCAAACTTCACCTCATCTACAGAGTGTAGCAAGGCAGTGGTGGTGGAGTGCTGGTTCCTAAAACCTGATTGGTTTTGCGTAACAAGGTCGTGTTTGGTGAGGAATGAGTAAAAGTAGTCATCTACTGCTCTCTCTCTCTCGCTCTCTCTCTCTCTCTCTCTCTCTCTCTCTCTCTCTCTCTCTCTCTCTCGAGTAATTTTATATACGTCAGTCTTACAGCCGCCTTTAAATACAGGGGTAATTCTGGCTGTCTTCCGCTCGTCCAGTACAATTCTCGATGACAGGGACAAGTTAAAATTATGGGTTAATGGAAAGAAAATTTTGTTACTCCGGCTTTAAGTAGACCCGCACTAAGAGAATCATGGCCAGCTATCTTTCCATTAGCAGGTGCAGAAAAAGTGTTTTAATAAAGTTAGAGGTGATGGGGAAGGGGGAGGGGGAAGTGGAAGGCAGTCGTGGTTCTGCTTGCAAAATTCTCATGTTCAGTATGCGGGGTCTTTTCAGCCCGCAATTCACTTATACTGGCGAAAAAAATTGTTTAACAAGTTTGCCATGTTTGACGGGTTATTCACCTCGTTTTCACCATCAATGAATTTAGTTAGAACACAGGGAGCTGTGGAAGAAATGACTTTTCTTATAGCCTTCCACAGGTTCCTGTGAGTCTTATGATTTGTTTCAATAGACATGTTGACAAAGTCTTTCTTCAGTTGCCAGTTGCATTCAATGCACTAAGATCATTCAGGCTTTGAATCATGTTTGGTTATCAAAAGTATATTTAGTTGCTAAAAGAATTATAATAGACATTTCAGATTTTTCATTCTTTTCACAAAGAATAATGGAATGGTTTACTTCAATGCTATCAAAATTCTCCATTATTCAAGGCTACAGATTAGTGAATGAACCTTAACAAAAGGACCAATACTCAGTGCTTATTTCGGTTTATTACGATGAACCAACATGATAAACACCTTACTTTATTTTTTTTCGGCGGGTTGGGTGCGGGATAATTTGAAACTTTCCGCAAGTGTGTTATGGCAATAATGAGGCTTTTGAGAGATAATTTTATGTTTGAGACAATCGTCAAGATGTAAAGTTTCAGGTCTATAGGGCAATTAACTTATGTCACCAGCAGATGAAGCAACCAACATATGGCAACTTTTTGTGTAACATTTCAGATTCTTCATTTTTTTCAAAAAGAAAAGTGTAATGGTTAACTTCAAAAGTGTCAAAAGTCTTCATTAGTTAACGTTACAGGTTGCTGAATAAACCTTAAAAGAGGGATCAATTCTAATTACTTAGTTCGGTTTGTTATTATGTTGAATCAACATAATCAACGCATTTTCTTTTTCATTTTGTGGAGGGGATAATTTGAAAGTTTCTGTCGTGTGTTATGGCTATAATGCGGCTTAAGGGATGCTGGTCATTTTACATTTGAGACAATCCAAAGGTCTGCAGGGCAGATAACTTATGGCATCAACAGATGAAACCACCAATTTATGGGAATCTATTGTGCAACAAGTTACTAAGCAGCTGACATGCTGGTGCTCTCAACCTTTCATGTTTGACTTTTACCTTTTGGAGTTCGTTTATACAATTTATGATCATATTATGGTTGCAGATATTGGAAACGAGTTTGGGCTTAGTTGGCACCAAATAATTTGAGCAGGTGCTTTTGCAGTACAATGGACAGAATCTGAGTTTGTGGTATGTTTCATGTAAGAATCACTAAGTTCTGTAAACGACATGTTCTCTTCTCAAAAATTCAACTATGGAATAAATGCCTCGAATTTAAGTCTCCGAAAATAATTGTTTGTACGTATATATACAGTTTAGAAAAAATTACAAGCCATGCAGCTGTGAAAAATACAGTTTTAATAAATATATTATGTGAACGTTTTTGCTGCCATAACACAATTTGACATTTCAAACTAATCCACTCACATGAGCTTCATATTTTTCTATCACCATAAACAAAGAAAACAAACAGAAATATGTCCAGCCCAAAAGTCTCTGTCGCTAAATACTTTGCAAATATATTAAGATAAGTTTGTATCAATATGAAGTTTGTAGGAAGGTATGTATGGACATATTGCAACTTTTTTACATTTTCACTGAGAACTTCTTTCTGTAGCATCTCCAAAATAGGTTTCCTAATCTACGAATATAACAATAATAATAATAATAATAATAATAATAATAATAATAATAATAATAATAATAATAATAATAATAATAATAATAATAATAATAATAATAATAATAGAAACACCTGCAATTTCTAACAAGTTTGAATACTATCAGTCCACTGCATAACCAATACTTACTGATTCGAACATATACAGTTTTGAAACTTCGAGTCTCTGAGAGAAAATGGAGAATTTACCAGTAGCAAAAATTTAAATACACACATCATCAACAGATACAACCAGAAAGAAGTATAAAGCAAATGTATACATGTATAATCCACAGATACGGCAGAAGGAATAAAACAAAATTTCAGTTTGACGATTTTATCCAGACAACTTTAATTCATTCCTGATTTATGACAGGCAGTGGTGGACAGGCCATAGGGGTTTACAATCGATCCACTGAAGCTCAGAATTGAAACTTCACAGATAGGCCAACTACCATAATCCAAATATTGGGAGCACAACATTCAAAAATAATTTTGTTTTTACCAATAAAGATCCAAGTTAGTAAAGTAACAGTAATTTGTTTATATAACCTAAGTATGTATTTGGTTATTTTGTATATATACATCGTGACACATATTCTATCTTCAATGAATATTAATCATCTCAGGAAATTAAATCAGATGTAAAAATGGCTTACAACTGCTTCAAATTAATTGATCTTTTTCTGTTAATTTGTTTAAAGAAATGATGTTTTCTGGATTCCACCTACCCAAGCATATTGCGAAATGAATTCCGTTAGTGTTTCTGCCATAGTAGGTAGTGAGTACATCAATCATTGATACTTTAGACAGGTTTGCTTGTCGTAATGAGGATGAACAATGAAATAACGAAAAGATGTCTAGATCTTTCAATGCGCTCACCGGATAGCACTATCATAGATATATCTATTCTTTAAACTTTATGAGCTTTATGGTTGTATGCAATATCATCATGTCCATTTAGCGCATCACAAGCTTGCCATTTTCATGGACAAAAAGAGAAAAATTATGTTTTTTCGCTTTTTTGAATACTTAATCGTAAATGATTAATGATTTGGCGAAGTATCATTATCCTTACACTTGTGACAATGCAGTTATTTCCATTTTTCATGAAGGTGGCAGTGCAGCAAAGCTCGGGCGTGGTGTTCTCTTCTCATGGTGTACACTTTGGCTGCTGAATGACAAATACAAACGAGAGCAAAGGACCCTAACGAGTACAGAAACAATTTCTGCCAATTTCAAAGCTGTCTCTCTCCTTTGCACTCCAGACTCCTTGATCAGCGTAGCAGCGTGACTTTTCTACGGCACATATTACGTTTACGTTTTACTTTGAGTTGGCTAATTGGTTTTGATGTTATATAGTTATGAAGTTGCATCTGTTCTAGACCAAGTGGTCCAGGTAAGTATGTGGCTTATCTGTAGTTAGTCCTTATCTTGGATAGAATGGCTCATTTTTGGTAGGCCTATTCATGCGAGGTAAGTCTCAGCTTATGTTTTGTAAAAACATTTGTGTTCAATTAGATTCGTGTAAATATGGGCTACATTTATAAGTAGGTCTACCTATAAAAGAGCATCATATTTGCTTATTTCTTGAATTCCTCAGCTTGCGATGTTTCAATTAAAATACTAACATGGTGTTGCACATTAGCCCAATAACTTGTCCGGGGCATGGCGCTGAATCAAATCTTACAGTGGTTCCCCGCTGATGACCGTACGTGTACTTTACATTAGGGCTTATCAAGCCTAACACTTTTCTTCTAAATTTCAAATATGAACAGGATTAATTTTGTTCTTGTCAGCTTAAGCATCGTTCACAAATACTGTGCCCTCCATGTAATTCATAAAGCTGACAGCTATACCTATGTTCCCGACCTCCATTCCATAAGCAATATTCAGATCCTACAGCTATGACGTGATCTCCGCACCCAAGTATTCATAGTCACGGACGATACAGAGACCTAGAACATACAGAAACAAAAAAAAAAAAACAAACTTAGAGAGAGAGAGAGAGAGAGAGAGAGAGAGAGAGACCAATTTTAGGCTGAATGTGGCCACCTTTGGAGAATGGATTAGTTAAGTACCAAATTAAGTTCATTCCAAGCTTTTATTTTCTAGCGATTACACTCTTCTGAATATGTAGCTTCATGTCTGCCCATCTTGTCAAAGTGTGAGTATCAAATATTCCAGAACACACGAAAAATTGTAATTGTGAGCCTATAAATATATTCTTTTTTGTTTATGTCACTTTTTTTGTTATTCATATTGCGTCGTTATCACTACATTGATGCATATTGTAAATTTAGCAATTTTCTTCACTAAACGATATAAAACATGACTTCCCATGGGCCAGTCCAGTTAGACATCGTTGGGCCTCTGCCAGTGCGTGAAATGGGACATAAATACATTCTGGTGATAGCCACCCAATTTACCATATGAGGGAAGGCATACCCTCTGGAGGATCAGACTGCGACTGTTGTTGCTTGAAAGGGCACCCATGAGTCTATCAGTAGTATATACACTTAGGGGTCCTGAAACACAGGGGATTGAGACCACCAAAAGCCGTAGGTTGCTATCCCAGTTCCTGCTTATGGATTTATATAGTAAAGTGGTTAATCTCGTGGAGCCTAAAATAAGTTCCTTCAACTGATGAATTTATGAAAGTATCACCACCAGTTATAAGGGAATTATGTATGGCCTTCCTCGAGCGTGTCGTGAAGTGCCACAGTCCGCCTGCTTTCACGTGTATGCGTGTTGCGACCCAATACTCAAGTCCGGATCCCCCGGTATTTCATATCATGGAATACAAGTCATAAAAATAACAGAAAGTTCTTCCGTGTGTGAACCTATATATACACTCAAGTCTGGATCCCGCGGTATTTTGTAACATGGAAACTAGTCGTTGGCTTTTCCTTGTATTAACCTGGCAAGCTATACGTTGGAAAGAGTGATCATTGCCACTACTGACTACCGCATTTATGTAAGATTTTCTCGATATAAAGCGAGGAACAGATCTTACATGGATGTTGTTAGTGGCTGCTTCATTGTCATCCGGTTTTCGTCGATTTCCTTGAAAAAAAAATTCACACTCCATCATGTGGTAACAAATAATGAAAAGTCAATGATGATGATATAAGTATTCTGGGAATTCAAATCAGCAGAGCTGTTTTTCATTCGGGTTCAGTAAATATTGTATACATGTCGCGTACATATAACCACTGACATATAAAAATATATAGTGGAACTCAAGATCAGTATATTAAAACACACTTAGAAAATACACAATGAAATTCATGATCTACACTCTAAAAAGTACAGTAAAACGCAAGAACCATAAGCATTAAAATACACGCAAAAGGGCACGACTGGTTGTTAAATCAGTATTAATTGAAACACATGTAAGCTGTATACAGGTTCAGAAAGCATGAAGAAAAAACTCAACAGTTTTTTTACTTTTGCAATTTTTTTAATCTCATGTAAATGAATTTACATGAGATAAAAAAATTGCAAAAGTAAAAAAATAAAGTGACTTATCAAAACATCGAAAGCTATCCTAAATTTTGAAGTTCAATGCAGTTCCTCTTGTGGTTTCCATCGTGAGCGGCAGTTTCGTATTTTACCTGCCAGATGGCAATACCATGCTAAACGAAACAAGTGTGCTCACTTTCCATCTGACAACGTCTCAGCTTTAGCCGGTATTTCGGTTTGATGGATTAACTGTGACGTCCTGTCATTTTACAACGAAAGAACACTGCAAATCTGGTCAATAGGCTTATAAATGAATTCAAATACGTGCGTGTTGGTGTGACTAAAGATGGCAATGGCAATGTCGATCTGCAAACACCATAGCAAAGCGGAAATTATGTGTTTTAATGTACAATTAAACGTATAAATTGGATTAGATTTTTGTACAAGCTTATAAAATACATACTGTCGATGCCATGAGACCCTCCATGACCAACCTTGATCGTGGGCTATTCGAACGTGCACAAAACAAACACAAACAACGTTGTGTGTCTGGGATTCAACATTCCATTGCAAGTATGTGCCGACAGCGTTTCAGCTCACAGGGGCTCGTGACGTTTAATAAGTTATGGGGCTCGTGACGTTTAATAAGTTATGCATGGAGGGCGGGTCGACTGTGGGCGTCAGACTGTTGGCCTTTACAGCAAAGGCCAACAGTCTGACGCCCACAGTCGACCCGCCCTCCATGCATAACTTATTAAACATCACGAGCCCTTGTGGCTTCACCGGCTGTGAATCGAACCCGGGCCGCAGAAGTGAAAGTCGCGGTCAAAAGAATATCGCATGTTGAACAAGTTAACGGCCAGTTTCGGAAAATCGGAGCTTCAAAGGTGTGGACTGTAGGAATACTGGGCAACTTTTTGGAATAAATTCGGAACATGGGACCATCGCAACATTGAACCTTTGAATACTGATAATTCTGCCACCAATGGGTACCTCATGTGGCGCTCAGCACTATCAGGGTGAAACTAGAAAAGAATATTTGCTCCAAAGCAAATCTGTCTATGTGCCTTCAAAAGTTGTAAATATTATATGGTACTTTTGTTCTTGGGTACTTCACATTCCATAAAGCTTATGGCTGGATGAAAATTTCAAAGTCCAAATGACCTTGACCTTTGACCTTTGGCCTCTACAGGTCACATGTAAATTGCAAAAATGTACAGTGTTACTATACCCACTATTTAAGTCTAACATGATTAGAATTGGATGGATGTTGGCCTGGTTGAAACTTTCAAAGGTCCAACTGACGTTGAACTTCGACCTTTAGGGGTCACATATAAGTTTCAAAATGTGCAATGTTACAATATCTACAATTTGAGCCCAACATGATAAAAATTGGCTAAAATTTGACCAAGTTATGGCTACAAGAAAGCCACCATCGAAAGTAGCCTTTGACCTTGAAATGATCTTTGACCTTGAGATGACCTCTACCTGAAGTGGACGTTGATCTTTAAAATGACAATTTGACCCCAAATTGGCCTTTGACCTTGACATGACCTTGACATTTGAGATGACCTTTGCCTTGCTATGATCGAACTCTCGATCGGAACCACATCTACTATAGTACATAAGATATTGAAGAGTTAAAACTTTAATTAGCCCTCATTTGCATAATTTTGAAAATCATGCCCTCTCATTATAAAAAGGCGAGACTTCGTCAATAGAAATTGTGCCAAGTTTGGTGTTTCTTCCTATAATACTTTTGAAATGAAATGTCTGACAAATTTGCTCGCAAAGAAAGAAGGAAAGAAAGAAAGAAAGAATTCTTAGAAAAACTATATGTCTGTGCCGGCACATAGACATAATAATCGGTTTTCTCCCATATGTGAGCAAGAACAGCTCGGTTGACTGAAGCAAGTTCAGCGTAAACATGACTGTTCAATGGACTCAGGCATTATACTGTTTCTCCTGAAACATGCCGTGACAACTCCGCTCTGCCTGTCTGTTTTCTCTCTTTGTGGGCATACACGGATTACGGGCACAGACTTGCAGATATGGTGGCACAAAAGTGCCAACTAAAATATTTTTCTCTCTCAATAAAAATGCGAAGGCGAAAACAAGAAAATAAGAAAACAGAACAGCGAAAACAAGAAAACACGAAGGCGAAAACACTAAAATATAAAAAAACACGAAGGCGAAAATGCGAAAACACAACCGCGAAAACACGACAGGAAATATGTGGTGTTTTCGCACTCGCATTTTCGTGTTTTCGTGTTCGCGTTTTCTCGTTTTCTTGTTTTACTGTTTTCTTCCTTGGTCGAAAACAAGAAAACACGAAGGCGAAAACACTAAAATATAAAACACGAAGGCGAAAATGCGAAAACACAACCGCGAAAATACGACAGAACTTATGTCGTGTTTTCGCACTCGCATTTTCGTGTTTTCGCATTAGCGTTTTCTTGTTTTCTTATTTTCGCAATATCGTGCTTTCGCTTGTTTCACATCCGTTTAACACCTTCCTATATGTTAGCTAACGGAATTAATCTGCTGAATACTTAAACTTTTATGGTTTATACTTGTATTTTACAAATGAATTCAAAGGAAATGTGTGGACGCACCATGAAATAACCCCGCTTGATTGGTGCCCCTGTTGTAACGGGGTAGTTTTCAAAATTCATTGTTTTTGTTATTATTATATCTCGTTGTTGTTGTTGCTGTTGTTGTTGTTGTTGTTATTATTATTATTATTATTATTATTATTATTATTATTATTATTATTATTATTATTATTATTGTTATTATTATTATAACCATTGTTATTAATACTATATCTTGCTGGTACTAAACTGAACTGCTTAGCGTACGGTCATGATACCAAGATCGAGCGAACAGGTAAAACTGGTATTCGAAAGAACATTTTAATACATGTTGCATTAATGATAATATTTAAGGTAAATATCAGACTTTGATCCTTGAACTAAACTCTGTGTACAAGCCAACAAGCATATAAGTAAACAAACAAACAAACTTAAAGCCAGTCGTGTCTGAGGAAATTCATGCTGATTCATGGAAATCCTGGTGACAAAATTATCAGCGCCAAGGACCAAGAGGACAAGTCCTTCACAGGTAGTGTTCGTGTGGAAAAATAATTGTTCGGTGAAAAAACGGGTCTTTAATACAGTGTTTTGACATAAAAGTTATAATATCCCCCCCCCCAACATGTCATGTAATACGAAAAAACAAAACAAAAAAAAAACCAAACAAGCAAACAAAAACAAAAACAAAAACAAAAACAAAAAAACAAAAAACAAAAAAACAAAAAAAACAAAACCAAAAAAAAAAAGAGTTCTTAGATAATATATTTATCTTTTAAAAGACCATTATTTAAAGCAGATCGACCAATTAGCTTTTAATCAACGCTGTCTACAAAATTGATTGATAAACAAAAAATCATTTCTGAGAAATTTGCGTTGAAAAATTTGATGCCCTTATCGCCCACATTGTTGGCCGGAATGACAATATCGCTCTCCAACCGTGGTCACTTTTGGTTGCAATTTTTCGAAGGCCCAGGCCTGTCAATGGACAAATATGATATATAGATTCCAACATACAATAGTATTTATTGGCCTAAAAAGCAGCTATTTACCCGAACGACATCAAGGGCAGCCTGTCACTATGGTTTCACACGCGACGGCGACAGCTTTCAAAGGGGACTCGAAAGAGGATCAGTCACGTTACCCGAAAAGAGCAACATATCTTTATTAATGATTTACTTCTTTAAGATTAACCTCTGCTTCTGGCCCAGATAACATAGGAAATATCTTACTAAAAAGCACAGCCGACTCGATCTGTAAACCTCTCACTAAAATCTTCAAACTCTCCTTAAGCCTGTCTTGTTTCCCTGATTCTTGGAATAGATCCAACACATGTCCGGTATGTAAGAAATCTAACAGACAGATCAAAAGTAACTACCGTCCGATCTCCTTGTTATGTAATGTGTCCAAAGTGTTTGAACGAATTATTTTTAATGCTATTTATGAATACTTAATGCGGAATAATCTCCTTACATCTAAAAACTCGGGTTTCAAGGCCGGAGACTCAACCATTAACCAACTTGTGTATATCCTCCATAATATCTATTACGGCCTCGAACATTCAGCAACAACAAAGTCAGGATGGTATTCCTAGATGTAACTCAAGCTTTCGACAAGGTTTGGCCTCCTGGCCTCCTGGCCTCCTTTTTAAATTGCGACAACTAGGCATCTCTGATAATATCGTTATATGGATCGATAGCTACCTATCCAACCGCTTCCAACGAGTCATTATTCACGAACAATCGTCTGCATGGTTACCTCTTAAAGCTGGAGTACCTCAAGGATCCATATTGGGCCCACTTCTATTCCTAATTTATGGTAATGATATAGTCGATGATCTTACTTGGGAAGTCAGACTCTTCGCTGACTACACTACTCTTCTTGAAATCGTTAACAATCCCATTGAATCCTCCAATCACTCGAACAATAATCTCTCCATCATACGGAAGTGGAGGAAGTCATGGCGAGTCATCTTTAATGCATTAAAGTCTATTTCCCTCATCTTTACCGCCAAATTTAACAAACCTGGCCACCCACCTGTGCGCTTAGGAGAGTCAGTAATACCTGAGAAAGATACACACACCCACCTAGGGTTAACTCTGAGTCATAACTTATCCTGGCGTGCACATGTTACCCGGATAACAAATAAAGCTGGTCAGCGGATTGCACTCCTTCGTAGGTTTAAATATAAACTTTCCCGTAAGGCATTGTCCAAATTGTATTTATCTATGATTCGACCAATTCTCGAATATGGCTGTGTCTTGTTCGACAATTGTGGTCAAGGCTTGTCCGACTTACTCGAATCAATCCAGTTCGAGGCTGCAAAAATTTGCACTAGTGCTCTTAGACATACCTCACATGTTACTCTTCTACATGAACTTGGCTGGTCAACCCTCGCCACCAGGCGCAAGTACTTTAAATTGGTCCTCTTTTACAAAATGTACCATAAATTAACTCCTCCATATCTTTCCAATCTTGTTCCTCCTTCTTTCCATGGTCGTAACCTTCGACAACCCAGTTCCACTATACGCTCTATTAAATGCCGAACTAATCGCCTTGGAAATTCTTTCCTTCCTGACGCCATCAAGCAATGGAATAACCTTCCTTCTGATATTAGCGATTCTATCTCCCTTGAAATATTCAAATCTAAACTGAAAGCTTCCTTGCTTGCCGTGGATGACGTTCCTGATTACTATTCCCATGGTAACAGATTTGCCAATATCTGTCATACCCAACTACGACTGGGCTACTCTAGGCTTAACTTCGATCTTTTTAAAGTCCACATTATCCCAAACCCTACCTGCTCTTGTACTTACCCTACTGAAGATCTTGAACACTTTTTATTTTTCTGCCCTGAGTATTCCGTACCTAGAAACAATCTCTTTGCCTCTATTTTTCCAATCTTAGCTCCAGGTGTCCACCTAAATTTGATCGTGCACCTTGCAAGTAACAGATTAATCGAAATTTTCCTTTTTGGCAGCAAGGAACTGTCGGATCCCTTAAACTTTCAATTCTGTGAAGCTTTCCAAAAATACATTGTGGACACCAGAAGGTTTTTATATTGAAAAAAAGGACCTCGTGTGACTGTTCAGCTCTATTATAATGATATGTGATTGTTTATTCACTATTCATGCAATATAATATGTATGTAATTTCTCATTATGGGTATGTGAGTCCATAACAATGTACTTTGTATCCCAACAGTTGTTTATCTACAAAGAATTGGTAACATTGTTTGTCCTGTGTGTTTTGTACATATGGTGTGTGTATCTCCACGTTCTGGAGAACCCAACTTATTAGTATCATTTCGATGTACTATAGGGCGATCCAGATGAAATAAATATGTTAAAATAAATTATTGGCCTAAAAAGCAGCTATTTACCCGAACGACATCAAGGGCAGCCATAAATGCAAGCCTATCACTATGGTTACACACGCGACGGCGACAGCTTTCAAAGGGGACTCGAAAGCGGATCAGTCACGTTACCCGAAAAGAGCAACATATCTTTGTTTGTGATGCTTGTGATCACACCGGCAAAAAACAAAAAACGAACAAAAAAAAAGAAGAAGAAGAAGAAAAAAGAAGACCATGATCAGGGACGAAAACAGAAAATGAAAGCAAGCGGACAGCAATGTGCATGAAAAAAAAAAAAGTTGACGACCAAGCATACAGTACTTGGGGGAGAGGGCGCTAGGGTTTGATTTTTCTCTTTATTCTTATAAAATTTATAATTGCCATTCCAGACAAGTTGGACCTTTACTTTGATGCTATTCTCTCCATCCCTCTCAAATCTTTCTCTGAAAATGACAAGTTAACTGCTGCTTTGCTCGAGGCTGACGGCAGTATGTCTTGCTTTTGGCATTTTTTATTTTGTGAAAATAAGTTGTAAGATTGCTGGACAGAGAGAGACAGCGAGAGAGACAGACAGGCAGACAGACAGACAGACAGACAGAGAGTACCATGGTCGCTATATACATGTATATGGCAGTCCCAGCCCTGTTCTATTTGTTTAGAAATATGTATATTTCCATTTTTGTCATGTTATTCCACGTATAGTCAGACATGTTTGTTACTTTCTATGTAAACAAAGAGAAGAATTTGAACTAGGAAAGATGATTTGCTGCATAGCAAATCAGTGTGTGTGTCTTCAAAGCATATTGGTATGGTAATATACAACTATTCCATAACACAGGAGTAGAAGTTGGAATCGCATCTCTATCTATTATAGCTTTGAAGATATTCAAGATTGAAAATTTCGAATACTGCTAATTAGCATAATGTAAATTGCTACAACTTTATTTTAAATTCATTAGGTGCGCAATGGTCAACAACCCCCTAGTAGAAGTTGGAATGGCATCTCTATCTATTATAGTGTTGAAGATATTCGAGATTGAAAATTTCGAATACTGCTAATTAGCATAATTTAAATTGCTACAACTTTATTTTAAATTCATTAGGTGCGCAATGGTCAACAACCGCCTTAGTAGAAGTTGGAATGACATCTCTATCTGTAATACTTTTGAAGATATTCAAGTTTAAAAATTTGAAATGCTGCTAATTAGCATAATTTGAATTGCTACAACTTTTGCTTTAGATTCATTACATGCGAAATGGCCAATAACCCCCTAGCAGAAGTTAAAATGACGTTTCTATCTATAATAGTTTTGAAGATATTCAAGTTTTAAAATTTCAAATGCTGTTAATAAGCATAATTTAAATTGCTACAACATTTGTTTTAAATTCATTAGATGCGCAATGGTCAATAACCCCCTAGTAGAAGTTGGAATCACATCTCTATCTATTATACTTTTGAAGATATATAAGATTTAAAATTTCAAATGCCCCTAATTTGCATAATTTTAAACATCTTCATTCCTTTGTATAAAACGGTCAAACTCCTTGTATGGAGATCAATCATGCCAAGTTTGGAGTTTCTATGTATAATAGTATTTAAGAAAAGTGTCGGACAAATTTGCTGGTAAAGAAGAAAGAAGAAAGAAAGAAAGAAAGAAAGAAAGAAGGAAAGAAAGAAAGAAAGAAAGAAAGAAAGAAAGAAAGAAAGAAAGAAAGAAAGAAAGAAAGGAAAAACAAAAAAGTGTGTGTTGACACACACACTTTAACAAAGAACTCGAGGAAAAACAGAAAAGTGTGTGTTGACACACACACTTTAATAAAGAATTTCAGGAAAAACAAAAAAGTGTGTGTTGACACACACACTTTAATTAGCCTCCGACTTCTTTTTAAATTCTCTTTTTATCCCCCGCCTCCTTCAGAGAAATAAACCATATCAAAAACAGACGGACTCCACCTGTTACCTGGTTTATTCAGTGTGGCTCATTTGGAAGCCCTTGTCAAGAACAGGTATTGGATGACAAGGTCCAGTTCGACAATGGCGCTGCAGTTCACATATCGTGTACTATCTTTTCGCAGACCACAAGGCTGTATACTTATTTTCTTAATGGCAAGCTTAATTATTAATATGGACGCCGCACTGCATAAAGTTTACTATTAGTCAGCCTGTTAACTTCAGTAAAAGTGTGAGGTTACTGGAAAATAATAACGTAAAAAATTACTCATACTTGGGGCATACACTCTTGATGACAATGTATATTTTCATTTTCTTTTGTAGTGTCTTCGTAACGAGTGATATTCTATTATCATTGTCAGGGGACATTCACCCAAATCCTGGTCCTGACAACAAAAATATTTTAAATATTATTCATTTAAACGTAAATAGCCTTGTTGCTAATAATAAACTAGATGAACTCGAATCATTCTGTTTGCATAACAACGTAGATGTAATTTGTCTTAATGAAACAAAGATTGACCATTCTATTTCTAATCTTGAATTAGAAATTCGTGGATTTCAATCGCCCATTAGGTGCGACCGTACTAGACATGGTGGTGGTGTGGCGATGTATTCTTCTGAAATTTTAACCTATAAACAAAGAAATGATTTACAGATGCCTAATGTAGAGTGTTTGGTTATAGAAACCACCATTAATAAGCACAAAATTTTCATCGCTACCTTTTACAGACCACCAGGTCAGGATTTGGCTGAAAGTAGAGACTTTCTCAGTTCTTTTGAAGACATTGATGTTAAACTGATATCTAAATTGCCTAACGCAATATTCATAACAGGTGACTTTAATTTACCAGGTATTTCATGGACCAATGGGGTTTGCAAAAGTGGTTTTGATTATGACACCAATCATAGACTTAACTTACAACAAGTAGTTACAGAGCCATCTAGAGGACGGTCATACCTTGATCTTGTGTTTGTAATGAAGGATTCTCTTAATAGTAAGGCCACAAACTTTTCACCTATTTCAACTTGTGATCATGAGTGTATTCTAGTATCAACAAATATACAACTTGTAAAAAATGTAGCTTATAAAAAGATTATTTGGAACTATTCAAGGGTTGACAGAGACAAACTCCATGATTCCTTAGTTGCAGCACTGTGGGACGCTATCTTCTTAAATAGTGATGTCAATGATGTCTGTACAAGTTTTACTTCGTTTTTGAACGAAATAGCAACTGATTGCATTCCACACAAAGAAGTAACCATCAGACCTCGTGATAAACCATTCATGACAAGTGTATTAAGGCACCATATGAGAGTGAGGGACCGTGCGTACAAAAAAGCAAAAAAATCTGGTGGTGAGCTTGACTGGAATTACTGTCACCGGTTGAGAAACGAAGTTGTTGCTATGATGAGAAAGGCCAAACTAGATTATTATGGTAAAGTTTATGATATTTAAAGTAATTAATTGACTGAAACTAAAAAATGGTGGCAAACCTTAAAAACTGTTTGTGGTTGGAACAATAAATCCCCTATACCTTCTATCATAGAAAATGGATCTATTCTTTTGAGCCCTGTTGATAAGGCTGATGCACTTAATAATTACTTTGCTGCCCAGTGGGTAACTGATGATCCCTCTTCAAAATTACCAGACCTTCACATGAAAACTGAAGAGAGACTTGAAAATATTGTAATAGAGGAGCATGAGGTTTATGATCTGTTAAGAAAGTTGCAAATCTGTAAAACGGGGGGCCCTGATGGTCTTCCAAACAAAGTATTGCGTCTTTTTGCACCATACATTTACGCTCCTCTCCCAGACTATTTAACTTATCTCTAAATACTTTTACTTTTCCAAATCCATGGAAAGAAGCGAACGTCTGTGCTATATTTAAAAAAGATGATCCCCATTGCTAAAAAAAACTATAGACCTGTTTCTCTTCTGTGTTCAATGTCCATAGTACTTGAGAACTGCATATTTAAAAGGTTATACAACTTTCTTTCTTCTAATGATCTGTTGACTCACTGTAATTCAGGGTTCAAAAAACTAGATTCGACTGTATATCAACTTATTAGTATAGTCCACGAATTATGCAAAGCTATTGATCAAGGTAAAGAAATAAGAAGGGTCTTTCTGGATGTATCAAAAGCCTTTGACCGTGTATGGCATCGTGGTCTACTACATAAATTACGTGAATTTGGAGTCTGCGACCCTTTTTTGTCATGGGTTAAATCATATTTAAGCTTTAGGAAGCAAAGGGTAGTACTTGAAGGTTGTTACTCCATCTGGGTAACAATAGAATCTGGTGTCCCTCAAGGAAGTGTTCTGGGGCCTTTGCTGTTTCTTGTTTTTATAAACGATCTAGTCGATGATTTAACTTGTAAAGCTTATCTATTTGCTGATGACACAACCTTATTTGAAATTGTTAACACACCTGAAGAAACGACTATCAGTCTGAACGAAAACTTATCTGTTGTACAAGAATGGGGTAAGAAATGGAAAGTTGTTTTTAACCCAAGTAAAACAGAAGAAATGATTGTCTCTGTTAAAAAAACGAAACCGGCTCATGACCCGTTGATATTTTCGAACGAACCTGTAAAACTGGTTCATGAGCACAAACATCTTGGTGTAATTCTCTCTGCAAACGTATCCTGGGACAGTCACATTAATTATATTTGCAGCAAGGCATCGTCACGTTTGGGTTACATCAGATATTGTTCTCCCTTATTACCATGCAATGCATTAGAAAGTATGTATACGTCACTTATTCGGCCCATCCTTGAATATGCTGCACCTATTTTCGACAATTGCTCACAGAAAGGTAAGAAACAATTAGAGTCTGTCCAATACAAAGCATCTTTATATGTATCTGGTGCGATGAAAACATCTAGAGTCTGGAAGATAGACGGAAATTTATCAAGCTTATTATGTATTATAAAATTGTTACTGGCACATGCCCTCAATACCTTCAAGACTTGATTCCTGTACATAACGCAGAAAGGGTTAATTACCCGCTGAGAAACATTAATGATCGCACATTAGTGCATTCGCGTAAATTGAGATTTAAGAATTCTTTCTTTCCATCAACCACTCGCCTCTGGAAAACACTTCCACTTCAAGTAAGGAATGCTCCATGTTTAAGTACTTTTAAAACATCAGTTAGATTAATATATTTTCCATCCAGACTCGCTCACTTAAGACACGGACCTTGGAAGCTCAATATTTTGTTAAATCGTCTGAGAGTTGACTTCAGTGCTCTTAATGCTCATCTTTATTCACGAAACCTATGTGATTCTCCAGCTTGCTCTTGTGGCTTTCGGGCCGAAACTATCACTCCTTATATGCTGCAGTGTCCATTTTACAACACTCATAGACAAGTTCTTCTGACAAGGGTCTCTGAAATTCTTACCACTGGCAACACAGGTATTATTTTTGAAACTCTACGTCAAACCGAGAAAATCTATTTACTTCTATTCGGTACCCCATCTGCTACATTCGTCAGTAACTGTTCTTTGATGGACGCGTCAGGTCAATACATAATGAGCACTTTAAGATTCAAAAAGTTCTTAAGGGGAGACGACACTGATGACACTGGTTAGTCACATTGTATTTGTATATTGTAGACCATAAAATTATGTCATAAGTATGCTCATGTATATATCAGCTAATTAGTCCTTTATATTACAAATAGTATTAGCACGCGGCAGGTGTCTGACAATGACAAGGCGGGGAACGAACACCCGAGCTGTAGGGCGCAATGGTGGCTCCACAGTGGCAGTGTGGGCATGCCGCTATCGTGCTTCGGCCGCGCCAAACAGTAACCCTGGTTCTTTTGTCGGACTAGTACCTCCCCTTCAGTCGTCAACTGTGGCTTATGCACATTAGTATCCATTGTATATATATATATATATATATATATATATATATATATATATATATATATATATATATATATATATATATATATATATATACATATATATATATATGTATATATATATGTGTATATATATATATATATACACATATATACATATACCCACATATGTTCAATTATCTGTCGCTTATCAATTATTTCCTGTCCTGTGTGTCCTCCTCTCCAGAATAATGGCAGTTTGCGATCTTCTATTATATTGCGATCCCATGTGTTACGTATAACTGTGTATTTTGTCATTTTATGTTGTATCTTATTGTCTTTTACAATTTGTTTTTCTCTTTACATTACGCTATGTACGGTTATATTTTGTATATATTTTGTATTTACACGAGGAGAAGAATTTGTATTAGCCTTTGGCTACTTTTCTAATCCTCTTGAAAGAAATAAAGTATATCAACAAAAACAGACGGAGAGAAAGAGAGATGTCATTTTGTATGCACGTTCCATGCTGCATACACTATACCAGATGAGGGGTCCAGATGGGCGGTCTTCATAGATCATGATCATGACGAGGTGACGACTGAGACAAGTGTCCTGTTAATGATAAACAAACATCAATCCCAGCATATACTAGAATTTTAAAAAATGAAAAAAACACACACACACACACTCACACACACACAGAACGCCTTATATGTGTTGAAAATCCATTAGTTTCAACGTTGTATCAGTGATAATACTGTGCATTGTCACATATGAATAAATAAGTCTATCCGTTTCCTGGATTAGACACAGAGTTTAATAGACAGTACACCATGACCGAGGTGATGATGTTACAGTTTGGACGCATGGGTAATTGTTTCTTGCCAGCCAAGGCGAACTGTGTTTGCTTACATAATTGATCTGACAGTGCGACACGCACTTCAATCGCCATTTAACAATAACGCAAAGTAAGTCTGTTTTGCAGACAAGAAAGTTTCCAATTCCCTCAAAACGGAATTGGAAAAGGGATGGGGCAATTAATGCAGAGTTCAGTGTTCGTGGCTTTGGCTTGGGTGCTGGTACATGTATGTAAGGTTGTCAGGAGTGTTAATTATATGCCAAGCCTATTTCACTGGTTCTTCTGCAAATTTTGGTCTTTCTCGTGATAAAGGGGACCATACACACTGTCTTGCTTTCCCCGGGTTTTGCCATTTATATAATTGGGCCTAATGTATAATTTTATTCTGTAGAGATATGTAACCAGTGTTACTTTACAAATGAAGATCTGCAATAAACCGATCGCGACACAAAACCGAAACTTCGTGACTGGTTTGTAGCGATAACGCGACAGATAGCTCACACACACACACACACATTATACATGACCGATCGACCAAGCAAAAAGCAGTGTGCAGAGCCACTTTGCAGACAGACTACGAAAAAGAAAAGACATGAGTCACAGCTCTATGGTAGAAATTTATATTTACCTGTTGAAACAAACGTGATATCGTAATTTTTTATGATGTATTGTACTTGTTCTGACAAGATTCTGGGAAGCACACTTGGTGTAAGTTGTAGTTTGGCAGTTGAATGTGGATGGGTTTCCGTGTAGATCTCCATGCATGTGCATTCTTTGGAGTGACATATCTTTTAATATTGTGATCTCCTGCTAGGGTTTAAACCCTCAAAAAATTCCGATAAAGCAAAAACAGATAAAAGATACTCAGTTGGTAAGTTAAATGCTTCATCAGTAGAATTTAAAAAGCGATGTCCGATAAGGAAGCAAGTTTGATCATGCACAGCCACCTCAATTATGCTTAATTCCGTTCCTTAAATTCCTTAAACATATATAAATTGTAAATGCTTTACAAACTTCGTTGATATGATACCAATAATTGATTTAATATTTTGCCCAATGATAGATGCATATAGGAGCATGCACTTTAATCACATGCAGAAACGTAGCTCAAAACATGCTTGGTGGACTTTATCGTGTAGAAAATAAAAAAATCTGCCATAAAGAGCTCAATTATGTATTACATTGAAAACTATTATATAGCAATCTTTTTTACTGATCAACCACCGAACCGGAGTTCTGGGACTTATGCCAGTGAAATTTGTGGACACGTTTCGGTGCATCATGCATACCTTGTTCCAGCAACAAATAGTGAATGCCTTTGGGTTTTTTTTGGTTTTTTTGTTTTGTTTTTTGTTGTTGTTGTTGTTTTTGTTTTTGTTTTTTTGTTTTGTTTTTTTGTTTTTGTTTTTGTTTTTTCGTATGACATGACATGTTGGGGGGGGGGGGGGATATTATAACTTTTATGTCAAAACACTGTATTAAAGACCCGTTTTTTCACCGAACGATTATTTTTCCACACGAACACTACCTGTGAAGGACTTGTCCTCTTGGTCTTTGGCGCTGATAATTTTGTCACCAGGATTTCCATGAATCAGCATCAATTTCCTCAGACATGACTGGCTTTAAGTTTATTTGTTTGTTTACTTATATTCTTGTTGGCTTGTGTACAGAGTTTAGTTCAAGGATCAAAGTCTAATATTTACCCTAAATATTATCATTAATGCAACATGTATTAAAATGTTCTTTCGAATACCAGTTTTACCTGTTCGCTCGATCTTGGTATCATGACCGTACGCTAAGCAGTGCAAGATATAGTAATAATAATAATAATAATAATAATAATAATAATAATAATAATAATAATAATAATAATAATAATAATAATAATAATAATAATAATAATAATAATAATAATAATAAAGATAATAATAACAACAACAACGAGATATAATAATAACAACAAGAACAATTAATTTGGAAAACTACCCCGTTACAACAGGGGCACCAATCAAGCGGGGTTATTTCATGGTGGGTCCACACATTTCCTTTGAATTCATTTGTAAAATACAAGTATAAACCAAAAAAAGTTAAAATATTCAGTAAATTAATTCCGTTAATTAGCTAACATACGGGAAGGTGTTAAACGGAAGTGAAACAAGCGAAATCACGATATTGCGAAAATAAAAAAAACAAGAAAACGCTAATGCGAAAACACGAAAATGCGAGTGCGAAAACACGACATAATTTCTGTCGTATTTTTGCGGTTGTGTTTTCGCATTTTCGTCTTCGTGTTTTTTACTTTAGTGTTTTCGCTGTCGTGTTTTCTTGTTTTCGACCAAGGAAAAAAACAGCAAAACAAGAAAACGAGAAAACGCTACTACGAAAACACGAAAATGCGAGTGCGAAAACACGACACAATTTCTATCGTGTTTTCGCGGTTGTGTTTTCGCATTTTCGCCTTTGCGTTTTTTATTTTAGTGTTTTCGCCTTCGTGTTTTCGTGTTTTCGCTTTCGCATTTTTATGGAGACAGAAAAATATTTTAGTTGGCACTTTTGTGCCACCATATGCAGAGGACTTTTCGTGTGAGTGTTCAATTCATTTAATACGGCAGTGTGTCCGACAGGTAGCGCTATGTTTCAAAAGTTGTGTCAAGAAAAGAGGTCCCGCATTTCGAGGCACACGGACGAAATGACTGTGGGGGGCTGTTGAGGCTATTTTGCGTCAGCCACGTCAGTGGTTCACGCAGAATGCTCCTACACTACAGTCATTTCGTCCATGCATGGACCTAGTCGAGTGGGTCCATAGTCCATGTGCCTCTCAATGCGTAAATGACCCATTCTTACGATACTATTATGTAATTAGCAAATGTATGTCACGGTTGTGACGCATAGTCATAGGTCAGACAATATTTTTGCCATCGATGCATCTGCACCACAACGCTTTCAACGCGGACAACGACAATACCGTCACCAGTTTGATAACATGGATATATTGGGATTAATCGAGATATCTAACTGGATTCTAATATTGCTGGGCTTGTTTATTTCGTACTATGTGTAAGTTTTTTATGCTTACAATTCCTCATAGTCATAGTTCAGCATTCAGGGTAATGCTTACAGGACCCGGCTTCGTGGGCTGCTATAAACCTGGTTTGTTAGGGTCTGTCCCGGGAGTCTGTCTATAAATGTCATTATTTTCATAGACGAAGAAAACACTTTCATTGCCGTTTGACCACCGCTCACCCCAATTATGACCAAAATCAATATTGTTACAAATGGCAAGCACCCAATGGAAACTCAGGGGTCCGAGTCGCAAGGGCCAAGGCCAAGGCAACATACACGAGCATTTTCACACCTGTGAGGTAGCTACGTGGAGTTTGTGTTATAATGAAAACTTTTTGTGCCATTTGTTTCAGCGCATTGACCGAAACTTGTGACTTTTTATTGATTTTCTAACAAATCAGTTATGATTAAAAATATTATTCAATTCTGACCCTCTTCCTATGAATGTTTTGTTCACACGCGAAAATGATGTCAACTATATAAGCGGCCCCTTACGTGGACTTATGATAACGATGTCCTATATATTTTGGAGGGGGAGGTCCGTATGGAGTGCATAAAGTAAATCAACGATCGATGATTTCATTCTAAAGGTATTGATCGATTCGCCTACGTTATAAGGGGGGTTGGGTGGGGTCCCTAGTACGCTGGTACAAGTAATAATTTTGCCCTAGTAAAAGGTACCGAAAATAAGATAATGTACAAAATAATGGTTGGTACGCTCGGTACACCACGATATGCGCAACCATTTATGGTCCAATGCCTCTATACAGTTAGAGCTGGTATTTGTCGATACCTGCACTAGCTGCTGTTCGCTTTTCCTATTTTTGCACAGTTCCGTTTGAGAAATATGGATTGTTTACGAAGAGTGAAAAGGAAAAAGAATGGGCGGTTTGTTAACAAGTGCCAAAATGAAGGACTAAAATGCTTTAAAACAAGGCAGAATACGTCGAAACACGGCAGTGGTAGACCAAAACGCATGTACATGATCAGCGAACGCCACATGTACATGCAAACACTGACAGTTATAACTGGGACGAAAGTCGTAGAATAGTGGAACTAAGTGTACTAGCCGATCATCTTGTATGCGAGGAATATATATATATATAAAAAAAAACATTGTCCCTAAAAACTACAGAATCAGAAAAACGATATGGCTTGGCCAGTGTACTTTACATTTCTTGTGAATGTGGTACGATAATTCGGATAAACGCTGTCCCAACTAGAAAAAAAAAAAAAAAAAAAAAAACAACAACAACACAGTAATACCCAGGCGTCAAAAGGTGGCACAGGCATATTTGATAATGTGCTGCCTGTGTTACCATTCGACAATGTATTATGGCTACTATAATTTTGATATTCTTAATTTTACCTCTTTTTTCCACATTGCTGTATTGCACTATGGAGAGAATCTTAAAATATTTGCCTCTTCTAAGTAAAGCTATGAAAGTATATATTATGACTGGAACATAAAATTAACGACGCACTGCCGTTTATTTAAGCTCCATGCATGAATATTGATGTGGTATCGAAGTGAGACAATGAATGGATACCTTGTACCTGTGAACTTAGAACAAATTAAGTCAACATGCATGAAATCTTTGTACAATTGCGGAAAAAATAGCACCATATGATATCTTTTTTTGTTAATCAATGAAATCAGTACATATTTTGGAAACCCCCTACAATTTTTCAGGGATTTGCAAATATTTTTTCCATTTCAAACTTAAAAAATAATGTGAGCACTTACACATTTTTGCAAGACGAGATGAATTTAAAGTCACATTCCCGCATGTTTTGTCTACATATTTGTTATTAAAAGGCTTAATATACATTGCATACACTCATATTGAGTTACTTTATGCATATTTTTGCATCCTTAATTTATTTGTTTGCTTTTACCCACATATATAATGTTTGCTATCAAGTTTCTGTAATCCTTACATGTATCGCCACCTAGCGACAAAAGTAGCACCGTGACATCCCAATTTTTTGCTTGTATTTTGTTTCAAATGCCAATATCTTTGTTCACACCAAAATCTAGAGATTTCTGAATTCTTTTGACCAGTGTACCGAACGTCTTTAAGTACGGCAAATAAAAATGCCCAATACGCTAGAACGGAAAACCCCTTACCCCCACCCCACCCCCATAACCCCTAAGACATCATGAAAACGATAAAGGTGCGAAATAAAAAACCGGATAAACTAAAAAACAGAAGTTAGCTTGTAAGCAAATCTGTCTGCGTGTGAAAGGTTTGTGTGCCTTAATGCCAATAATTCAACTTCTCACAGATATACTGTCGGTGGATATTCCATAACGTTAGTCAATACATAATCGAACGTGATAAAATCATATCTAGCTCCAATATTATGTTCTGTCAAATATGAAACAGTTTAACTTCCAAGTCCATATGGTTTGCACGTATCTGTCGCTGTTGATATTGATATCAAGAATAATTTGAAAGGTGATTTGTCAAATATCTCAGATGCTAATGACGCTGGAAATTGTATTGTAACAAATGGCAAGTACATTGTGGAAACCCACGAGCCTGGGTTACAAGGTAACGTGTGCATTTTTACACTTATGGTGTGACAGTTAGGTGCCTGTGATGGTTGTGACTTTGATTTTGTGCCAGTATTTTTTAATGTTTGATGGATGCAAAATTTGACTTTTTTCACTTGATTTTCTCTATAAACTCCGTTATGAACAAAAACAAAACAAAAATAAAATAAAATAAAACAAAACAAAACAAAAAACAAAAAAAAAAAACAAAAATAAACAAACACACACACACACACACACACACACACACACACACGCACGCACGCACGCACACACACACACACACACACACACACACACACACACAAAAGCCCCACCAAGTTTGACCCCCTATCCCAAGGAATGTTTTGTTCATACGTGGAAATGATGATGTTATGTTCGCCATTGGGATGTGATTTTATAAATAGCATGTATACATATTAATTTCCCGCCACAACTGCATACCTGATTGCCTAGTCTCGCTTGGATATGGCGACATACAAGTCGGTACCTGTGGGGACAAGCGGGATATTACTAATATTTTGAAAATAAAGAATACTTATCAAAGGCAGATGAAAATTGTTCTTTATATATTGCTCGGAAAGTACTAGATGAATACCAGTTTGGCATTTGGGAGCTTAAATCCCCCCCCCCCAAAAAAAATCTAATTTAGTGAGAAATGAAAATACGGCCCTGTCTGTGACAGTGATGTGACCCACACGTCCCGCGTGATCGCCTGGCGTCAAACCCGTGCTTTGTGACGGGAAACTACTATGCGTACGGCGTATTGCGCTGACTTTCCAGAGGCATACACGTGGTATTCAGGCAATGTTCCCTGTAAAATTTTATTCCAGTGCCTCACGTGCGTCTAAATATTTTGATCGGCTTTCCGCACAAAAAGGAAGGTTGCAGGTGGCCTTCCCTTAGATGGGCCACCAACAAATGTATTTCTATCAATTAATTTTTCAACAAGTCACGTACTTTGAAGGTCACACTTTTCTTTACGTTTTACAGAAACAGCACCAACACAAGCAATGATCATGCGACCAAACCGTTCGACAACAGGTCGTAATACGGAGGCGTTCCTCCTGTATTCCATCATAATGATAATTATGATCTCGGAATTTGCAGTCTGTACAAAGCTCCGTTCGCGAGTCCCAAAGAAATGCGCAGTTCAACTTTGATGTTGACAGAAAACCGGGACAAAAAAACATCCTTTTGGCATGATAAAAGTACATATACCAGTCCAAATACCTGTCATTTTTTTGTTGAGAGTCTCTGAAACTAAGGAATGAAAACAAACAGATAAAAATGAAAGAAGAGTGCATCTCCCATCGTTTACAATACAGATACCCTTGATATTAACATTCAAAAGTGGCATTTGAGTTGCAGGTGCATCACAGAAATTGAATTGCCTGTATGTCAACCCGTTGGTACTTTTTGCAACACACACACACACACACACACACACACACACACACACACACACACACACACACACACACACAAAGTTTAGGAACACAGTTACCAAGAAGCAAACTTGTACTAATAAAAAGAGATCAAAGTACTTTTTTAACTTTACAAACAATTATTATCATATGAAATGGCAGAATATATATTGACACTGCTTTTAACTATTGCTCACTTCCACCCCGTATACCCCAGATTTGTTATTTGTGTTCTTCCACATTTTTGTCGACAGATACATGACCTGGCCGTATGACACATTTAAGCGTCTAAATATCCCGTATGAGAAGCCTTGGCCAATAATTGGTGACATGGGAAATGCAATGAGAAAGGTAACATCACATGTACATATGTTCTAGCATGTAATATGTGTGTGTGTGTGTGTGTGTGTTGGGGCGGGGGCGGGCGGTCACCGTGGGGCGGAGTTGGGGTGAGGGTGTAAAGGGTACTCTTGTGCAGTTCACAAATGCCTGACATTCTCAATCTTGATCTCGGGGAAAAATAGCCATTGGTTCCCTCGGTAGTAGTTGCGCGCGTCACTGTTTACAATAAATATACGAGCATATCGTCCACGACCACTGTCGCCATCTGGCGAGTTTTGTCTAGTTCCATGCTTGCAATACTCCGCACACAAATTGGCAAATAGTTTGAAAAGTTTGAAAGGGTACAAGACGAAATCTTGTACCAAACTTCTATTTGATTATTAAAATTTGCACGTTTGACCAGCCATGATCTTGAGGCGGCCCAATATACCCCTAGGCCTGTTTCTGACAGTCATTCTTGTAACATTGTCCTTGGGATCTTGGATCTAAAATTTAGAATTGATTTTATTTTTCTACAAAAATTTTGTTTTTAAAAATAGAGCCCTGCCATAACATTTTCTCTTCGATATTGCCCTGTAACAATAATGTACTACACCGCAACATTGTATATATGCGACACGGTATGTATCTACCAATAATGTACATGGAACAATAGGAGACATTCATATTTAACAGCGATCCTGCTCACTTCCTGTCTTGCCGGAGCAACAGACTGATGCTTCCACTATGATCAGGGCAGATTTGTATTACATACTACATAAACATCCATAAATAACACCTTTTCAACCAAAAGAGAGCCCATTTCTAATTATTTTAGGCATCCTTTATGTTTCAAATATATGTTAATACATTTTTTAAAGATTATTGTGTGTTTGTGTTGTTCATTTTGTTAAGAAAGTACTTTTGACCATGCTAAATACATGGATGTGCCCTGATGCAGGTGGCTCCCTCTTTTGCTCAAAAGGTGTTAGAGCAGGACCGCATTTAGATATGAATACATCCTATTGATACATGTTTTGTGAAACTGCCTCTGTTAGAGCAAAATTAATGTATATTGCTTCTGTATTGTTACGATGGGTGCTAACTTGATTATATGTTCATAAACAGGACGAACTCCAGAAAAAGCAACGTCTTCCCATAAATTGAAATAGAGGGAAAGTCATGTGTACTTAGTTTACTGGATAATGGTTTAATGGATAATTTCTACGTTTTTCAATTTATGCCATGTTAAGTAGTTTTGAATTACCAGTGAAAAGGTATACATTTTTTAAGTATGAATTTATAGTATATAAACAATTCACATTTTCTTAAGTTTATGTTTAAAGCCAAACACTTACCTTTGAAGTTGCCTGCATAGTAGTCTCACCGGGTGCCGCGCTTTTTCATGAGGACAGTCATTGGCTTAAGATAAAAAGTTTGGTCACCGCTGCTATAAGGGCAGTCACGGAAGCTAAATGAATTTCAACACATTTAAATGGTGTATAATAATTCCATATACAAATATAGGTTTTTACCTTCAGTGGCCCACTTTAAAGAATGAAAAAGAAGTCAGTGGAACATTAAAGGTGGCGTTGAGTAATTATATATTAATGGGCATTGTGCTACATGTGATGACTGATTAATATAAGTATTCATCTTCATGTAAATGTTTGACAGGGCATACTAGAAAGAGATGTTGAGCTGGCACGGAAATACAGAGGAGAACCGTGTTTCGGGTAAGATACAGAGAATAATTGGAAAAAGGGGGAGATATGGCAGCATGTAGTCCTATGGGGTTTGGTTACTTATAGAGTCCCCTAAGCTTATCAAATGGTAATAGCAGAGAGCCGATTTTTTGAACGATTGTTAGCATTTCTTGTCAAAAGCTGGCATGTTTCGGCGTTGTACACGGGGAACTACGGGGCATCTTGTATGGCACTGGAACTTCCGTTTTTAGGATTTTGTAAAGAAGTAACAGATTATTTTTATACACTTGTTTTTTTTAGTTGTTTTTTTTCTGGCTTTTGTTAATTTTTTCTTCTTTGGTGGTTTGATGCTTGCACATGTGTAGATATGTTTTTTGCAATGGTGTTTTCATGACGGGGCTTAAAACATATGTGTGAAGAATTGTAGAAATTCCAGTTGCTACTCGTAAAAAGTAAATATCTCTTCATCATGAGAGCGGTCAACAAGTGGAATCAAAGTTTTTCTATCGTCAAATATGTTGAAATTTGTACAAGGTGGGTTTATGCCTTTTATTTTCTGCACACGAAAATGAAATCGGTGACTAAATGCTCAGCCTGACAGTGAGGGCCTGGGGTCTATTTCCAGGTCTCACAAGTGACATTAAAGTAGAGAAAACTAATTTAACTTTCATCGTTACATTTCGGTTTTTCGTATCAACCACAAACGAGTTGTAAATTAACTGGAAATCTGTAAAATGTGTACCGTTATTTTGCAGTGACGTCAACATGAAACCACATTTTATTTCAACTTACCAGGAAGGTTTGATAGCTTTGGCCATAGAAACAGCATAACTACGGTTGTTATGTAAAGGTGATATGACACTCAGTTGCAGGTGTCTGTTCTCCCAGTTCGCGGTGAAAGCAGTCGTTAAACTATTTTTAAAACATCAACTTACTGTCTTTATTCTTGCTCTCGCGAATTACTAGGGTTTTGCTCTACACTGTTCCTCGAATCCATTCCTCGCCCACCGTAAACATGAGCGATGAAGGCACCAAGGTAGTCGCTGTTTGTCCCATATGTAACTTGCGGGAATGTGTGTTTAGCGAAAACTTCACGCATGCGATGATGATGAAGATGATGATGATGATGATGATGATGATGATGATGATGATGATGATGATGATGATGTTGATTGTGATTTGATTTACAAATACGATGATAAATTCAGTAACATACTTCAAATTTAATCAGGTATTCCGTCTGACACCGTGCAAAAACACAAAATTTGTGATAATAAGTTGAACTTAATCGCAATGAATAAATAGATAAATAAATAAATCCTTCTGTCTTTTTCTGTCTGTCTGTCTGTCTGTCTCTGCGCATGTTCAATGTTTATTTGTACGGAATTTGAAGATTGATACACTTTTTTTTTGTTCCGAGGAACAATTTATGAACGTCTTTAGCAAATGCAGTCATTGTTTGTGTCGGAAGATTTGTGACAGCGATCAACAGCCACCTCTTTGCTTCTTGGGTCTCAAAGTTTGGGGATAAATTGGCATAAAGATAAGACTTGGATATCATTTTGATTTCTTTCGTTGAAAGTACGGTCGGTATGTAATGTCCCGTTGTATGGAATTTGAAGATTGTGACAATTTTTGGTTCAGAAGCAATTTATAAATGTTTTCAGCATTTTTGATCAGTTTGTCTTAGACAAAGGGCCCAGAAACCGTTTTAACAGATGTTGACATGGATATCGAGAGCGACACTCCTAGTGAAGCGGGTGCGGACAAAACAGTCGGGAATATTGACTTATTCTTAGGTGAAAGTGAAGTAGACTATAGTTCAGTGATAACATTTGCTGCAAGTGAGGGCAATAGACTGATGAAGGTCTCCAAAGCGCAATAGCACCACGGTCCTCTTGTATTGTAACGTATTCCGTTTTGCAGAGTCGGTAAGGCTTTAGTTTATCCCAGCTCCAGAACCGGATCATGAATTTTCACTTTTGTTGATCGGCGAGAGATTTCCTTGGAATTAAGATATAGATATAAGTTAGAGGTGAACATATTTTCATTTACTTCAATGTTACGTGCTGGGTTAGCATGTTGGCCGCAACCTATTCAAACTTGGTCAGATTTTCTCCTTGATTGGTCTCTGAAGACTTTGTTCAAACGGTTACATCTCCAGCGATTTTTGGATGTTCATAATTGTTTTTTGGAAGGGCGGTATTTTTTGTCTGAATTTTTAAAAAATCCTCGACTTCGCTCAGACAATTGGTTTGAAATCGTATAGAGGCTCTTCTGGCTACCTTAAAATCCTAATTTGCCCAACAGCTGGCGCTGCGATTTTGTCTTATTTTTCAAACTAAACTTTGTGCTTTTGCTATTTTCGACCTCTCCAAAACCGTAACTCAAGTTAGACTGAAATTTGATGGAAATGTACCGCGTGGAATAATGAAACAACGTTTTACTGAATCTGCTCTATGGATCCCTGATTTTAACGAAATTTTCAATTTAGGTACTTGTTCGTTGCTGATACATTCCTGTTGATTACAATATACGTAGATCTGGATTGCAATGGTAATTCACATTTTAGAGTTCTTCTTCAATACTTTCAGCGATATTCACGTCACTTTAGCGGGTATACATTGGGTGGGTCTCTGCTGAATTTGATCAAATGGTCACGCTCCAGCGATTTTTACTTTTTTATGAATTTTTGTTGTCGAATTTTCGCAAAACATTGAAATATTTTCTCCGCAATTACTTCCGTCAATTGCTTCGAAATTACATGGGAACACTTCTCGAGACCCCAGGACCTAAATTTGCTGAACATGTGGCAAAGTTGTTCACGGCTTGGTAGCCGGTGTTGCCATAGATCTTCATTTTTTGCAAATTTTTAATTCAGGTACTGAACAGCAATTATCGTATTACCACAAACTACCATTAGTTGAATGGGGATTGCAAGGTAATTTACATTTTCGACTTCTCCGAAGCCGTCTGCAAGATTCACTTTAAGCTTGATAGAGATGTACCTTGGGTGGGTCTGTACTGAGTTCGATCAACAGGTCACGTTCCAGTAATTTTCACATTTTCAATGATTTTATATTTATTTTATATTGTTGTGTTTTGTTTGTTTGTTTGTTTTATTTTCTTTTGTTCATTTTGGGTGCAAATCTGATTTCTTTTCTCCGAAGCTACTTGATCGATTGCTCTGGAGTTGCATATTACAGATCAAGGAAAGCTGAGGATTTATTTGATTTTTTTCTTGTATTTTTTACTTTATTTTTGCTATTAGTAATTATTATTATTATTATTATTATTATTATTATTATTATTATTATTATTATTATTATTGTTGTTGTTGTTGTTGTTAGTATTATTATGTGCTGAACACATCTTGGAGGTTTAACATTTTAGTCTTATCGATGGCGATTCATAAAACAACTGTTATAACGTGTGAGAAAACAGACACAAATTTTCATCCCGGGGACCAAAGAAATTCTGCTTAGGAGGCAAGACACATATGGAATTTGGACATAATGGTTAATACATGAAGATCTCTTGGAATACAACAAAGTTGGCTTCACGAATACACGCAATACGTTCAACTTATTAGATTTATAATTTTTTTCAGATCCTTTCTTTGCCGAGTACCTACACTTACAGTCACTGATCCTAATATGCTGAAGGCAATTTTAGTGAAGGAGTTTGACAGTTTCACCAACAGACAAGTAGGTATATCGCTACACCATGATTCTGCAGTTGCTATGGCATGTTGGACAAGATCAATCGTGCACCATATTTCCATCTTAGGTATGCCCACTCCGTGTCGAACAGCGTTATATGTGTTATTGATAACCTCGTCATCACATAAAACGATGCATTGCAATACTTCAATAAAGAAACAATATGCAACTAGAAAAGAAGATTTGCTTCACAGCAAATCTGTGTACCTTCAAAAGTTGTAAATAGTAAATGCTACATTTGTCCTTTGGTACATCACATTCCATTAAGCTTATGACTGGATGAAAATTTCAAAGTCCAAATGACCTTGACCTTTTATCTTTATAAATTACATGTAAATTACAAAAAATATACAGTGTTACAATACTTACAATTTAAGCCCAACATGAACAAAATCGGATGAAAATTGACCTAGTTATCGGTAGTTGAAACTTAAAAAGGGCCAAATGACCTTGATCTTTGACCTTTAGAGGTTACCTGTTACTTCAAAAATGTGGAATGTTACAATACCTACAATTTGAGCCCAATATGATCAAAATTTAGATAAATATCGACGGAGTTATGGGGAGATTTGAATTTCAAAGGTCCAAGTGACCTTAATGTTTGACCTTTAGAGGTCACATGTAAATTATAAATGTGCACTGTTACAGTAGCTACAATTTGAGGCCAACATGATCAAAATTGAATAAAAATTGATTGAGTTATGGCTATATAAAAATTTCAAAGGTCCAAATGACCTTAATCTTTGAACTTAAGAGGTCACATGTAAATTACAAAACGATTTTATATCATTTAGTTTTTGTTAATCGTCCGTGATATCTTTTCAAATATCATTCACTCACTCACATGTTTTCCTTCAGAGGTATAACTTTGATGTGTATCCTATGAGACGAGCAATTAGCAACCTCATGGACGACGACTGGCAACACATGCGCAACATACTGACGCCTACGTTTAGTGCCGGCAAACTTAAGCAGGTAGCTCTGTGTTCGACTTCTTAGATATAGGGCCGATGACCGAAGCACGCTTGCAAGTCACATATGTACGTGTATCACAGACCAAGCCTTCCTGGTGTAAATTGATAAATCGTACCGCTGTTATATATATATATATATATATATATCCCACACAAATATATCCCACACAAAAATAGAAAATGGAGCATACACTGACAACCATATATCTGCGTACTGCATTTAAATGTACACCAAATGTGTCACAGTAGTCCAAGTGGTTCGCAAAAGGGTAAATGACTCTCCTGGTCAAATATATTGTGTAAACACGAGGGAATAGAAGAAATATATTGTGTACACCTTGGTTGGCCTTTAGAGTATTCGGAGTGATACTTGTTCAATCTCTAAGTATGCTGAAATCACATTTGTTCTGCAATTTCACAGTGTAGCATTGCGTTGACATGGTAGTGCCGTAACCTTATACCAAATTCTTCCTTTAGATTGATATACACTGTGAATGACTTTATGTTTAGGATCATGACTTTCACGGTTTTTAGTAGGGCAATACTAAACATTATACCAATGACTTGACTTTGTTCGACATATTGTGAATAGTTTTATTTTTACGCGGGTCAACTATGCCCCCCCCCCCCCCCCCGTCGAAGAAGGCGGGGCATATAGCTTTGCTTATGTCACACGGTCGGTACAATGACTTTGGTTTCCGCACCACAACGCAAGAAGTTTTTCAGATAGGACTTTGATCGTGCCCGGGTATATACTCCTATATAAGGGCCACACAACGTGCTAAGATGGTTGACTTTGACCTTATTTCCAAGGTCAAGGACGTACTGTAGTAAGTTTTGATTTCAGCACAATAACTAAAAAAGTTTTTATGATAGCACCTGCATAGTGTACAGGATTATAGTCCTTTTCCAAGGCTAGGTCAAGTTTGAAGATAGGTGACCTTGACCTAAATTTGAAGGTCATATGGTCACTTAAGTGAACCTGATTTCTGCATTGTAACTTAGAATTTGATATAACTTCAATATTGCACACGGTAATAGTCCTCAATTAGGGCTTGGCCAGCTTAGAAGATAGATGACCTTGACCAAAGTCCCAAGGTGCCCCGGTTGGTCAGTCAGTCGGTATAAAGAGCCTGTGGTTTCCGCACCATAACCCAAGAAGTTTTTGAGATAGGACTATGGTAGTGCCGAGGTCTATACTCCTATATAAGGGCTAGACGAATTATGAAGGTGCTTGACCGTGACTTTATGCCTAAGGCCACAGAGGTACTGTAGTACGTTTTGGTTTCTGCTCGATAACAAGATAAGTTTTTTTATTATAGGACCCGTATATTGCACAGGGTTATAGACCTTATCCAGGGCTAGGTCAAGTTTAAAGATCGGTGACCTTGACCTAAATTCAAAGGTTAGAAGGGCACTTAAGTGAACTTAGTTTCTGCATTGTAACTCAGTATTAAATTGAGTTGTAACTTCAATTTTGCACATGGCAGTGGCCCTCAATTAGGGCTTGGTCGGTTTAGAAGATGGATAATCATGCCCAAATCCCCAAGGTCACTACTTGAAGTCCTATTAGTGAACTCGGTTTCTGCATGAAAACTAAAGATGTTTTTCGCTTAGGGCTTTCATATTGCATGGGAATATAACCTTCTATAAGGGCTAGATTAAGTTCTGAAATGGGTGATTGGTCAATTCTCAAGATTACAGAGCCACATTACTGAATTTGATTTTGCTTACTAACTGCAGATTTTTTTGTCTCAGTGCTTTTATTTTGTAGATATTTATAGTATTCTGTTATGATTAGATCAGCGTTAAAGAAGGGTGACCTTGACCTAATTTGCAAGATCACAAGGCCACTTTAGTGAATTTTGTTTCTACATCCTCTTCGTAAGGTTATGAGAGCCCCATTTAGTGCTATCAACAGGGTAATGACGGCGAACATAATGATGGTAGTGGGGCATCAATGTTTTACAAACATATCGCAGACATTTTGATAAAAGGTCAATCATCCAGATACCTGGGAGAACACCCTCTATGATAGCCGCAGGAGTTTTAGGACAGGTTAATCATGCAGATACCTAGATACATGGAATCACACTCTTCATAATATACGCAATAATGTGATATAATTGAGAATTGTTCCAGATGATGTGTCAAATAAATAGGAGTGCTAACCAGCTTGCAAAAAATTTAGGAGAGAAAGCTACGTCTGGGGAGGTGATTTCACTGAAAGAGTAAGTTTGTGCCTTAGTTTCATGATAGCAAAATCGTCCATGCTGGATGCTGCATGGTACATTTATATGCATAGAAATGTATAATGTATGAAGGTATACAAGTACACGTATTTTTTCATTAAAAAAACTCATGGGCTCAGCAAGGTACAGCGTTTTCAGCCTTTCAACATCAGATAATAAGACAATACATCCATTATCCATGAACATACCAATGTTAAAACACTAATACCACAGCTCAGCCACATAGTAACAGCAGGAAACATTTCAATTCAATTCAAACCAGATTGCAATTTGCTGTTTATTGACGGGGTTATCCTTGCAATGTTATAGAATCATTATCTACATCTTATGTTTTGTTGCTTTCAGTTACACAGGTCCATATACCCTAGATGTGATAGCAAGTACTGGGTTTGGCATGCATTTGGACTCTCAAACTAACAAAGAAGATCCCTTTGTGAAAAACGCAACAAAGGCCCTCAGCCTGAGCCTCTTTAATCCCATTCTCTTACTAATACGTACGTTTCATTATATATTTACTTATATTTATGTTAATTTACACAGATTTCTAATTCTTAGCATGTCTTGACAGTAAACGAGTTTATCGCGACCAATTTAATGACGATACCTTGTGCAAGTGTTTCCCATTTTAAAAATATTTGTAACCAATATTTGAAATATTCTGATTGACTAGATGAATATACTCTAATACAAAAGGCATATTTAGTGAAAGACTGTTGACCATTAGCACCGTGCCTGTGATAAATGAAACGGCTGACACAAGGATCACGTTCGCACTTTGTAGGCATCACATAATATAAGCCAAACATTTCACCTCGCCCGTTTAACATAAGAAATCTTGCATCCAAGCAGCGGCTTTGGAAATAATAACACGTCGCTTTGTTTTATACGCAGTATTATTTCCACCGTCGAGGAAAATAACAGGGTTATTGAACAGGGGTCTCTTTCCAAAAGAGATCATTGACTTCTTCGTCAGTGTGATCGACCAGGCAATTGCCAGACGCCAAGAACTTCACATGGTAGGATGATCTGCACGTTTATGTTTGCAAATTTTAAGTCGTCCCCCCCCCCCCTCCGTTCCAGCTCCAGGGCTGATAAATGTTTGAGTAAGGGTGTGAGTACCTTGTAATGTGTGCATTTGCTGAAGACCTTGGTGAGCAGTTTTTGAATTGCTAAGCAACTAAAAGTCCCGGACTTTACACAAGACAATTGCGCACATGATGAACGCTCTTTTAATGAAGAATTTGGGTGTTCAATCTCCGTTTAAAATCAAATAAAATACGAAGACTGCGGTGGAACGAGCTTATGCACAGGCAAACAGGAAGCATTGGTAAGGGTATAAGACCTCCCCCATGTGCCTTTGGTTCAGTTGGTAAAGCTCTTTAAATTAATATCTTTTTTCCGCTACAAATGGTTTTCACCGCCAGAACTGTACAATTGACGCCTGTTCATGGCATTACAGTCGTGTTACGATATATAAACATACAAACTCAGGCAACTTGTATCATCCACAGAGTTATCTATCCTGATCGTGGTGTAGATAAATGAATGTACAGAAATATACTGCTAACTTTTGCTGAAATTGGACATTAATTGCGCTTCACCTTAATTTTCAAATTTGAATGTATCAGTTTCAGTAATGTTTTATAATAATTAAACTATTTCATAGAAAATTTAATTCTAGATATTTTGGACAGCAACCGACTTTCTATTATGCATGCATAGTTAATCAGTTCTGATACTGTGCCTAATCATTTCTAAATTAAGGACAAGCTTTTGCGAGTATTTTTAACATTGGTTAGGAATATGCACCAATACTGCTAATGAGTAGAACATATTATTTAAACTCTTAAAATATAACTGAACGAACAATATATCAGAGTCATATCTATGTCCATGGAGTAAAACAGACGATAACTTTTTTATTTGATGTATATATTTTGTTCATGTTCTAAAGAGTGTGATTTATCTTTACTACATACAAGACTTGATAGCGGATTTTGTGACTTGTTACATCAACAAGTTTTACTCTTTGCCAGGGTGAAGGACTGATAACTTTCAGAGACATTACTTCATCAATGTACAATTTCGGGATTCACATAGATAGGTTGCATCACTAAAGTAACATGTCAATCTGGCATCAAATACCATCTGGGTTCAAAAATGGAATATTGACAAAAAGCAATGCTTTAGTTTCGTTGGAAGCCATTAACGTCACTTTTGTTTCTCCACACAGACTCAAGAAGACTTATTACAGTTGATGCTTGACAAGTTTGTAAATGACCCAGACAAAAACAGTCCCGATTTCAGAGATGGAGACTGTGGAGCGTGGTCTGCGAAAGGTTTGTATCCAATTGCAATTTCTGTTTTGTAACGACACATGAATGTCTTGAAAGCAGTGTATCGTTGTGGTTCATCACTTAATCGTTGATGCAAAATCAGTAAGTGTCTGTACAATACCACTTGCAGTGCATGCAGCTGACGCGAATGAAAATCAAAGCCATAGATTACACACCTGATTTCAATGCTTCTTGGGTTACAATGGCAGGTAACTTTCTTCAACGTAACCTTTTTATAATCTGTTGGTTGAATAATGATGATGATGATGATGATGATGATGATGATGATGATGATGATGATGATGATAAGGATAGGAAAGAGAGAGAGAGAGAGAGAGAGAGAGAGAGAGAGAGTTTTGCTTATAATACGGATTTTGACCTGTGTAAAGATGCTGAAAGGTAATTAAATTAAAATTTTGTTTACTTTGCAAACAAACCAAAAAAATCTTGAAAGAGGACAAAACGTAAAAAAAAAATATTCTACCTTAATTCCATATTTTATATTGCTTTTTTGTTTGTAAAGGATTGACAAAAGAGGACATTCTAGGTCAGTCGCTGATATTTATGCTGGCGGGATATGACACAACATCTACAACCCTAGCATTCATGGGCTATTGCCTGGCTACCAACCCAGATGTCCAAGATAAGCTCATTGAGGAGGTAGATCGTGTAATGGGAGATGCGGTAGGTTATATTCTATCATAGGAAAGAGGAGTCGTCCTATCGTATTGTAATATTGGAGGTCACAGTTTAGCCCACTTTTTCTATCAAACCTGCCTTGACAAGTCTATTTGCATGTATTATATAACTATGGGGTAGAGAACTTTAATAGTCTGGTTTGTTTGTTTTGTTTTGTTTTGTTTTTATTTTGCTATCGCAAATTGCATGTTCGGGGATTGGAAAATACAATATATATATATATATATATATATATATATATGTGTGTGTGTGTGTGTGTGTGTGTGTGTGTGTGTGTGTGTCTTTTTGTCCAGAACGACCTCCTAGTTGTCATTAGCCTATTCCACCGTCCGAACTCTTTACTCTCCTTAAGCTAACCTGTCCCTGTCTAACTTATATACATATGGATGTACTATTGTCTATGTTGCACATGTTCCTCTAAAATTTTGACATAGGCTGTATTAGCCCAAACAAGTTAAAGGGTCTTCAGTGGGTAACTACTCAGAACATATTTCTGAGCCTATACCCGAATACGTCTCTCTGAGTAGCAGCTCCTTGTCTATGCTAAATATTCAGCAAAGACAACCCACATAATAATGAATAAATATGAACGAGGCAACGGATGAATTAGCTGAATACGTGAAGTTCTGCTTATAAATGGGAGCTTCACCACAAAAGAACAAAGACCTGTCAAACAAACCATAATTACTAAATTTGTATAGTACAGGTTCAGACAAGACCAATTTGACTTGCTCCTTAACCAATATGTACCCTTTCTAGCTGGATAGCTTATCGTAGTTAAACCACCCGCCAGGGTATAACTGAAGTAGAAACAAACTGGGGCATTATAGTCAGTCCCAGTGGTGGTAAAATAAAGAGTTGCAGCTAGACCACCTGTACAAACCAAGGGAAAGCCTAACAAGGACTGCAACAATGGACATCCTGCACCAGAAATGTAAAACAAACTCCACACGTACTCCTCACTTTGAAAGTCTCCAAGCAACTAACCCCTATTTCACTGCCAAGCCTGGGTCAATGTTTCAACGTAATGTGTCAGCTTTGTGACATTTGAGAAAATACTGCCAATTTTGAGTAATTTTTTAATATTGAGTAAATGTGCATTTAGGCATGTCAGAAAAAAACTGAAAGTTATTTGCATTTATGCCAAAATCATGTTATCAAACTAATTTTTCTTGACACGATTTAAAGTACAATTAGACAAACTTGTAACTGTCGTAGACCGCTGCTTGCTACCGATAGCCCCCCCCCCCCCGGGGGGGGGGGGGCGGGGGGTTAACCTGACAGAAAACATGTAAGCCTAAAGTGTCTGATAGTGAATATTAAAACAGAATGATGCCAAAAGATAAAATTAAGTCGCAAAATAGTAAAATAATTGTGGTAAAACCCTCTAATAATCTTTGAATATTAACAGCAAAATTTATAGGGCAGGTCAGAAAAGAATGAAAGTCATTTGTATTTAAGTCAAGAGAATGCAATGAAAATACAATATTTTTAACCAGATATGAAGTACAATTAGGCAGGCTTGTAACTGTCGTAGGCTTCTGCTTGCTACCAATAGCCCCTGGGGGTTTAACCTAACAGAAAACAAGCTAGCCTAAAATTTCTGAAAGCTAAACATTAAAACAGCATGATGCCAAAAGATAAAATGAAGTAACAGAACAGGCAAGACTGAAATCTCCAAAATTGTTGAAGCCAAACTTTCTAACCATCTCCCGATATTTACAGGAAAGTTTGTAGATATATTTAATCAAAAGTACACCTTTGAATCGTCTTGACTCAAGTTTATTGTAAAAAAAATTTGGTTCTAGATGCAAAGCCCTGAAATTTAGAACAAATACGACCAAATCTCAAAATCTGTGACAAAAACGTATTTCATCCAATACTTTCCGAACTATTACTGTTCGGGAAAGGATAGTTAACTACTTCAAATTAAACTCATCAATTTTGTGATAGACTTTGATGCACAACCTGTCATTAGTGACCCGAATTTCCAAGTCCAGAAACACATCTCTGAATCAATCTGAATTGTTACCCTCCAAAGGGATATCTTTTGGGTATTTTTTTTTTAGCAATTTCACTGAAATTTTGCACTTTTACACAAGCAATGTCATCAATATATGTTTCGTTGTTTGATAATTTTGTAGCAATTTAAAAGCCCTTTTTCATCAATTTATGCCTATACTTAAATTCAAGCCAGGTTAAATATAAATCTGGAGGTAACGGGGAGCAGTTATATATAAATGTCTGTATGTATGTCTGTATGTATGTCTGTATGTATGTCTGTCTGTATGTCTGTATATATGTATGTATGTATGTATGTATGTATGCATGTATGAATGTATGTATGTATGTATGTATGTATGTATATATATATATATATATATATATATATATATATATATATATATATATATATATATATATATATATATATACTTAAATTCAAGTCAGAAGTCAGGTTAAATATAAATCTGGCAGTAATGGGGAGCAGTTAGATATATATATATATATATATATATATATATATATATATATATATATATATATATATATATATATATATATGTATGTATATATATATATATATATGTATATATATATGTGATTGTAATCTTTAAATGCCTCTCTGACTACCAACTGCTGGGTTGCAGTAACCTTCATCAGTTCGTAAATTGTGTGTTGTCTTTTTGCTGACTGACTGTCAGCTGAGCTTTTGTGAGGGTCCGTCGTCCATCCGTCGTCCGTTGTCTACAATTCACATTTTCGACTTCTTCTCCAAAACCTTTGGTTAGATCGACTACATACTTGGTGGGAATGTGTCTTGGGTGGGTCTCTCCCAAGTTTGTTCAAGTGGTCACAGTCCAGTGATTTTTGGATTTTTTTATGAATTTTTTCGTTCATTTTTGGGGGAAAACTGAAAAAATCTTTATCTCCGAAACTGCTCACCCAATTGCTTTGATATCACACAGGGACAATACCAGGGACTCCTGGGTCTGAATTTTTTCACCAGAGGGTGCTGCGATTTTTTTCAATTCGGGTACCTTTCGGTCAATGCAGCTTTCCTTTTGATCACTATGCAAGTCAATGGACATTCTAATGCTAATTCACATTTTTGACTTGTTCTCCAAAACCATCCTCCAGATTGACTTCAAACTTGGTGCCAATGTACCTTGGATGGGTTTTCTACCAAGTTTGTTCAAATGGTCTATAGGATAGTTTACATTTTCAACCTCATCTGAAAACCATTAACTAGATTCACTTCAAACTTGGTGGGGATATGTGTTGGGTGGGTTTCTACCAAGTGTATTCAAATGTTCACGGTCCAGTGATTTGGGTTTTTTTTAGGAATTTTCCTTGTTGATTTTACATGCCTATTGATTACTATGCAAATCAATGGGGATTGCAAAGTCATTAGGGTTTGCAATGCTGATTGACAATTTTTGACTTCTTCTGTGAAACCATCAGCTATATTCACTTCAAACTTCGTGGGGGTGTAGGTCAGTGACCTTGACCTCATTTCCAAGGTCATAGGATAAGTCAGTCAGCTGTTTACAGGACTGTCACAGTCCTCTTGTTAATTCCAGTTACCTCATATGTACCATCCAAATTTCTGTCCAGGGGCCACCCAATTGACTTTCGATTCACAGAAGACATACAAGTAGTGTTCATGTTACAGTAGGGAAAAAATGCATCAATTGCAATATTTCAGTTTCGCCTGCATTTCGTACCATGATGAAGGATAACTCAAATGTCATAACAAGTTTTGACACTATTGGCATGGCACATGCCAGTGATGATGCCGAGAATGTAGCATTTCCCCACAATTAAGTAACAGAGACCCAAAAATGAATCATAATTAAGACCATAGAGTGTAGGACAGAAATGCAGAATACTGTCTGTGATATATATGTCTGGTTACCATGAAAACAGGCCTATTCTGTGCAACCACGGGATTGCTGTTTGTTGACCTAAAATGCACTTGATTTTGATGGCAAAGAGAGCAAGTTTATACATCCACAGACAGAAAACTAGACATCCAATCTTTTTTTTAATTTCACATATATGTTATATATAACTAATTCATATTTTACAAAGGGAAAAAAAGTTTTTCTCGGTGCTTGAAAATTTGGAAAAGGCACTTTTCCACATGATTTTCCTTTAAAGAATCTTCAATATATGTCCAGGTGGCCACATATTTTGAGAGAAAAGTTTTGTAAGAGATCTTTGCGAGACAAATCAAAAAACTTTTTTATAGCTACACTTGACGACTACATCATCATTAAACCTACGAATTGAAAGTCTGACCCATTTCAGATTTTCATTTCCTTCCCTATATTTGAGTGACAAGTGAAAGCTAGCACACGTCAGTCACGCAGAACATGGCGGACAGACAAAAAGCCCAGGACTGCAACGGCAAGCGGGTCAACTTCTTTTCGAAAACCGGCAGGACCCCGGTGCCGTAGCCAGGCTGTGGCAGAGGAGGCACTTGCCTCCTCTGAATTCTGGCTGATGATGTTAGGAGTTAGCATAGAAATAGTTTATTTAGCCTCAACAAGACTTGTTAAGTTTAAGTTATTATACACAACAAAAACAAAATGACCCTATTGTAACTAAGACTTTGAGTTACTCATAGTGATAGAAGATAAGAGCATCACAGGAGGCGTACTTTTTTCAATGATTACTTGTATCTTTGCCCTAGTAGTTGTAGGACCAAATTCAATTCATATTAAAAGATCAAAAATAGTCACATTGAAGTAAAATTTTGAGAATTTATATCTGTATAAAGTCTTTTTTTTCCTTCAAAACCCACTAAATTACACCATTTTATGTGTCATTTTTCAACAGTTTTCAATCTTCGGAGGGGTACGGCCCCCTCCCAAACCCACCCCCACCAGTACCCTTTGCCTCCTCTATTTTAGAAGGCTGGCTACGGCCCTGGACCCTCTTCAAACTTAGTGGGGATCGACCTTCTATGGGAATCATTCACGTTTGTCCAAATGGTCACGACCTATTGCTTAATTTTGGCCTTTCTCAAACTGCTTGGTTAAATGCTACGAAATAGTGCCGGCAAATTGGGTACCCCTGAATAATTTATTGAACACGTGACGCTGTGATCCTTGATTACCATGGCATTTGGGCTTCTCCAAACCGCTGGGCCAAGTGCTTCGACATTCCACAGGAATATTTCTGGGTACCCTAACAACTTTTATATGTTCAACACGCGACAATGCGATTTTTAATTTCTTTCAACGAGTTTTTGTACGCTTTTATAAATTGAATACCAAGGGTTTCGTAAATATCAAGGTACATATGGTGAAGTTATATATATATATATTTACATGTAAAACCTAAGGTTTTGTTCCTCAAATTAAAACTTACGAATCCCAAGGTTTTGTGACGTCACAATACCCATGGTTTATGATTTGACAGCCATGTGAATCGCTGTGTTATTTCAAAATTCACAACAACCGTGGTTTTGTACTGTAACAGATTTATCCTACGCTGATGGAGGCAATGACTGATTCATAAAACCCGTGGTTTTGGAACAAGAGTGCAGGTGTTTGATTCGCTCAGTTATTAGAGTCTGTGCAAAACCTAGGGTTATGTACATGAAACCCTGGGTTTTGTGAATTATTGGACAACATAACATCCCTCCCAGATTTTCGAGCAATTAGTCTTGAAAAACGCAACGAAACTTTACGAAACGTGGTAGGATTATGTATCGAAGTGAGATCCAGGTTGGGACTGTATTTGGGTGCTATCGACCTAATTCTCAAGGTCGTGGGACCACTTATCTTCATTCGGTTTCCATACAATGATATCTGTTATCTCCCTCCTTCAGAGAAAAGATGTTCCTCCGGAAGACATTTAATTTTGTCTCACAAAATCTTTAATTACTACTTATGTTTAATATATGGTATTTCGGCCGTCACCAGAGCGAGCCAACCTATGACGTGCTGAAGGACATGGTATATCTGGAACAGTGCATCAACGAGACTCTCAGACTCTACCCACCAGCAATAAGGTACATATGTCCGAATAAAATTTTTATCATCATCATCATCATCATCATCATCATCATCATCATCATCATCATCATCATCATCATCATCATCATCATCATCATCAAACACAGGTCGAGATTAATTCATGTCTATCGTAATCTTTTGGTGACGATATGTGGTGATTATTATTTTTCTTTTAATAGAAGAAGGAAGAACCCACTGCCTGTGGCCTGCCTAATGTATAGTAACTTTGTGTCCATTTCAAACCACCACAACAAAAAACTTATCACCATCTGAAGAATGGTGCACCAAGTTTTGTGACGCAAGTGCTCTACTTACAGTTTGAGGATCAAAAGCTTCAAACAGTTTGTGCATTTTTGCTTCAGAACTATGCGGTTTTCCAAACGTGATGTTATCATCGAGAGAGTGAAAATTCCAAAAGGCATTATGATATTTATTCCGGTCTATGCTATTCATCACGATCCAGAAAAATGGGAAGATCCAGAGGCTTTCAAACCAGAAAGGTGGGTCATGCACGGTTGCCTTGATATAATTTTAACCCCTCGGCCCATATAGGCCCGGGGGTACTGCTATCGCCTGCATCTGTGTGTGAATCCATCCGTGCGTGCATCTGTGTGCCCTTTCTTGCACGCGATTTCTGAAGAATCAGGTGCGCTGGGATCATAACACTTTTTAGTTGATCACCCTTTTTCAGTTTAAGTCAAGTTCAAATGACAATGACCTTGACCCAATTTGAAGGTCGCTTAGGTCAATTCTCTATGAATTTCTTGCATGCAGTATCAGGAGAACCAGTACTATTAGGATCATGATACATTTACTGCAATTTACCCTTGTAAGGGTCTTCGTCAAGTTTGAGGGACAAGGACCTTGACCTAATTTGAAGGTCACTAGAGGCAATTTTTCTTATTAATAAATGTTTTGTACATGAGATCTTAAGAACTGGATAAGATAGGATCATAAAACTTTTACTGTTAATCACCGTTGTAAGAATCGAGCTCAGCTTTGAAGGACAGTGACGTTGGACTGATTTCAAGGTCACCATGGTCAATCCACTTAAGAAAATTCCCAAGGAATAACAAAAGAACCAGATAAACTAGGAGTACGAAAGTTTTACAGTTCATCTCCCTTTCGAAAGATGAATTCAAGTTTGAAGGAGGATGACTTTGACTCAATTTTAAGGTCATCCGGGGGCAACTTACTTTGAAATTCTTGCCCACAATATCAGGAAAAAGCAGATCCCTTTTGTGCGTGGCCAAGGGGTTTTAAGACCTTAGCCATTGTGTTTCATTGAATATCTCTGGTAAGAATGCTGGACGTCCCGATCGAGTAGAGCAAATGGGTAACGACAAGGTGAAATTGTCATGTTGTGCATATTTCGCAACAGTCGCAGGATTTCTAGAGCCAATGTTCAAAGTGACAGTTTGAACTCAACAGCATGTCATCCACGGAAAAAGAAATATCAGAGTTTGCCTCTTTTGTAAATCACATTTTACACCTTTTGGCATTCATGCATAATATAAGCACATTTAGCTTTTTCTTCTGAAACCTCATAATTCTGGCATACATAATTAGTTTTCGACGTGTTTTCTTGTGTTTATGGTCACTGGTTTTGTTATATATTTCTTGTTTGTTTTGGAGATACCCAATGGGAACCTTAATTTACATTGGTCTTGTTTAGTAGGGTGTGCTACAGCCTTTTCTCTATATGTACTGCTTTCTCACACAGAGGTTCTCTGACCTTGATTTTTAGGGGCAGGGACAAATAGAAATATACCTTGTGCAACATTACTGTTAGAATTCTGGCGATTAAAATAGAAGCTTGCTGAGGCAGAATTACTGTGGATCCAGCCATGCACTGCATTTTGGGAAGGGAAGGTCCATATCAACAATGCGTGGGGGTGGCACTTTAATTATGTACTAACATTAACCAGTGATCCATTTTCCGTTCACTATATTTGTTACTGATTTGTTTATTGTATTAAGCAACAAGATGATGGATGTTTTTTCACTGTTCTCACTCCAAATTGCGGAGGTATTAACCAACTGATCAATAAGTATATTTAAGACCACACAAGTCGAATGCGTAGGCAGTCAATTGTGCCCAATAAAGCATCAGCTCACAAGCTCCCTTCTGTATTTTTTATTTTATCACACCAATAAGCCAACAGGGCGAACGATTTGCGTTGATTTGTTTTAGGACAGACTGTTAAGTCAGTGTGTCACGCATATCTGATAGTTCAGAGGTGTTTGTGATGCCTATCTTTTACCTTTTATTGTGTAGGTTTAACACCGAAAACAAAGGCGAAGACTTTCATTATAAGTTTATGCCATTCGGGACTGGGCCAAGAAACTGTATCGGGATGAGGCTGGCTCTTGTGGAGGCCAAGGTTGCCATGGTTCATGTGCTCAGGAAATACAAGTTTGTCACCTGCGCAGAAACAGAGGTGCGCTATCTACATTCAAGGGGTTTCGTTAAAAATCGTTATTAGATTTTTTGAAATATGCCAGCAATAGGAAACATCTATAAGAACAAAAGTATATGATTGCACGTTTATGCATGAACCACTAGAGAAAAGATGTTTTCCCTGTGTCTGCTTATAGTTTCAGAAATATCACAAATGTAAATTTGATTCACAATGCCTTTTTAAGGTTTTCATATTGGCTTGTGTAAGTGCAGACCATTCTAGACCAACCTTACATCAGATACTCGCAACATTTGAGATGGGCATTTGAATGAAATCTGTTGCTCAGCTTTAAAATGGTGTGTTTTATGACATATGAAATAATTGTGTTGGTTTTTTTTTTGGCTATTTACTAATATGACGCCGTTTAAAGGAAAGAATGCCTTGTTTTGCCATTTTGTATTTGACTATATCATGCATTCGTATATCATTTCAATATACTGGTATCTGTTATTTTCAGATTCCTTTGAAACTGACTACCGTAGGCTTATTAGGCACGAAAAATGGAATCAAACTGAATGTGGTGAAGAGAGTGGAGGACTGAGCAAAAGAATGGCATATCAAAGTCATTTACACAGTTAGACTTGATATTATAAAGCATCAACTAGGGACTACTCTTTTCAATTGATTATGGAACACCGCATTATATGTACTTGAAAAAAAATACGTTTATAATGTTGAGACATTTGCATCAAAATATATGTCTGCTGAGCAGAATCATTTTGTTTTGTAAGGTACATTGCAACCTTACCACCTCTGAACAAATAAAATAAAACAGAATTGTTGAACTTTTTTTCATTTTACATTTACTCTCAAAATGCAGTCTGTGAGTTTACAAAATACAGTATCAAAAAGGGGATAGGCCCAATTTTACATGCAGATATGTGTCAAGACTTGAGCTGAAAATCAATTATAATCAAAGGTCAAACAATGATTAAATTTGCTAAAAAGGTTCATAAATTGTTCCTCAGACTTAAACTGTCTCCATCAAATTCTGGACAAACATGCATTGAATATGTTGCACGAAGGTAAGAAAATTAATTGATGCTATTTCGAATTCAGTCAAGGATTTCATTACAAATTTTGTGAGCAATTGTTTGATATGTTCTTCTGTGTAGTTTCTAGCACAATTCATCCCCAAACTTTGAAGCCCTTCATCGCGCGAACAAATATTCCGATACAAAGGGGGATTAAATTTGCGAAAAACATTCATAAATTCTCTTTAAAAAAATCAAATATCTGTACAACAAGAAATTGAACATGTCGAACGAACGAACGAAAGACCGCAAGCAAGCAAGAAAGAAGGCTTTTATTCATTCGTCTTTAATTAAAAAATAGCGATTTAGTCAAAGTCATCTTTATAAATGTTGTGAGAAATTACTTTATATATATATATATATATATATATATATATATATATAAATATATGTATACACACACATATATATATATGTATATATATATATATATATATATATATATATATATATATATATATATATATATATATATATATATATATATATATATATATATATATTCCTATGCAATTTCTTTATCAATTGACATCGAAACTTTGAAACCCAAGAATAAGTAAAGAGTTAGATCTTGATAGCGGTCACAAATCTTCCGATGCAGGCCGCACATTATAATTATACATATGCAATATTAATGAATGATTGAATCAAGAGCAAGATTTAGGCCTACCACAGGAACCACATATTGTCCGACCCTACAACATGAATTTCACCCCGTGGTATTCTCTGTAACATACCTGTTGTATTCTAACACTCCAATGTACCTACGATGATAAAATTGTGTCGCATGCTTTGAATTATTGTGTCTCGTCTGATCTTTATTGCCGGCACCGATCAACAAGCGCACTTGCACAGAAACTTTCTCCTCGATGTGCACTGCTTATTCCCTTGCTCTCCATCATATATTTTCACTCCATGCTTTATTTAGTGCTCAGGATTTGTCATTTGACACTTTTCTTGAAATTAAGACTTAAATTTTGGTATCCAATAGTCCAATAGTTTATCGTAGAACGTGCCACGTTTATCGCCAGGCTGGGACATCAAAGAAACTCTTTAGGTGGAGCACACGGAATTCAGTGCATTTGATAGGACGCTGAGTGACACGTGATCAAAAATCCACCAATGACGAATTTGTAATAATGTATCGTCAGATAACATAATATTTTTTGCGGGATTTTCTGAGAAAACTTTTCTTTTCTTAATCAATAAGAAAACTTGTTTTCATAAAGAGAAGAAATCCTGTGCTAGCGGCCTCATCACCATTTTGTTTTACAGTTAAACCACCAAAAGAAGGCGATGTATTAGAATATAAAATGATAAAATATTTGTTGATTTGACTGTTTAATTAAAAGAACCTTTTTCTGTCTGGTGGGTGGCGGGAAATGAATAAACAGTTGTAAGGATATTCTAGTTTTGGACGGGAAGAGTTGGGTTTTGATTGACGCATCTGAGTAACAATAAATCAAGTAACCATTACACATTTGGAGTAAATGTGTAAAGTTTACGATGGACTATGAGAATTTTTTCGATAAAAGATAGTTAACTTCTGGTTCTGTCCTCCAAGCCCCATGAAAATAAAGGACACTATCAACAAGGCAGTTGCTATTGGGTGTTGCTGTCAGAGCATGATATCAATGACTGCTACAAAATTGAAGTATATGGGGCAAAATGGTGTAAACCTCGGTCCTACACATACACACACATACACCCCCCCACCCGAAATAACAGATACAAGGACACCATATATCTATTTCATAAAAGTGACCAGAAAAAGCATAAAAAGTCTCCTAATACCATCAAAAACCTTTTTTAAAGGCTGCATTATATGTTGACAAAAATATATATGGTGGAACAAAATTACATAAAAAGCAATGTAAATTAAAGCCACAAAACTATCAGAATAAAGTACAGGCCACAGAAGGTGTAAAAGAAGAAGCCAATAAGAAGAAATTAGATGCAATGCATTTCCACTTCATCATTACACCACCCTGACATTTAGAACATCAGAATCGCAGCTTGAAAACTGTTCCATCAGAAAGAAAAGATGCAAAGGGACACATCGGAAGGCACATAGCAAGAGATCACTTTCAGGAGATCACGAATGCCCTTCTGCCCCCCCCCCCCCCAAAAAGACTTCCACTACTGCTCTAGTCTCTGACCCTGAAATTTGCCCTTGCTTTGGAGTCAATGACAAAGAGCATGCAGATGCAAACTGAGATGCTGTGTGCTCTGATAGCCCCCTTTCAGCAACAGGCTGTATCTTCTTTGAAGACTCCTCTGAAGATGTCAGCTAAGAGTTGGCTGCACCTCTCACAATTTCAGTCCTCAGAGTCTGAGTGTTTGGAGCATAAGCCACACAAACCATGGCCATCTGGAATGGAAATCTTCAGGTTCCCATCCAGGTATTCTGCAACTATATCGAGTCTGAGAGCTTGGGTCCAAGTGCTCATATCATAACTCTGCAGTGTCCGGAAAACCACCGACACCTTGACAAACTTCCCAAGCTCCCAGCTTGGGGAGCTTGGTTCATAAGCCAAGGCTGGTGGCAGATAGAAGACACCCAGATCTGCAAGGGTGTCCTCTGCCATCAGTGGGTCTTAGGCCCTGGTGGTGTCAGCTCCTACCATGGCCCAGGTGGGACTTTCAGGTCCCCCACCAGCAGTCTTGGCAGTCCTTTGTCCACCGATGGTGGCTCTGCCCCAAAGGGAGCAGTTGCAGATTTCGTTGGACCCCATGTTTGAGCTAGGTGTGCTGCCTTCCTCTCTTTAGAGGCCAGCAGAGCTCAAGCTCTGTGAGGAAAACAATTGTGATTGGAAACTTTTTTTTTTCTCTGCTGCCACCATCACTGGTCCCTGAAACTATTTTCCTGGAGACCCAGCAGGATCACTTTGCCTAGCAGACATCTTTGTTGGCAGGTGCTGAGACAGATCCCCTGCTGTCACAGGCAGCGGCTTCATTGCCCACAGACAATTCATTGTTTGATGAAGCTTTGGGTCTCACCACTCCCTTCGAGAGTCCCAATATATAGATCTTGACACCAAGGTGGATGAGGCGCTTCTGTTTTTGGATACATCATTAGCTAATCCCAGCTGCGGTTGAGGACTGAACCATCAGAGCCTGGTTGGTGACCAGAGGAGGAAATGCATGAGGCTGTTGTGCTGTCCTGCTGGGGCTCTGGAGGACACATAGTAACGCACACTTTATGACCAGTTCACAGCCAAGACTGGCTGCACATGGGTTCCCATAGAGCCACTGACATCTGGGCATTTGAGGCAAGAGCAACTTCTCTCTAAGCCAGATGTCCAGGGGAGATGGTATTCTGCGTCTGGGCAGATCTTTCTGTCAGGTTCACTGCTGGTGAGCTTGGCAGCTGAAGTCTGTCATGGTGTTTGCAGAGGCCTTCAGATGGTTGAAGATGCCAGGGGATCAGTCCTTATGTAGTCCTACTCAAACATCTCATTAGCTGCTGGGAGGTTTCCCCTGGATGACCTCAGGCACTCTGTGCACATTATGGAGGCCATGCGAGATTGGCTAGACCAGGAGACACTCCTCGTGAATTTGTTGTCATTTGCTGTTGATCACCAGGTGCAGACTGCTTGCACACTGGAAGCAAGCCTTCATTATTGTGTGAAGGAATGCCTACCTTCAGGGTCAGAAGTTGCCTGACCCTCTGTTTTGCAGAGCCTGAATGGGGCTACTCTTCTCTGGAAATTTGTTTGCAGGAGAGATGGTACAGGTTGTTCACCAGGCACGGGGCCTTTAGGTCTGCCTGACTGATCAGACCCGCATCAAGGCACTGACTGAATCTGTTTGGTCGCTGTCTACCTTGGCCACAACAGCCCCACAGAATGGCAAGTCTCAGAACACATCCACTCAGTCCAGGGCTCATGAATCCTCAAGGGCAAGATGCCCTGGAAAGAGCAGAGATAGTGATCCACGGAAGGGCAAGCCTTCCTGTAAAGGCAAAGAGTGCAGAAAGCCTCAGTGCTCCTGACTATTGTATACTGGATCACACCATCTAAGGACTGCCTACCACCACACCTTAAGGACAGTTCAGACACCAAAAATCTTTGCATGGCCGATTTTGAGATTTTAACAGTTTTTACAATATGAATGTCCTTTCTATTAGTTGCCAAAAACTTTCAAGCTATTAACTAAAGTAGAAATATGAGAAAAACACCCCAAACCACACAGGCTTGTGGACATCCGACGTCCATGTGTCATTATTTTGGCTTCCAGCCGCCAAACGGAACAATGCCACCCGTCAATCATACTTAACAGCCTGTCATTGGCTGCAGGTAGCAACGGCCATCGTCAAAAGGAGAGTGTTATCAAGGCTGCAATGTGAAAGTATGTTTGTGGACAGGGAAAAGATGCAAACATACTAACATAATTATCATAACCTTAGTGGTTTACTTTATAGTTATCTTGCTTGTTTTGAGTTCTAATGACAGGAGACTTGAAATATTCAAGAGGAGCGGGAGTCCTCGGATGATGTCCCATCAAAGGCCGTGCCACGATGGATTACCCCAGGAGTCCTGCACACCAAAGGCAGGCGGGGAAAAAACTGGCACTTTAATCAACAATACCCATGTACATAATAATATTTTATTGAAACCCATGGATGAGGAAATGAAAGTACAAATAAACACATCGCAATAAGCATAAATGTGAACAGCAGAGAAAACATACAAAATAGCGCAAGAAAACTCAGGTTGAAAAGAGAAATGAAACTCATTGAGAAAATAACAAAATTATGACTGTTGACAAGCTAGCTAAGTAAAGTGTACAGACAAGTCTAACGAGCTAACTACATAAAGTATACAGATAGGAGTAAATACAGTTGAATACTATCCATAAAAACGGGATGAAGAGGTAGGGGGCAGAAGACCAAACCCGCCATCCGTCCACTGACCACAAGCTGCCGTGGGCCACCCCACCGAAGCAAGGCAACACAATCACTTTCGTTGCCAGGCTTGAGGTCACGGGGCCCGAAGGGCCGCCTCCATGACGTCACACTTTGAAAACAGACTGTCGCTGTCGCCGCTTGACAGATCGCTGAATAATGTTTTCCGTACTTCAAAGGCTCTTTTATTCATGTGATTGGCCAAGAATTGATTGAAAACCTCCCCAAATGTTAAGGGACGATGTTTTCTATGTTTTGTACAAATATCAGCTCAACCGGAGCATATGGTATTGTTTCAGAGGCAAATGATCAACATCAAAGGCCTTTAAAGCTTGTTTTCTCAAAAAGTATAATAGGACGAGAACCTCGCCTAAGAATGGTTATTCCAAGAAAACAGCTAGGCGAAATTTAATGCAGTTAACGGCTTTTGATTCTCAAATATCTGGACTGCAAAAACGATTCTGCGATTTTCTAAATTTTGCTTCGTTCTTTTTCTATGAAATGAAGAAAATGAACATCCTAAAAATCAAAGGGAAAATTGAAACGTCAAACTTTGAGGATGGATAACAGAAAAACGAAACCAAACATAAAAAATTGCAGGATCATTTTTTGTTGCCAATATGTCAAGATTAAGATGCAAGTGTAATTATGATTTTATCACAAATAATTAGTGACTTATATCGACATTTATGGGGTGGATGCTTTGCCGTCAACTTTCAACTGTTTATTCAACACTTAACATCACAGACACCAAAATACGAAACGTATAAATTCTTTGGAGTATGACAATTACACACATATATGATATGTTATCCAAGCGCAAATACATTTTGAGCTAGGATTGACTAAAGTGGGATTTATTTTTGGTGTCTTACCTGTCCTTAAATTCCATGCTGCCCCTGGGAGGAGGATGCCTCTCTACATATCCCATGCAATGGAATTCGATCACAAACCATTCATTCATCCTGAGACACGGCTGCATGCTACCTTTTGGCAAAGATGGGCCTCTGTTATGCCAAGAACCCAAGTGGCTCTAACCAGAACGCAAAGCATGGGTGTTCCTAGTGGCAGTTGTTCAGACACTTTAGAGCAACTGCACCATAAAGCCGGTCAAGGATCAAGGTACTCCCGGCTTTTCGCAACCTGCTGTTCCTGGTCCTTAAGTGGGATGAAAGATGGTGCCCATTCATAGATGTGTGGGCTGAACACCTTCCTGGAGGTCCCATTTTTTCGGATGAAGACCCCCCAGTTGGTGGCAGCAACCTTGCACCCCATGGAATGGGGAACATCTCTAGATCCCCAGGACATGTTCTTCCATGTACCGTTCACAGAGACTTCATGGAAGTATCTGCAGTTCACATTGGTGGGCCAAGTTTGCTAGTTCAGGGTGCTTCGATCCAGCCTTGCCATTGAACTACTGGTGTTCGTGCAGACAGTTCCTGCTTACCTTCACCAGTCAGCCATTCACATTCACGTGTATCTGGACAATTGGCTTATCTGAGCGCTATGGCACCTGGATTTGCAGCGTCACCCCCAGACTGTTCTGCAACTTTGCGACTTTGGGGCCTGATAGTAAACCTAAGCAAGTCGAGTCTTCAGCCAGAGCAGACTTTTGTCTTTCTTTGCATTCAGTTTGACCTGGTTCCCTACATTTGTCACCCTACAGAAGACAGATTGGAAAGACTTCAGTCACTGCTCAGAGCCTTCATGAGTGGCAAGGTCTGCTTGGATCATTGGCAGGTTTTGTGGTGGACCGTAAGGAACAATGTCATGAAGGGGCATATGCAAACCAAGAAGCTGATACAGTTAGCTGGGCACATTACTCAACAATGCTCAGAACACAAGGTCCATATGCATGCAAGGTATGTCCCTGGACATCAAAATGTCCTGGCTGATCACTTCTCAAGGATGGGTCAGCCAATAGGGATGGAGTCGTTGCTCTACCCAAAGGTCATGTGGGCTAGACGGAGAACTCCACATGTGGACTTGTTCGTGACTGTCAAGAATGTGAAACTGCCTGTTTACGTCCCGGACCCCCAAGCCCTAGCAGTGGATGCTCTAGTTATGGACTGGGGCAACCTTTGGGTGTACACTCTTCCACCACCACAGATCCTTTTAAGGGTACTGCAGAAGATTTGGTCCAACGATTGTAATCTGATCCTCGTTGCCCCTTGGCAGTACTAGACCGATTGTTTAGTAGACCTGTTGAAACTGAGGGTTGAGCCTCTGCTGCAATTACCAGCATGGCCAAAACTTCTGCTGCAGGCATGGACAAGGGTATTCCACAGGAACCTTCAAGTGCTCAACCATCATGCTTGGCGGTTAACTCACAGCACATCCGGGATAGAAATTTCTTGGAATTGGTCTCAAATAGACTTGCCAGAGAAGGGCTTTGATCTTCTCTGTCTACTCAGCTTGATGTAACATGTTTTCTAACTGGTGCGCCAGTAATGGAGTTCACCTGACCCTTGGTCTCCGCACATTGTGGACTTGCCTTCTTCCTATTGTATCAGTGGGAAGTCGTAGGCAAGAGTTCTAGAACAGTGGAGGGTTTCTGATCAGCCACTGCTTCAACCCTTGGGAACGTCCCGGACATTTGCATTGGGAGTGATCCCTATATGTCTTCACTCATTGCATCCTTCCACACTGACATGTTGGCCTCAAGACAGGTCCTACCTTGGTGGGACCTGCCACTGGTTTTAATCATGTTCAAGAAGTGGCTGTTTGAGTGCCTTGAGACCCAAGATAGGTACACTTCACGTACTGGACATGAAAAACTTGTTTTCTGTTAATACTCGCTTTGGGGGTTCAGAGAAGTGAGATCCACACTCTTGCTATGACCAACTCCAATGCTTGCCTGACTGCTCCCAGGTGAACCTGAGGTTTTATTTGGGCTTCCTGGTAAAGAACCAAGTGGCTCTAGATCCGGCTACAGCCTTTAAGGGTGTTACCCTCCATGCTATGGATGCTGCTCTCTCCCTCAACAAAAGAGCACGGTGTCCCAAGAGAGTCCTTTGCTGGTACCTTTCATACATGGACGGACTCAGAGGACAGAGGTCAGCCCTCTTCCTCCCTCAGAATAACCGGCATAAGGAGCGAGTTTGCAGAAACACGATTTCTTCTTGTATTCAGCAGACGATCCTCAAAGCCTGTGAGATCTTGTGGCAAGGCCTGGTGCCTTGCAGCTTGTCTCAGCCAGAGCTCATGAGGTGCAAGCCTTTAATGCTTCCTGGCATGCCCTGGGGAATGTCACTGTTGTTGACATTCTGTGGACCTGCCAATGGCAATTGTCTATGACCTCTTGCCAAGCACTACCTGTATCACATGATAGTGCTAGAAGATATCTAGACCTTTGCTAGCATCACAAGGTACTTTGCTTAGGTTCTGATACTCATCAGTTAGACTCTCCAGATCCCATCAGAGTAGCCACAGTGATGATACTTTATCCCTCTTGTTGTTGATCAGATGTAGTCTCTAGATCGGCACACTGTGCAAAGTTGACCTAATCTTGGACCATATACAAGCTCCCCAGTGCCTGCCAGTTTCACAACTAGGTTCTATTAGATCTGCAGGTCCAATGGAGCTGAAACCAATAGTGTCCACCCATAAGGCAGACTGCTGTCATGTTAGCGGGTGAGCACCAAGGGGTTCAGTGCGGTCCCATTCTGTTCACCAAAGAGAGTTCCTGGTTTGGGCTGGATTCTGGTGTTGGTGGCCTCAACTCTATGTGCCTTTGAGGTTTCTGCTTTAGACTTCGCCTCCTCACTTGGACCAATGATAACCCCCAAGCTGCCAGTCCCAGTGGTCAGCATGCCAGTAACATTACACCCTCCACCAATACACTTGTATATTAGCAAATGGTTGTTGACAGGTAACGTTACATAACTAATACGTGATATTTTAGGAACATCAGTATTAGTAAGTATACTTACCTCTCAACCACCACAGAAATCCACCCAACCAACCCCGCTTCCTCTTCAGCTGATGTCAACTGACCACTCTGCAAAAGAGGAAGGATGATATGTGCACCGGGAGTCACCAATACTTCCAAAGAAACCTAGAGATTGTGCTATGGGGCCATCAGGTTTTCAGAATCAAGTGAGTGAAACTCGACTAGATTTCATGAGTTTTCGACCATGACACAGAAACTGGAAATTCAAAATCAAATCAAGGAGCGGCATTAAATACATATATCTAGAATATGCTTTTGCTGCCAATGAGAATCATGTATAAAAATATAGTCTGTGGATTAGCCTTAAATGAGGACTGAGTGCATGGTGTGTTTCTTTATAAAATAACATTTTCCATTTCAAGTTTATGTGGGAGCATCTTGGAAAACTGATCAACTGCAACGTCAAATTAATTGGCATATCATAGTACATATGCACAAGTGCTAAGTCTGTTGGTCATTGTCCCATTGTACAGCGCATGTATTAATGGAGCCTCCTAAGAACGTTTGCGTTGCAGCCACACTGACAGATATATCTAATTGAGGCTGCACATGTTTTTTTTTTTTTCGGTGGGGGGGGGTATTTGTTCTGTGTGTTTTTTCGCCTCTTTTTCAGCTAAGAGGGTTCGTTCAAACCCCCCCCCCCCCTGGTGACGAGCCTGGACTGTAGATGTGTGAATAAAAGGGTTCAGTGCTTACCTCATTCAAACGCCCCCCCCTTATCATCAACAAAAGGCAGTGAAAACCAGATTGTCGTGTATCATATGGTATCTGGTTGAATGTATTGAACTGAAAATACACATATGTTGTGTGTTTAGCTTTGTCATTAGTTTTGTCTATCCAATCATAGGTCTTCAAGCACAGATCTATCATCCATTAGTCCATATTTTGGGAAATTCACAGATTAGGATAGTTAAGTTAAAATAGAATTGTGTGCCAGCGTTTTGGTAAAACATTCTTTTTGAAATAACATTTTTGTGAGGCACAGGTTTCCAAAAAAGAGACACACCATAAGTTCATGGCGAAGGGTGGGACGGGGTGATTTTTGAGACTGACAGCAGCATGTTAACCACGACTTTAACAGACGCCATGGTAAACTTAGATCAAAATGGATTATTTCTTTGGCTATTGGTCCGAAGTGTGCTGAGGAAAGCTGTTGATTGGTATTTTAGATCACTCTTGGTAAAAAAGAGAGGTAAAACGCATTTGACACAGTACGGTTTCTGGTAATTTTAATGGGGAAAAGTTGTAGCATGCCAATACATTGGTGAAATGCCTCCCCGGGTTTACTTTACCTAAATATTCAACCGAAATTTTTAAAGAAAAATGCACCAATGGCACATGCCCGGCTAACAGACGATACTGGCCAAGAGATATCCCGTGACTTACCCTGACAATATTATTGGTCTAAATAGGTCACGTGTCCTCTATTTTCACAAGTACAGCCATTCTTCCTCTTGGCACATGGCATAGAACTATAATCTGAGCAGAGACAAGACTGACATTTCAGTAAGAAGATGTGATGCAAGATGATGAATTCAATTTTATTACAAAAAGATATATGGTGGTAAATAAGTGGAGTAAAGTCCTTATCTAACCATGATGAGGCAAAGACATCAACAAGAGGCCCATGGGCCTAATGCTCTGCTGACATATAATCTGATGACCACCACCAAACATTCACTTTCTGAAATACATTTCCTCCATGACCCTAAGTCGTCCAATTTATTGAAAATCAAACTTCCACATGTACACATATTTGTGTGGTACATTTGATATTGTTCCATAATTCCTAATCAACATGTTGAATGTAGTGTCCTTCTTAAAGTGCTTAATGACTTTGAAAAATAGGTCGTCAAGGTACACCTGTGCCAAGTGGATCCTTTGTGCTATAAAATGCAGTGTACACTTAGCAAGTCTTATAATTGTCATTCCACGAGTCAACCACACATTATTAACAAATAATTTCAACATGCCCGCTCATATACCCACAGGTTTTGTTTGTGGCAGCCCAACACAAGGGGATTTCAGGAGATGAACTAAAATTATTTAGCACAACAATAACGAACAATGTTGCATACCTATACTAACGCAGAAACGTACAAATCACAGGAAAAAATCTTGAACATTTACCGTCGAAATTATGCACAAAAATATATTAAGAGGCTACAATAATACATTATAACTACATATTTTCCCCCAAACACTACGTACGAATAACACTGTGTAACAACCTCGTGAAATTACATTGCATGATTTCTTGTCCATTATAGATAACGAAGTAATTTGAGCTTCAATTCTTTGCCAGTTTGCCTTGTCCGTTCTACACAGTTTACATCAATATTCTTTGCTCACACAGATAGTAACTTCAGTAAAATTCTCATGAATATACTTTATTAACACATGCATTTTGTATATATATATATATATATGTATATATGTATATTTATCTATCGACATAACGAGAAAACCTTCTGTTCTCACAGTTATGTTTTGCGGAAGATTCTATTTAGTATCTCTATCATTAGGCAATTGAGAGAATATTTGTCACAAAAAAACAGCCCTACCAAGAAGATGGCAATAAATATTTAGGGTTTTTCATCCACTAGTAGAAGCAAACAATTTCGACATTTCTGCTTGTCCGTCTTGGAAGAGGTAAAACTAAACTTTCCAATGTAGTTAATAGTCATTTCATTGTTGACAATGAGAGTGGATTTTGCAATCATCATGTTGTGTTTAAGACATGGGGACCAGTATCGACGCACATCAGGTCGTACACATATCATCAACAATAACTGTTCCAGCTTGAAATGTTGTCTTGGGCAAGTTCAATTGCAAATCGGCAAGAAAAGCGTTAATGGATTGACGAAATGGATAACATTATGTCAATGGTCCTGTACAACAGGTTTCAGATTTGTTCTGTGTGTTCATGCAAAACGTTTTCTGGACACCTCCTGACTGTGGATACCCCCATGATATGGAGATTTTAATCCCGATTCCATCGTTTAATTTATTTTCATATTGACGATACTTTCGTCTATAGTGGACACCTATCTATCATGCGCATAACACGCAGTCGCGGATCTACTGCTTTCAAATTCGATTCGGTGTATCTTGTCATTATGCCTGGTCGATACAGCCCATGCTTTTGTACAGTCAAAGGCATTGTTCAGTCTGGCACGCAGAACGATTTGATGCCATTATAACTAAGCTATAAGTATTCAAAACACACACACACATACACACACACACACACACACACACACACACATACACACACATGAAGGATTTGTGTTGGTTTGTATCAAACCAATCACAGGGAAATATATATATATATATATATATATATATTTCCCTTGTTAGAATATGCAGAAGGAATATCTCAAAACGTCCAGGTAGACACACCTATAAGTCGTTTTTTTTTCCAACGGACAGGAACCCAAGCCCAGCTGTAATATACAGTGGAATCTCCCTATTAAAACCACCTAAGAGATTGAAAAAGGAGGTCTTAATAGAAGAGTGGCCTTAATGGATGATATACATTAGGAATAAACAAAAAGGTCTGTAAATTGTTGGTGTTAATATAGAAATGATCTCTTTATGGAGATGGTCTTAATAGGGAGTGGTCTTAATTGAGGATATACTTTGACGATAAACAAGTAAGGGTCTGTAAAGTGGAGGTGTTAAAATCGAAATCTCTATATGGAGGTGTTCTTAGTTGGAGATTCCACTGTATATTGAATCTGTAGGGTTGTGGCGTAAATGATATTTAACATTTAAACTTTGTATTCTACATATTCTTCTGAATAAATATAAGACATGGGTAGCCTTTCATTTTACATTTCACACAGGTCTAGCATTTGGAAGCAAGCCGAGTGCCCACAATACATTTAGTGTTTCACATGCTATTCCAGTACTATTTCTAATTCGTTTTTGTATTCTTTGACTATTCATCTGAGTTATCAATGAAAAATGTAACGCTAACATAATGAGTCACTATCAAAGATGCACGTCCAGGTATCCCAGGCTCCGAAACTAGTTCTCGCTGCGAATGCAGTTATATATCAGGCTGATATGACCTCCTTCAAAAACGTATCTGTTAAATGCGTTTTTGGTTAAAATAAAACCAGGCATATAAAAAAAGTTAAATGTCTCTATTTTATATATTTTAGAGAAAAGGTCACAGGGGTTGACACGCAGAGTATGAACCTGATTTAACTCTTTGAGTGCCACATATTAACTGAGTCAAAAGCTTTGCTCGGCTCTGGTCGATGAAAGCTGTTGACCCGGACTGTTATACTCTATGTAATTATATGCATGCTGGTATTTCAATAAAAGGTCTTTTTACCAGGGACATAAATCTAGCATCCTTATCACATGTCAGTTGACTTCTTGAGCGAAGATTGCGATCAATCAGCAGAGTAATTTGGCTGTAAACTCCAGCAAACAACGAGCAATGAATTGATAATCACAAGCGAAGTTCCTGTCTGGAGAGCTAACAAAACATTGTAGACGCACGTGCTATTCACACAGGTTTTGAACATTAATCTCTTATTAAGTTGTGCATTCCACATGAAGGACAGGAACTCGTCTAAAAATTCTGTCTGTGTGCCAACACTGATGTTCCTTTTTCCGTGAATTCTTTCTTTCTGTCTGTGTGCATGTATGTGTGTATGTATGTATGTATGTATGTATGTATGTATGTATGTATGTATGTATGTCCGTGCGCCAGCACAGACATTCTTTCTTTCTTCCTACTTGATGAGCAATTTGTCTGACATTTCGTTTGGACACTACACTTAGACACTCCAAACTTAGCTTGATTATACCTCCATATATAGGGCCTTGCCTCTTTGTTATGAGTAGTGAACATTTTGAAAATTATGCTACTTAGGGACACTTGAGAAGTTTAATTGTTGAATATCTTAAAAAAAAGTGTAGGTAGATATGCCACTCCAACTTCAGTTTCGAGCTTTGTGTAGTGGGCACAGCCAGTGAACCACAAACAAAAGATCTAGAATAATAGTAATTTATGCACAGTAGGGCCACTTGAAAAGTTCAAATGTTCAAAGATCTTTAAAACATATATATATGTAGTGGTGCCATTCCAACTTCAATTTATAGGTTCGTGCTGTATGTGCATCCTATGAACCCCAAATAAAAGTTGTCGCAGTTACATTTATGCAAGTTTTGGAGGCACACAGACAGATTTGCTTTGAAACAAATCTTTCTTTCCTTTCCTTCCTTCTTTCTGCCTTTTACCAGCAAATTTGTCCAGCATCTTATTTGAAGTCTATTATAAGCAGAAAGTCTAAACTTGGGATGAACACTTCAATACATAACGTCTAGCTTTTCATGAAGAGGGCAGACTGTTTAAAAACTGTGCAAACAATGGCCATTTAAAAAATTTAAAGACTGAACATCTTCAAAAGTATTACAGGTACAAGTGCCATTCCAACTTCAATTCATAGGTGTGTGCTATAAGTGCATCAAATGAACCACAAACATTTTTTATTTAATTTATGCTAATTAGGGACACTTGAAAAGTTTAAATGTTGAATATCTTTAAAATCATTATAGGCAAAGTTGTAACTCCATCTTCAGTCCCTACGTTTGTGATGCAGGCGAATCCAGGTAAATAACCACAAACAAAAGTTGTAGAATTTGGATTAGCACCTATTAGAAGGCCATGAAAAAATTTAAATGGTGACTATCTATCTCTAAAACTGTTGTGCGCATATGTGCCTTTCTGACTTCACATCCTAGGTTTATCCAGAGTTAAGCTCTCAGATGCCACTCAAGCTAGAATCTCTGAACAGTGTACGACACTATGAGTGAAGTTGAGGTAATATAATTTTATGAACAAAAATTGCAGACTTGCAAATATTTGTTGCAATAAAAAGTGTGCCAGAAGTAGCTGGAGTTTCTACCTGACCAGCTTTTGTTTCCTAATACAGTGAACTGTCAGATTGCACAAGATCGGCTCACATTCATGTGTTGGGTTGCTACAATATGCCTCTGCAAATTCGGCTCGTTTGGTGTAAACGTATCTGGAAGCTCAACAATTACAGCCCCTGTCTGATGCGGACACGTGTCTTTATACATAATACAGAACAAAGGTGTCCTCAAAAGACAGGTTTTATATATTGTATATGTGTCCTTTTGTCCTGAGCAACATCCTGGTAGTGATTACCCTATTTCACTGTCCGAATTCTTTACTCACCATAAGCAAACCTGTCACAGTCTAACCTATATGCATGTGGTAGTACTATTGTTCATATTGCACACGTCCCTCGGTAGAATTTTAGCATAGGCCGTATTTGCCCCCAAAAAGTAAAGGCCTTCAGCGGGTAACTACTCAGAACATGTTTCAGAGCCTGTACCCGTATATACAACCTTAATGTGCACATCGGCCTTTTTACCCTGTCTACAAGGTTTGCTCCCATGTAAGGTTAGCCCGGATTATCATAAATATTCCAGTAATAGGATGTATTCATATCTAAATGCGGTCCTACTCTAACTCCTATTGAGCAAAAGAGGGAGCCACCTGCATCAGGGCAGATCCATGTATTCAGCATGGTGAAAAGTACTTTCTCAACAAAATGAACAACACAAACACACAATAATATTAAGAAATGTATAAACATATATTTGAAACATAAAGGATGCCTAAAATAATTAGAAATGGGCTCTCTTTTGGTTGAAAATATGTTATTTATGGATGTTTGTGTAGTATATGATACAAATCTGCCCTGATCATGGTGGAAGCATCAGTCTGTTGCCCCAGCAACACAGGAAGTAAGCATGATCGCAGTTAAATATGAATGTCTCCTATTAAGTATCCAAGAATGAGCACATGAGTGCTAATATTTTTCCTATTCTTATCACAATTTAAAGTTAAATTTGTAAAGACCTTAAAAAAAGTCTCCCTTAAGAAACAAATCGTAAAATGACCTAGTGACCAGGCATATTTTCTGCAAATCTGGAAATAATTTGGTCCATTTTTATCCGCGTCTCTCCCCGCTTGGGCAATCAAAGAAAATTATATCCCAGACCTGTTTTAAATGATCTGCACTCTGATGAATAACATCAATCTTTTGTCCTTACATCACAAAGGTACAGTTCACACAATGGTAAGGTATAAATAAGAAGTGATGGCATAAGATGAAAAGCGACATCTGAAGCTGGCATCCTACAAAATCTTCTTCAGCAAGTCACTGACAACGAATGAGTATTACAAGGTAGAAATGGGTTATCATTAAGGTGGCTGCTTCAGCGCATGATTATTAAGTCCCGTAATTTCCATGCTAATGTCCCAAAGTTTCTTTGCCATCTCTTCGTCATTTGCAAATTTGGAAGGCTCCTGGAGCTGGCATTTTTGAAAATATTTTCCGCTGACTGTCTCCAAGCTTTCATCAACAGCACAATATATTGACGTCTGTGCGCCGGCCCTATTGTCCCAGAAACTGTAACTGAAATAAAAGAATAGGATGGTTTGGTTTCACATTCAGGGAGCATGACATAATTATAGTTTCCCGCTCAAATTACCCAAATGCGCCAGGATCCAAATTATCGTCTACTTATTTCCTATTTTAATTCATTTAATTGAATTTAGTTTTTTTTCGGGGGTGGGGGTCTTAGAATTGTCGTTAATGGAAAACATTTTATCCTCACCAAAGAAAGCTCTTGACTAGGTCCTCCTCTAATAAGAAAAGTGTTAACGCATACTGAAGGTACATGCTAAAATACTGACCGTGTAGTCGCGTGACCGGCTGAGTCTTAAGCATAATTCTAAGCCAAACGCAATGGTTTTAAACGATGGTGATATATGGATTAGAAGATTGGGTGCATACAACCGGTTTTCAGATTCCACGAAGACAATTTATGTTGCTGAATAAAACAGGTGACAACAGGGAAAAACTTTACATGATCTGAGAGACCCAACAAATATCAAAGGCCAACCTGCAAAGTTCAGGTTGCTTTCAACTTGGTCCCGTTTGCAACAATAACAATGATGATGATGATGATGATGATGATGATGATGATGATGATGATGATGATAATAATAATAATAATCGACCTTATTTCAAAAGGATATCGGTTTTCAAATGCCTCCATTCACTTTAAATTGGATACTGAGCAAGTTATACTCTGCCGAATATACCATTAGTCACAACTTCTAGACGATTCCAATGGCCAAAACGCGGAAATTAAGAACATAAATTGAATCCAAACGATCTCAATTCATTTGCAATGACATAATCCATGGCACTCGTGAAAGTACGGAAATTTAAAGAGGGCCATCGTTCATTGATACAGAAAAAAGATAAACTTTTAAATTCTATTTATTTACTTATTTTTTATATCTAGACTTTGAAATGATTCGCCTGTCCCTATTAATGGACATCACCATCGCTTTCATGGATGAAGATGTTTAGGCCATTAGGTACATTACCGGATGGCGTACGTCAAAAGTATACACATCTGCCACTATGCATTGTTACGGCTCTATCGATTCCTGCAGTCTATCATCGGAAGAGCGTGGTTGGGGGGGGGGGGGGGGCAGCACTGAGCAACGGCACTAATCGTGATTCCCGGAGCACAGGCAGTTTGAATGGCACGACTATAAAGTATTTCGGCTGCAGGATTAGGAAGAAGTTATTTCAACAAAGAATGGTTCTACCTTTACATCATACAGTTGGCCACAAATTTACATCTTACGTTTAAGGACAAAATATGAATTGTAACGTATATACCCGCACAAACCTTACCTAAACATGCCGATAAAGAATCGGGCAATCCACTTGGGAGCGTCACTGTACATATTCTGCCAAATGTCACTATAAACTACTCCAGGATGGAGGGAATTTGCTGTGACACCAGTTCCTGTGAAAAACAGCAGCAGATTAATACCTTCTATACTTCAGTGAGGACTACAGAATATACAGCTACAAGTCCAATACGTACTTTAATAGCATTATTAAACACGTTTTGTAGATAAACTTATGAGCAAAAACGATTATTCTCTTGTATTAATAACCATTGTTAGATTGCTTTTATGATGTGCAGCGACCTCTACGATCACAAATGCTCATCGCCCTATTTTGTACTATCTTTAGTCGCTCCAAGTACATTTCTGGAACCACGCCCCATACCGTTTGACAGTAATCAAAGTACGCTAGCCTCATGGTTTTGTCCAATGCAATTTATGTCTCTTGTGGAACATATGAGGAGATTTGTTTCCATATACTTAAAGACTTGTTTAGTCAGCTGGTAAGTGAGTCGACTTTTCGTCAAGAACAATATGAAGGCACTGGAGCTTGAGTTAATTGCTTATATTCCCGTGATATACCTGTTATGATCTTGCGTTAATTACCTGCCAGTCTGTCATATAATTTTTTTCTTTTACCCAAACCCCTAAACTCTTAGTTTATCTATTTCCAAGCTACCTACACCACACTCTTAGTTTATCTATTTCCAAGCTACACACATCACAGAGATCAGACTCGCGATTTTGCTTTCAGCAGATTAACACCCGTGCGAGTGAAATACATGGCTACATCATCGGTATGTATATTGTCGCAAAACTGCAAGCATGACGGTAAATCATACATGTATTAAAAAAAAGCATTCGCCCTAAAATTAAACCTTGTGGTATATCATTAGAAAGCTTTTCATGTTTTGAGTGAGTGTCGTTTAAGTACGCCTTCTTATAACGCTTTGACATGTTGACAGGTAACCCAGGAGCCAGGCTAGGGCACAGATTAGATAGTTTGCATCACTCTCCATGCCCTTCTACACAGATCGCCGTTAAGCAGGCAAAGACAAAGTCACAGACACCGTCATGTTGCAGTTTACATGTACATATAAAATCTTGTGATTTACGGTGGCAAAAAAAAAAAAAAATCCAAAAAAAATTTACTAAGGTTAATTGTTATCATCCAAGTAACTGTTTCGTTTATCTATTTTTGTATATTTGTTCCGTAAGTGTGCGGAGGAATACTTGGCTCAAAAGTTTTATCTCGAAAGCGAGACTGACATCGACTAGATTTTTTTCTTCGCTTGTTTTTGTATTTTTCTGTTTTTGTTCTTTTTGTTTTTTTTTTTTTTTTTTTTTTTTGGGGGGGGGGGGTCAGGATGGAAAAGCATACAACTGGGAGTGTACAAAATAGAGCGTTGGGCCGTGATTTTCTGGGTCAAACATGAGAACCTTTTTGTATAAGGTTGACAGCTTTGCAGATTTCCGTTTTGATGGCTGTGATGGTATCTTGAGGAATAGGCTAAGTGTGAAACTAAAGCTGTCTTTTTGATGGTTGGGGCATCTATCTGAAAAAATCGGTCGTGGTGATCATCTGGTTCCGTTGTGATTAGCTGGTATTGCATTCAACATTTTAAAAACATGATCAGTTGTGACACGCCAAAACACAAACTCTGACTTCCGGGAAGATACCACTGAACATGATAAATTGGTGAGCAACAAATATAAGGTGTTTGTTCTGCCAAGTTTTTTTTTTTTTTAATGGACGTCAAAGGGCTATTAGACTTATTTGCAATGTCTGCAGGATTGTGTGTCAATTGTCCTTTTTTTTCAAATCCTGTAATAAAAGTCTTGCCACGACCAGATTGCAGGGTTTTTTTCCCCATGAAAGACTGCGCTATTTTTTAATTTCATTTATGACTTCGGTGAAATGCTTGGCCTGTGCTTCTCTGACCATTCTTGTATATTTGAAACATAACCCAGACGTGATTATCATTAGTCAATATATTGTGGAATTCGACATGGATGTGCTCAACAGTTTCCATGTCTTCACTGTCCAACCCTGTCCTTTTACAAAATTTAAACCGTTTAAATGATGCATCTTCCCAGGCGGCACGGTTAAAAGTGACTTTCAAGCACCCAATATGTCTCCAACATCGTTAAATATGTTTGCTAAATGCCAAAGTATTAAGTCCTTCTCTTCACAAACGGTTGACACCTTTTAACTTCCTGGCCGTAATAAACCTACAATGTGGTTGTGTGTGTGTGTATGGGGGGGGGGGGGAGGGGGGTTGCAGCCCATCTGTGTTAAATGAAGTAAAGCAACGGCTGCAGGAAGTACTGAAACATCACTTGTGCAAGGGATGTCTATTATAGTGAGTCTTACACATATATCACAGTGTCCATATTGTGAGTTTTAAATCTTCAAGAATGTCTGTGATTACAAGTAGTTAATCTATGATACAGTTGTATATGAGCATGATTAGGAAGTGGTAAATCTATATTAATATCTATAAAGGCGTGTGGTAAATCTACGAAAGTGTCTATACATTAGCGAGTGTTAACTCTATAGTAGTGTCTATATGAGGGTTAAATCTATAAATATGTAACTATATTAGTGGGTGACGACCAAAATAGTGTCAATTAGTTAAATCTATGGCAATGTAGGTAATTAGTGAGTTATCTATAGTGGTATAGTGTTCTATTTATAATAGTGTCTATGTTAATCAGTATTACATTTATAACATTATCTGTATCAGTCACTGTTAAATCTTAGATAATCATAGCATCCATGAAAAAAGGACATTTCGTGCAATTTTTCATTTTGGAGTTTTCATTAAATTAATCCTCACTAATGACAAAGTGGATAACTATATTTCTCTGAATCATAATGGGCAAAGCTGTTTTTCGGTCCCAAATCAGTCAATCAGCTGCATTTTTCTGTGACACCACCGGAAGTACAATACGCCTCAAAGTGTCTGCTAGACGTAAATAGGTCTTGGACAAGTAATCTAGGCCTAATGCATTTACATGTTAAAATAACGGCATTCACTGGCTTATTTCTCCCATTTCAAACGTAAAACCACAACTTCCTTTGCATTCTACTTCAAGTTTATACTGGTAGCAGCAAGTTAAAACCAAGAAAATGGGGGGGGGGGGGGGGGTCATGTGATTAATTTTTTTTTACCGGTGCATTTGTGTACCTTATCTTCATGACTGACCGTTCGGCGCCAAATATGTCTCCAAAAATATATAAAGTTATCAAATGATTTAAAATATTTCTAGAGTAGCAGTGCCTTTCTTAAACTCACAGTTGATAAGTATTTTCCCATCCAAAATTATTATGGGGCTTAATTCGGGATGATCTGCTCCTGTGATGTTAACATCCAATAGACACAGCAACAGTATTCGGTACTCTATCAAAAGTTGTGGATCAGTTGACCCGACCTTGAGAGGTTACTGGTCCAAGAAATTGAAATTGCTATATAGCTGTTTAGTTGCACAGAAAAAATTATCCCTATAGCAGGTAAGTTATGGTATATTCAATAATACAACCTGAATTTTTCAAAATAACCACAACTAAAGTCCGATGGACCTTGGTTGTGGTAGGAATTAGTATATATATATATATATATATATATATATATATATATATATATATATATATATATATATATATATATATATATATATATATATATATATATATATATATATTCCTATGAACCCCAAAAGGGGGACCAGTGTATATTTTGCCTCAATATGGAGACCAATAGATATTTCGTAGTATACGTATGATGAATTTTAAATGATATATTATTTTTAACAAATGACAGCTAATTATTAATTTAATTAAATCAGAAATATCATAAGTATCATATTTCAAAATATACAAGTTATGCGGTCTCCTTTTAATTGGTTACGCAAAAGCGTAAGGATAGGTGGACCAGGTTCAAAAAAAGGCATTAGGTGGACCGGAAGTACGTAATACAGATTAGTCCGGCAATTGGTTGACCGGAAGTGCGTATATGGAGTATCATTCGTATATATGCTGACCGGAAGTTTCCTGAGACTATATATAGATACTGTGACTAAAACTAGGTCAAGGCAACCGTGGAAATGGCTATTAGGTCAAGCAAAACCACTCTTTTGTATGTCATGTGCGCCACTCAAACAGTAGGACCGATGGTCTGTCTGCAGTTTGCCAAAAGGTTTACACGCATGGGATAAATTCGGTTTTAACAATAACACCTTGTATATTGATATACAGTATAGAAAAAATATATACTTGCGTTTGCTCAACAGACGAAGCCTTTTGCTGAAATAATGTGCCAAGAGCTACTTTTAATCGAACTTATGCTTCCTGTTACACATGTGTACATGATAGTGTTACTCTTTTTTCTTTCTTTCTTTCTTTCTTTCTTTCTTTCTTTCTTTCTTTCTTTCTTTCTTTCTTTCTGTCTTTCTTTCTTTCTTTCTTTCTTTCTTTCTTTCTTTCTTTCTTTCTTTTTCTTTTCGTTTTTTTTCTTCTTTTTTTTTACAAGACACAGAGCCCAGTCAGTATGATTTCCTGGCTGGTAAGGGTCGCCTTATGCGCGTATCTGAACCAGAAAGTATGACAACGCGCTCTTTTGCAATTTAACTTTGTAATCATTTATGACTTAGGAGTCATTCACACAAGGCATAAAACGATTTTTTTGATAAATTGAAAGGGTATATAGAGACGTAAAAAAAGGATCTCTTATTTATTTTTTATTAATATATTCGTTTTGAATACTGATCATTTATTATTGGGGGGGGGGGGGGTTCGTTCGTTGGTTCATTAGTTCTTTATGAATGAAACAATGAATGAATGCTTAAATACATCGGTCAAATTGATCCTTGTATTAGGGATTACTAGACACACTTCTTTATTATTAGCGGCCAATATTTACCTGCTGGTGGAAGATGTAAATATCTTGGTAAGGATTCTAAGTCATGTTTCATAAGATTACCTCCTTCGGGGAGAGATTTTTTATGGATTATTCTTCAATGTACTTATTTGGTTCATTTTTCAATATTTTTGTGATTTTTTTCGCAGATCAGTATTACGCATAGATTTTTCATGACAGAATTTTGCCGCTCCAAATATAAAATGAGACAAAATCTGTTTTATGAGTTGAATATAGTGACGTAAGCCAGATTTAAGTTCAGCTGAATTGTCAATCAGGTGAGCTTTTGCGATTGCCGATCGCCCGTCTGTCCGTCCATTCGCTTGTTCAATATTTCACATTATGAACATCACCAAACCAACTAGATTTACTTCAAGCTTGGTGCGCATGTACCTTGGCCTACTCTCCAGACATTTGTGTCCCAATGGTCACGCTTCAGTGATTTTTTTTAATTATTATTATTAAACTATTACATTTTGTGGGAATATTTGTGTTGTTTTTTTTAAATCAGGCCATTGGTTTGGAATTGCATAGAAACACACCTCGGGCCGCCCAGGCATCAATCGACCACAACGGTGGAGCTACGATGGTTCTTTTTTTTTATTTTTCACGAACGTTTGTGTGCTAAAGCTTTTCTCGAAATTTTGTTTGGTGTTTTTATGACTACCATATGTATAGACACTGGCATAAGCGACCTTCAGTTTATGACACGATGAAGCACAAGCTTCACGTTTCCAAACTACTGAAATCAATCGTACGTTATGGCAGTTTGCATAGATTTAAATGACGCATTTATTCTAGACTGTCGCTGATGCCATATGGTTGCTTGATAACCTAACCAGCCCACACCCCTTTGGAAAAGTATGTTGACTTTTTAACTGATAAACCTAACGGAAATAACCAGAATGCAACTACCCCCATGCATCGCGAGGAAGACTTTCGAGTTAGATATGGACCTTTAAATTGCCAGCTTTATAGAAGGCAATGCAATCATCCCCATGGATAACGGGAACACATTTTTGATAATGTGAATGGCACCCCTAGAGTTTTTTCAAGAATCCGTCAACAGTTTGATACAAGCTTATGCTTATGTTACGAAATAGACTCGTACAATCTCCAGAGACAATGTCAGATTGAAAGCCACATCAGAGAAAATGGAAGCAAATGACGAACAATTTTACGTCAAGCCTGTTACCAAGTACGAAGTTCTAGCGAGCGTAAGGGCAATAGATTATCAAACAAAATATATACGGACTTGATAAAGTTCCTCCAAAACTGATTCTGGCTGCGGAAGTTCTGTGCCCCTCTGTCACCGTCGTTATGAATAAGTTTATCGAACATAGTAAGTTTCCATCTCTTATGAAACAAACCAGATACATGCTTTTCAAAAAAAAGTTGAAATTAGCAGACACAAGTGACCGATAAAAACCCCGCCTGATCCACGACTTTGTGACACATGCTCTTCTATTGGAAATGAATTTCATTATCTCCTTGAATGTACAAAATTTGCTTGTCCACGTGAAAAATTGATAGATTTGGCTGATGAAATATTAACAAATTTTAAAAAGTTAGACGACAATGAAAAAATTATATTTCTGATAAAATGCCTTGAATTGAAGTAATTTACGTTCTGGAATCATTTTTGACTGCTGCAATGGGAATTGAAGGCCTGCTGCAATTTGTACAACCTGCAGGTTTAACTGAGAAACACCAAACAATGATTGTAAGAATAATAATACACTTCATTCGTTTCACGTGGATCTGGAAAAAACCTAAGGTTTATACAAATGCCCCCCCCCCAAAAAAAAAATGTTCCCTACGTGTTATTACTTTGTATTCCTGACTTTAAACAAATTTTTCTTCCGGTACTTGTTGGGCATGCATATATTGCTATCTATATATTAATATCATGGAGGTATAAATTACATGGAGGAACATCCATTGTATATCAAAAGATAAATGTGCCACACCGCCGTCGTCCAATATACAGTATCCCGCGCCAAATACACAAGCCTTTGATATTGCAAAGTTGAAAACCAACCTCCGACTGATTGCCTGGCGAACACAATGGCTGTAGCTGGGTGATCAAGTAGGTAACATCGGAAGTGTATTTTCCGCTTTGGGCTGGTGTGTGAAAAGTGTATTTCCGCTTTTCTGTGTCAACAGCAAAAGGTACAATCTCGAATTGTCCGCGATATCCGTGATATCTTCAACACGGACATCGCGGACAATTACAACGCGGACATTTTCTGGCTCTGTGTCGAGATTAAAGCTATGGAAGCCGCTATACACGACTAAGCTTTGGCATGATTAAATGTAAATTTGGACGTTGGCTATTGCTTTCGGGATGGATCTGAGCACTTTTCTTTCTCTTTATTCTTTTCTTTCTGAAGTTCGATGTTTAGCTCTGCATTTGAGGTGGATATGAGCATTTTAAACTTGCTTTCTTTCTTTTTCTTTTTCTTTCTTTCTTTCTGTTATCTATTATTTCTTTTATCAACAATTATAAAATGCCTGTAGCTGGAAATATTATACAATTATGGACCTTTGCTGAGATCACTGGTTAGTTTTATGGACCTGAAAGAAGAATACTGCCCGAGGCCGAAGGCCGAGGTCAGTATTCTTCTTTCAGGTCCATTAAACTAACCAGTGAATGAAGCAAAAGTCCATAATTGTTTTATTTTATGAGTTACATCGAAAGGAAGCAAATATCTAATACTGCTTTATTTTAGAAATTACATTATAAAGTAAAAAAAGACAACGTCCAGTTTTAATATTTTTGCACGTGGCAAAGCTGAAAATAGTTTAATGACTTGAGATGGAGTGCCCAAGTCAGCGGAATCGTAATAGTGATTTGTGGGCGTGGCCAAGTCATTGGAATCGTAATGTCTAGTTCCAAGTTTATCGCCAGATGGCATGACTTGGCCACGCCCACAAATCACTATTACGATTCCGCTGACTTGGGCACTCCATCTTAAGTCATTAAACTATTTTCAGCTTTGCCACGTGCACCATCGTAACCAATAAGATTACGGTAATCTTGAAAGAGTCACCAACTCAAAAAATAAAACTTATTATTTAAATGTTTCCCAATATTAATTGGAGCCTTGAAAAACCAAGCATCGTGAAATGGGATTCTTGAAAAAGTGGAAGAGGACAACTTAACCCTGTGACAACTAGCTCCGTCTCCCGGCCCCTGCTTGTTGTTCCAAGCCTATATAAAGAGTTCAATGGTTTAATTATGTATTGACATTCTCAATGAAAAAAAAAAAGAAACTACTACCATGTTGCCATTAATTATTGGGAAATTATGAAAAATACACGTTCATAACTTTCATAATTTTATTATCTGCTTGGACTCACACCCTCACATCAATACATTATACACACATGCATGTGACCAGGGATCCAAATTATAATTGACCTTTATGCCAACACAATTCAATCACACAAACACACTTCTGATGAATGACATCATATGACCAACTGGTCATGGAGAATACAGTGATACCTACTATTTAAGACCACCCAATCTGCCAGCCACAAGTGGCTACAAATAGCACATACTCTTAAATTACTCATGATTTACAAAGAATATATATCAGCTGTTGCTCCGTCAGAAATGTGGTAACAAAAGGCAGTGGTCTCTCACTGCAGAATGTGGTCTGATAGTTAAGGTACTACTGTATTTTAAAATGGAAAACTAATATAATTATAATATATTCATATTTCCAAAGACGCTTATAAACCACAAAACAAAATTATTACCCAAACTGAATGACTGCTGGGCCCATTCTGCCTTTTGTGGTACGGACCCCAAAAACCTTTTGATCAATGCTTATGTGGCTCACATACATGTGTATATATATTTAGTTGTATTGCTAGCTGTTATTGGCAGTTTATAGATAACCGACCAAGTCTGAATCATGGTCATGGCTTTTGTGTCACCTGGCCCAGAACCAGCAAAACTTTTTGCCAATGATTTACACACAATCACAATTCACTTCTTGTATTGCGAAGACTGGCCAAGAACCATCAAAACTATATACTCCCAGATTTAAATTCCCTTGTATTGCCAGCTGTTATTGCCATTACAAATAATAGACCCATTCTGCCTTATCTGGTCTCTAACCAGCAAAACTCAGGATCAATGATATACATGTATCCATGTATACATGGTATAAACGTTCAAATATATGTACATGTCTTGTAAAAGTAGCTGTTATTGTCATCAGAAATACAAATGTAATGGACCCATTCTGCCTCATTTGGTCCATAACCAGCAAAACTCAGGATCAATGATTTACATGTACACATGGTATAAACATTCATATTTATGTACACGGTTGTATTGCCAGCTGTTACTGACCAGGCATGTGATTGCCCTTTCAAGACAGGGTCTGGTTTTGTGCAAAATGACTGAAATTTGTTTTTATAACAAGGAAATATACTGCTTTTCAGGCAAAAAGAAGGGTCACAGAAAGACCATTGGGAAGGATTTCAGACTTTAGGAGGGTAAATCACATCACTGTACTGACGTATACAATGAACTGTCAAAACTTTTGAAGGTCAATAATCTATATACCTTCACATACATATGAATATATTTTTGTAAATGTTTTCTCAGCTGCACTTGACACTATATAGACTACGGACCAGCCACGGACTCATTCAGTCTCACCTTTTCCAAAACCAGCAAAACTCATGATCAGTGATTTACATGTATGTTTACATGGCATAAGCATTCATATATATATATGTACACTTGTTGTATTGGTAGCTGTGCCTGACAATATAAACAATTGACCAGGGACCCATTCAACCTCACCTGTTCCAGAGCCAGTAAAACTCATGACCAATGATTTACATACACTTCCACAACTCCAACAATTGTGTTGATAGCAGTTTGGCACAGTGTAAATTATGTACCATGGACCCATTCAATGTTGCTGGGACCAGCAGCAGGTAAACTCATAATCAATGATATATACACTATATACAAATTAACCATAGACACATTCTGTCTTGTCTTTGTAGTGACCCATTCAATGTTACTGGGACCAGCAGCAGCAAAACTCATAAACAATGATATATACACTATATACAAATTAACGATAGACACATTCCACCTTGTCTGTGTAGTGACCCATTCAATGTTACTGGGACCAGCAGCAGCAAAACTCATAATCAATGATATATACACTATATGCAAATTAACCATTGACACGTTCTACCTTGTCTGTGTAGTGTGTTGTGTATTGATGAGAATACACACCAGTGTGCTAATTTGGTGGTATATCAAAGGGAAAATTCACATTATAGCTATGTACATGTTAATTGGACCTCACTTACGCCCCATGCAGGGTGTAGTTCTTGCTAACATACAATATACCACACAGAGGATAGAATAAATATACCTGGGGGCACCTGAGCAGATTGCTATATTGTCCTATATGAACTGGTTACATGTGTCCTGCTAGGTCACACCTGATAAGTACTGGGGATTAAGTTACAGTCAACTACTTGCAATAACTTTTGACTGCACTGTTTATCTCCCGACAACTAGGGCAAAACCACTCTTCCTCTTTCGGTTCTCTTCGTAGCTTTACACATTTCAAGTGAAACCATAAGTTACACAAATCACAACCAATAGATGGTGGATCTTCATCACATTCTTCTCCACACACTGGGCAAGGAAACATCTTATTCTCATTACATGCATTTTCAACATTGCTCTTATCAATTAAAATTGAATTTGAATCAAGTTTTCCTGTAAATTGTTGCATGATGTCAAATGGGTCTGAATCTGTTACAAAAGATTTTACTATTATAGCACTAACAAACAAAATATTGGCTACAACATCACCAGTATAACTGTTTTTGCGTAACATTGACCATTTCCTGAAACAAAAGAGAAAATAAGATACAGAGTTCATTTAGAAGTTAATATGATCTTGCAACTGGTATTGTTTTTCGGGGTACTACATGGAAGAATGTGTACAAGAAACAAGGTCATTAAATTCTGGTGGGCCATCTGACGAGACAACTGCACTCACATTGACAACTTCCTGAAACAGTATGACAACCCTGATTACTGAGACTCGATTGTCTTGGGATATATAAAGAAACAGATTTTATTATTTCCATTAACTGCATTCATAATGGTATAAACCCATACATGCAGCATACAATAGACAACAATGATCTTGGGTTGGGTTGATATAAGGGCATGTGAATGACTATCATGATGAGTCCACTAAAACTCTGTTCCCACATACAATGCAATGGTACCTGCTCAAAAGACCACCTCTCATGAAAGACCCGTTAGTTTTTAAGACCGCTCTTTCAAGACACTGGCCTCTAATTTCTTTGCTATCTTACCTGCAGAACATGCACCTGTCATATGTGACCACTCTTGTCTGGCTTTAAGAGTGGTCTTAAATAGGAGGTACCACTGTAGTCCATGTCATGCGAGGTCATCCCGAAGGCAGGCCCTGAAATAGCCTCTCTAGACAGGTAACCTCTCACTAGAGGTACAATAACACAAAAAGATAGTAGTAGGGACCTGCCAAAAAACAGTGGCCTTTCAAGCCAGGTAGTCTCTCATTTGGAGCGACTTATCAAGACAGGGGGCCACTGTACATAATCACTGATAACTGAACTATTCTCTATTGTATCAAGACAGGGGGCCACTGTACATAATCACTGATAACTGAACTATTCTCTATTGTAGGGTACTGCAGTGATAATTTACATTTTTTGAGTTGGCTTATATACTAAATGTGGACCCATACCTTAAAATTCAACCCTTTTTCCCCACTGCATATGCAGATATCAAATTTTCTTAAATATGTAAAAGAGGGATTGTGATGTTTTGCAACACTTGTTTCTTGCTTAGCCAAAAATAAATATTGAATTTACGTTGGTTTTGTTGTGTTAGTTTTATTTTGTTGATTCATTTACGAGGTATATATCAAGATCGGGAGTAATTTATTAAGGATTGGTAAGGTAGAAAAATGCAGGGATGAATACTAACAAGCTAACAGCTCCTGTGGTTGTGTACATTCAATTACTGAAGCAGTTGTCAACTAATATACAACACTGATAAGATCAAATAGGGTGGTAACAGAGTACACAAGTCATTATGACAGGTCTGCTGAAGTGGAGTATCTCACCGTGGTGCCCCCTCAAAGTCTGTGTATTTATATATGGAGGGTTGCCCAAGGGATATCACACATCAGAACACCTACTGTAAATATAAAAAATTGCTCCAACTAAATACCAATTTGAAAACAAATGTTGAGAGTTGCCAAATGAACACAAAATCACCATTAAAGACAATAAAAAGGACATACTATCAGTGTTGGTCCCCTTCATTAATGCTTGTGAATTTCCAGTCTAATTTGCAGGTGTATTAAAGACCCAGAGTCTGATCTCAGTATACATGTAACATACTAACATGGGTTGAAATTAGGGAAATCAGGGGAGTTTGGTTGCAATGCAACAATGTAAAATTTGTAAGGGCTAGTTTACAATCCCTATTTGCCCAAATGACAACTTTTTATTTCTCAACTTAATCGTTGTGGTGTTTTATAACAAGAAATGAGACGGACCAGGTATCACAAGTGGTCTGGTGGCATTTAGATACAGTTCACATACAAGTTACCCTGGTAAATGTAGAATACATTTTATACAATTCAGGGTATTCCCCAAAGCCGTATTACCCTAGAATTCTAGGGCTTTACATCTAAATTTAGGGCTTTGAAATCATTATCCCCATTATAATGAATAGGAGTGTGGGGCTTTAATTTTTCTATTGTTGCCATTTTTAGCAATCCCACTACTCTTTAAGAAAATCATAGGGAAAACCCTGCACTTAAATGACTCTAATAGGAATCAACTATTACATGTTTATTCAGCTGAATCTACAACACAGAATACACATAATTCTTGAATGTTGTGTACCTTTGCAGATGGGGTAACATAATGTGACCTTGTGGGTTATACACATAGATGCTTTTATAATATATAATTATGAAATGAAATATAGCATATCAAGTATTTCTTTGTGAATTGAAAATGGAAATTTTGACATTTGTTTTTTAAAATGAAGTCAAGGATATCAAGTATTTCTTTGTGAATTGAAAATGGAAATTTTGACATTTGTTTTGTATGTATGTATGTAAACGTATTTATTTCCAAGAATGGAACTGGATTACCCAGTAGCTATTACAAATAACTAGTCGAGGGGTTCTCCAGACATACAGAACACACAATAAATATACAAGACACACAGGACGGTACAAATCAGTTTTCAAGTTGGGATACAATCAGGTATAACAGAAGGTACCAATTATCAGTTAATGAACCGTCTGGTCTGGGTAATGTACAATTGAACAGCTGAAAAAAATTCAATATTTAACACATCCGAAAGGCTGGTACTACCAGACAGCATAATTTCTAGAAGTCTATCGCCGACATGATTTACTAATAAGTTAGGATGTACACCAGGAGCAAGCACATTTGCAACAGACCTCAGGAGTGTAAGTCTAAGTTGTTCAAAACGTGGGCAAAACAGGAAAAAATGACGCGTGTCTTCATTTAGGTAGTTGCATGAACAGGCAGAAGAGGGCAGGATATTAACTTCATATAAGTGGGAATTAAGTATAGACCTCCCTAGGCGAAGCTGGGTGTGAGTTATATTTGCAAAGCGATCACCAAACACGAAGTAATTTGGAATTTCATGGCGAAAGAACAGAACTTTGGCAAGTTTTACTTTGAAGATTGAAAGTGTTTGGGAAAGCTTGACATCATCAGGTAAGTCGTTCCAAAGGCGAATGGCGGATGGTAGAAACGAACTAAAGTAACGATCAGTCCTGCACTTAATTTGCCTTTGTTGGGGGGGGGGGGGGGGCCTGCGGAGGAGGCGGCCGGTCGGGGGTAAGTCGTAATTCGGGATTAATTCATATAGGTAAGGGGGGGTAAGCTTATTGAACATTTTGTAGAAGAACACTAATTTGAAAAATTGTCTGCGGGTGTGAAGCGGTTCCCAGCCAATTTCAGCCAATAGTCTATCACGTGACGAAAATTTCATAGCACCCGTACATATTCTAGCAGCTTCATACTGTATTCCTTCTAGGAGATCAGATAACTCTTGTGTGCAGTTGTCAAACAGGACACAACCGTATTCTAGGATGGGTCGAACCATGGTCAGATACAATTTTGATAAGGTTTTTCTGGAAAGTTTGAACTTAAGCCGTTTTAGAACAGATAGACGTTTACTCGCTACAGTGACAATGCGATTAATATGTGAGTGCCATTTTAAATCATGCGAGAGAGTGATACCTAAGTGAGTGTGGTGTGTAGCCTCCGGGATGGGTGTCTCACCAAGATACAAGGTGGGGTGAGTTACTTTGTCTCGTTTGCATGAGAACAGGACCGAAAGTAATTTAATGGCACTAAATGTCATGCGCCAGATCCGACCCCACATAGAGAGATGGCCGAGATCAGTATTAATGCGAGTCCCAGAGACTTCACGATCATAAATTATTTCGAGAATGCTAGTGTCATCGGCGAAGAGCCTGATGTCACACGTAATATTATCAACAATATCGTTAATATAAATTAAGAATAGGAGGGGCACGAGTATAGAGCCCTGGGGCACGCCTGCCTCGATAGGTAACCACGAAGAACTTTGACCATGAATGACAACCCTTTGGTGTCGATTACTGAGATAACTATCAAACCATTCAATAATTGGTGGGGGAAATGCCCAGTTGACGCATTTTAAAAAGGAGGCCTTCATGCCACACGCGGTCAAAGGCTTTAGAAATATCAAGGAAAACCATTCTGGCCTCTTTGCCTAGTTCTAGGCCATTGTAGATTTTGTGAACAGTTACTATACTGATTAACTGGTTTATTGTGGAATCATTAGAAACGAAGCCAGAATTTCGCCTAGTTAGGAGATTATTACTCATTAAATACTCATACAATTTATTGTAAACTAATCTTTCGAAGATCTTAGATACGTTGCATAATAGGGAAATTGGTCGGTAGTTTGATTTTAATTGTGTATTAGCTTTCTTGTGAACCGGGCATATATTGGATTTCTTCCACTGCGTAGGAAATTTACTATTGGTTAAAGAAATGTTGAATAATCTAGTAAGGGGCTCGGAAATACTTGGACTAGTTTGTTTGAGAAGAAAGTTGCTCAAGCCATCAGGGCCTGTCGCGGAGCTAATTTTGAGCGAGGTAATGACTTTAAGGACATCATTTTCATTCAAAACAAAGGGGTCTAGCCTGGCATCTGTGCGATACATAAAAGCAGGTAATGGGGGTGAGTTGTCGTCTGTAGGTGTTCTGCACTGGCTAGCAAAATATTGGTCAAAAACTTCAGCTTTCTCAGAATAATTAGAGATGATGTTGTCATTTTCGATGAGGGGTGGGATGCTAGGATGCAACTTACACCCTAATATAGATTTTGACAAATTCCACCACTTCTTTACATTAATTTCTCTACAGTCTAGTTCAGACCGAAGTTTGGGGAAATAGGTCCGGATTGCCTTTTTGTTTGCCGAAACAGAGATATTCCGGCAGCGCTTGTAAAATTGGTAGAGCCTTTCGGTAACAGGGGAAGGATTGCCATTGTCTTTTTTAAGAGATTTCTTATAACTTTTCCATGCTCGGTTCCGTCTACGTATTAAGAGTTTAGTATGGCCAGTTACCCAAGGTTTGTCCTTCGGCCTGATGAGCACTTCTTTACAAGGAATGAATTCTTTTGCAGCATCAATAAACAATTGAGTCCAATAATCTACGTACTCCTCTACCGTATTGAAAAGATCAAAGCCAATGCCCCAAGGGGCATGGGAAAGAGCATCATTTAGTTCATCAAAGTTGCCACGTTTATAATCCCAAACTGTTCTTCTAAAAGCTTGGTCATTGGGAAAGGTGATAGAAATTGTACAAAAGATAACAGAGTGGTCCGAATTAGCTACTGGAGGAAGAACACCACTATCTAGGATGTACCCAGGTGAGTCTGTTATGAGTAGATCAAGGAGGTTATTCGAAAATTCGGTTGAGCGAGTTGGTTCATTTATGATTTGGAATAAATTATTGCGAGCAATGAGATCAACAAGCTTTGTAACAAGCTCGCTGCCAGCATGATCTGAGTCCCACGTTGAACAGCGATCGTTAAAATCACCGGTTATAATAATAGTTTTGGGATTTAATTCCATAGCTTTAGATATAGATTCCGAAAAATCAGAGAGAAATGCGTCACGTTCGTAAGCAAGTTGACCCGGTGGGCGGTAGTAGACTCCAACTAAGGCTAGGCCACGATCTGTAGCAATTTGAGCCCAGAGACATTCACAGTTTTCCGATTCGAGTTCGGAGCAGCGGGTACATGGTAAGGATTCTTTGACGTATATGGCAACACCACCACCGTGGCTGGCCCGGTCGCGTCGGAGAGGAGGCTGGTAACCTGGAATGGATAATAATTGGTTCGGGTAGCTCACATCGAGCCAGGTTTCGGATAAAGTGATAATGTCCATATCTTCGGCTTGGGCAAAGACATGGACTTCATCTAACTTTCCATCACTTTTAAGACTACGAATATTGATATGACAGAGTTTAACTTTTTTTAAGCTTTGCGGTCCAGGGTTTGTATGAATATCAATGGCTGATAAAAGGAAGTAATATAACACCACGAGGGCATGTCGCATACTAAGAAAATTATTGTACAAGAGTAGCAGAAATAATACAGGTAGGAACGACAGTGCTGCGCCAACTTGGTCTGCGTCATAATTTTCAATTGTGACTTTCAGCAGAAATTTGGATAAGTGAAAAAGCCCAATTGCCGCCCTGAATTGTTCTAAACTACAGCCCATGTCGGTATGAAGTGGGAAAAAATCTTAACTGCAACTACTGAGACCTGTTTTGTGCGTGATTCTACCAGCAGAAATACAAAAATACAGTAGCGAACAGAGTTCAATAGATTCAAGCTTACAAGATACACATCAGATGATTTAAAGTAAGTTACGTAACACAACTTGGCAAACAGAATGATGCAAATAGGAAATAACACATAAGTGACATGAAATATGCGATGAATGTAGCTGATTGATACAAACATTGAAGCGTGTGCATAAGCACCAATTAGAAAACAACATAAAAAACAAAAAAGATAGAAACATGAAATGAACATTACAAGTGTAAGTAAACCTTGCATGGTTCAAAAATGAGACAATATCTGGAATAATTATCCGTTAGATATGGAAAGCGTTTAAATAAGTACTATCAGTGGCGTGAAATGTTTGTAACTAATGACAAATATCGGTAGTAACACGTGTTTTCAAACATGGGCATTTAGGCTAATAATAACCTGATGACGTTGGTGCGCATCACCAATTGTACAGACAATGCACTCAAAACAAGAGTAAACAGACTTTAAGAGTCTACAAGCTATGTTATATACACCTGTACATTATCAGAGAAAAAAAAATCAAATCAACATGATAACCAAGGTTGTTGAGCATAAATGATAGGGAACAAGTTAATGATGCTATCACATCGATGCATGTGTGTGTAAAGACCCAATGACTTACTCAAGGTTAGACCATGGAGCTACAATATGGCTCCATGGTTAGACATACAATCAACTAAGTTTAAGATTAAATGACAGCTGGTAATACCGCAAATGTTAATGATCGAGCCAACAAGTGGTAGTAGATATATATGTTACGGAGGCTCAAATTGTACATCGAAGACATCGAATAACGAAGCAAGCCGGTGCTTCAGTGTGCATGTGTCGTAGTGCATGTAGTATGTGGAACACACAGCCATGTATGCATAAGCATCATTTTGGATGCACAATCACAAACGAGTAGGTATAACTAGCAACAGCGTTCATGTATTAGACCTCAACTCAAAGTTCAACAGATAGCAGAACACAACAACTGAGCGAGGATTAGGCAACCAAAGAGCATATGGTAGGTTACGGCAGTAAGATCAGTATACAACGAATGCTGTGAAGCATAATGTAAGTTACGTTATACCTCAATTGGCAGTGAAGAAAGTAATGAACACATCATACAGCCGACAACTAGTACATGAATGATATATGTATATATATATGTTACAGTGGTTCAAATTACGCACCAAACTATGAGACATCGATAAATAACGAAGCAAACCAGTGCTTCAGTATGTCTTAATATATGGAGCGCACAGTCGTGTGTTATTACATAAACACCATTTTGAATACACATCACATTTAAGTATGACTGGTAAAAGCATACATCTACAAGAACCTCACTAAAGTTCAGCAGTTCGTGTACAAAACAAAATATTTGGGCGCGGATAAGTCAACCAAAGATCATGTGGGAAGTTATGGCACTAAGACTCAATCGATGGTGTGAAACACAGTGAACCTCAGCTGGCAGTGAAGAATATTATGAACATAAATACAGCCGACAGCAGGTACATAAAAGATAATGTTGCAGCAGCTCAAAGTACACATCAAAATCATCAAACAACAAGGCAGACCGGTGCTTCAGCATATATCCTAGAATACGATGGAACATACATGTCATGTATTGTTACATAATCATCATTTTGAATACACAAGCACATTCAAGTATGTATTGTTGCAAGCAGTAAAATCCATGGACGACGCGCGCTAGAGAAGCAATGAATAGTAACTAGCAAAAGTTCCTGGATCTTAATTGCATATCTGTACCACAGTTGTCTTAAGATAATTATGACACATCTTACAATGAATTGATATGCATGTGCGATTAGAGCTCAAAATCTGAATACATGTTTCCACTTTCTAAAAACCAACCCATGATAAAGTTAGGCATCCAAGTATGAGCGCTAATTTGTGGTTAACGGCATCGGATAACCGATTAATATACATGCACCTCCATGGACCTAGACAATATATAAACACTGCATGGCTGAGCAACAAACAAAACCATAGTGAAAACATTGTGTTATGATAGTATGATGTCGATTAACTAAATTGTAGGCCATCAGTCAGATATGTATGATAAATAATTTTCTTTAGTGGGAACTAGTGTGATGATAAGATCATGAACAATTAGGAGTATAATATGTCAGGAACAGGTAACCAGGCAAATTGATTGTCTCACAAGGTGAACACAACTTCAGTTGATAGTTAGTTTAGCATTGGGCTTCCACAGTAATGTTGTTCGTTGAAAAACCACTTGAGAGCACTCATAGCAAGACTTAATGGGATTACCAGTGGGCATCAGAGAGTCAAGAGCCAGTCACGGGATGATCAACTTCAGGTAACCCCAGATCGGAGTTGAAACATGCCTGAGTTGCGCTTGTACAGGAAAATGCACGTGACACAAACAAGGATCACAGTTGAACGGTCACGAATTTATAGTTCACGATCACTCCTGTTGAAATGGACCGAGATCGTCCAAACTGTGGATTTGAACAATACGACCTCCACCAGCACGTTGACCCTGCCTTGGTTCCCACGCATTGTTTTCCCTGATATATACTCTTCCGTCAGTGGACCAGCCTGAGTGTATGGCTCCTTGCCTGCGCAATCTGCGTGCAACAAACAATATATGGGCACGTTTCTTTGTCAGATCTTCAGATATGAAGGCCCCGTTTGAATTTTTCCTCGATTTGAAAAACTTTTCCCGCCATCGATAAGTGACAAATCTCACAATTATAGCTCGGTTTTTACCGGCTACTTTCTTGCCTACTCGGTGTGAGCGGCTGATATGATCAGGCTTTAAGTCAAAACCCAGTTTTTTGGCATGATTGATGATCATTTGATCAGTGCTTTCATTTTCCTGTTCAGGATCTTTGAACCATACTCGGAGACAATTTCTTCTGCTGTACTGTTCAGCTTCGTCTATCGCGTCTTCAAGTTTTTCAACTTTCGCCTCCAAGGCTTTCGTTTTAGCTTGCTACTCAGAAGTGTCTTTTAAGTATTTTGTTTCCAAAGCATCAAATTTCGCTTCTAACTCAGTGGTATCTTTTGATTATTTGGCTTCAAGATCGTTTATACGTTTGATTATATGGTCAACTTCACCTTTGACAACCTCGCGTATAATCTCTCTTAGCTGCACTGTACGTGGGTCTTCCATCAACTTTAATATTTCAGACACATTATCAGGCACATTTTCGGAAATATGTTCAGCTACGGTTACTTTAGGGGGCGGTGTAAGACCGGAGGGAGACTCCCACGGTCTTTGCGGTCGCTTATTACCAGTATCAGGATTTACCTGTTGATTTGCACTGGCGTCCTTTGTCTGGTGTTCTGTCATGGCGGGATATTTGAATGTAGACGGTTTGATAGTTAGCCACTTTAACGTCCAACTTCAGTCCTTAAAGCCCGGCAAACCAGCTATTTTGTGTCTCGACAGCCTTCACAACATGAGTGGATATATCACGTAATCCAGCTAAAAGCCAGATGCATAAATCCAGAGTGTTTTTTGTCAAAAATATTAGAGCTCTGTGAAAACCATCCAACTGGACACGCGCATTCGCAACTTTTTTTGGGGTCTACATGCAATGATTCAATACCATATTCCACATTAATTAGTCTGTAGCTTACGTACAATTTTACTTCTTAACCTGTTCTCATTTTTCCCCTTGAATTTTGTTAAATTTTAACATGGATGCATACAATCGCACATTATATCGATACTGACAATAGCACAGGCACACTGCTCGTTGTGAAATTACCTGTGAATTCCAAGTGCTGTGTGACTCAGTATACAATTATTTGGTGAATTATTTACATCAAAGAAAATGGGTAACTTCATGATCGGCCATGATCTTGTATGATTATGAAAATGATAAATCCCGGTTCCCAAAAAACAATTCTAAATATCAGACTAATATACAGAGTCTAGGCTCACCATAACCCTGACCTTATGTTTGGACCGAGACCATGTTGCCGCCTTATATTACATTTAAACGAAATCTGAAATTTGTCCACGTCCAAAGTCTAAAATAACTAATAGTTCCATGTTTAAGAAAGTTGCAGACGCCACAAGTTGAATCCGCGTCCATAATGCCATGTATGTACTCTCACACCAAACTTTCACGGACAAATGAAGATTGTACCTGACGGACATCGCGTACATTGCGAGATTGTACCTCACGGACATCGCGGACATTTCGAGATTGTACCTGTTGCGTGTCAACAGCATGGTGAAGCGAGCAGACGAGCAGGAATGTGTTTGGCTCTTTTGCTATTGTGTGGGATAGACAACCGAGGAAATGGTTGTGCGTGAAAGAGAAATGACCAGCTGGAGGGGTTCCACTATAGTTGCGCAGGCTTGACTGATGAAACTTTACCCGAAGGCGACTGGTTTTATCAAGCATGCCAGCCTACGACTACGTACTCAAGGCCAGAGGGGCTTGTTTCGTGGCTGCAAACACCGATCAGAGCGAGGTGGCCGCCAGTCTGTGTTTAGGGATGATACAGACTGGGGGCCACCTTGCCCCGCTCCGTGTTTGTAGTCACGAAACAAGCCCCTGTGGCTCAGGCCAGGGCTAGCTCCAGAGAACGCAACCCATTGATATTGTTGGCGATTTTTATTAGGGTTAGTCCTAATAAAAATCGCCAATGGGCTGGGTCTCCTAGAGCTAGCCCAGTGGCACTGGCAGTGCCAGGTCGTCAGAATCAATTCTAAAATCAAAATGCAAAAACAGTAAGTTGCTTTGTTGATATGCGATTTTTCTCGTTTGGTTTCGTCAGCTATATGACTTCTGAATCGAGAACATACGAATCAGTGATACAGAATTATCATATAATTTTTATAATTGAAAACGTTGTCATGACGCTGTTTTAATTAAAATGAACAGATAACAGGTTGCTGTTAACGGTAGTATTAATATCTCGTTAATACGGAAATTGGTAAAATGCTGGTCTGCAAAATGCAGGTCGGCATTCTGGAGGTCAGCAATTAATTTTCACGGATATTCTCGCTGTAGCATGTTACTCATGGCCTCTGACCGCTTATATTTTTTCAGAATGTATTTTTACGCTAGTCAGATACTAGATGATATAATGCATCACCCCTCCTAAGGCCCCATAAGAAATATATCTTGTTTATAATCACTTTTGTTTTTAAATATGGGGCGGGAGGGAGGATTTTATTTTTATTTTTTAATCCACGATTTATTCAAATATTTGACAAGAGCCTTACTCTCGTTCACTCTGATCCCCATCCAAGGCTTTATGATACGTGAACCACGCGTTATTTGAAGAGCAAAGATAATCTATACCTGTCAACATTCAGTGCAGAAATGTTTATAACCCTGTGTGCTCCGGACACCCATAACAATATTTTTTTCACCTTTCAATTGACGGCACACCCCTAAATATACATGCAGGCTACTGCATTCTCTGTTTTAGTTTCTTTTTGACAGATATCAAACCAAAGTAAATTCCCTACGTTTAGTCTTTTCCTTCTTCAATGCCATAACTGTTTCACATAAACTGTGTGACACGAACCCAAACTAACAAAGTTTCCAAACATCTATCTTCTCAATGTTTTTACTTAATCACTTAAACTGTCAGACAATATGTTTCAAAGTGAACAACATTTCCTAACAGTAACACTTTCCTCAATGCAGCAGTAGTTTCACTTCAAATGTGCAATACGAACCAAAACTGACATATTATTTTCTGACATTTACGTTTGCTGTCTTTTCACTTAATCACATAAACAGCCAGACATGTGCCAAATTTAAATAAAATCTTAAAAGATACTTTCCTCAATGAGGCAGTCGTCTCGCTTTAACTGTGCAATACAAAACATAACTAATATTATTTCCTTACATTTATGTTCTCTGTACGTCTTTACACTCAATCACTTAAACAGCCAAACATGGACCAAATTTAACAATATTTCCCAATATTTGCTTTCCTCAATTCCTAAACATACTCTCTTTCATTTCAAATGTGTGATACGTACCAAAAGCTAATAATATTTCCTAACAATTATTTTACATGAACTCTTCCACTTAAACTGCCAGCCACGTCCCCAAAACTAGCAAAATTCCTAACATTTTTATTACTTTCCAAATTACTTAAACTGGAAGTCTTCCACTTAAACTGCCAGCCACTTACCAAAACTAATAAAGAGAGAATTAATTACTTTCTTCGTCTTTTACTATTACATTTCACTAAGTGATCGTCAAATTAAGGATGTAATCTGATACATCATTTAATGTTAGAAATTTATTGTAGATTTTTTTGTAAATCTTCGTTTAATTAAGGTTTAACTAAATGTTAGAAACTAATGTGAAATTTTAGATAGTGATCGTCAAAATAGATTGACAAAAGGTTCCATTCTGATAGTACCTAACTAAGACTTAATATTATTGACAATTTCAAAGACATGGCCCAAATGCTTTTTGAAATACTGCCACTTGAAATATGGCTCATACATGTAAACAATAGGCTTTTTTTTTCAAAAATGACCCTCTTTCCCCGTGATCCTGATAAAATGGCAAAAAAAAAACAAAAACAAAAAAACAGTCAGTGCCAGATAGAGTGAAAGGACCCCTGAGAATGGGTGGGTGGGGGGGGGTAGATTTTTGTCGTAGAGATCTGTTGGGTAAAGACAAATGTGTGTGCGTCATCCAGAATCTCTCAAAAAAATAAATAAGCACCAGGAAAGGTGAAGGTGACATCTTGAGATTGAGCTCAAAGTACAAAGAGAGACTGAGAAAATTGTTAGAAACAAACGTTATTCTGATTTTTGTTGGGGGGGGGGGGGGGTTGCCACAGATGAGAAAACCATTGCTTGTCTGCAGCTTGGCAGTCTGCAACGCTTACACTTACGGCAGTAATATAATATTAATCAAATCGACCAGGTTTTCTTCATAATATTGATAAACTAAGAAAGTTAACATTTCTTCACTTACTTACGTAATTTATTAAGAAATTAAGCAAACCTAGTACAGAGAAAATATCTAGATAGTATTTGGCAAAGAGGACGTATGTTGTTCATCACGAGATGGGAGGTCAGCCTTATTTGTCTTCAAATAGTGTGGGAAAATAGACTTCAAACCCAAACATGTATACATATTTTAGACGTTCTTTGCGCAATTTCTGAATAAATTAGCCTGTAAGTCAAGAAATATTTCTTTTACGTTATGAATATCATGAAAAGATATTCAGGATATTCGATTTGATGAATATTGTTGAGTATGCAGCAACCATGTTGTGCAGGGGGAAAACTACAATAGCTAGACCAGCTATACTGGATTTTAAATTTCCGAAGGTTAACGGCGTTTTTAAGTTTAAATTAAAACAGGTAATCAAATAATGTCAGTTAGAATCATAGAAATGACTTAAGTCAAATTATGGTAGCATCTACAAGTGTTTCTAAAGACCGAAATGACAAATATTTTGAAATTGTTTATTATATATAAAATTATATATTAAGAAAATATGCCATCAATCAATCGATCAATATGCAATGAGAAAGGATGCTATGATTGATCATATCGCATTTCAATATATCTTCAATTGGGTTTTTAGATTAGATTGAGCAAAGAACACATATGACGTTGCTTGAAAGATACCAGGCGACATTTCCTAAGATTCAAATATACATTTTTGCTTGATTCTATTTTTGAAACGACAAGTAGATGCATACATTCACTTAATTTATTATAAAATTAATTAGAATTCACCTAATTTCTTCTAAAATTAATTAAAATTCACTACATGTCTAACAAAAAGTTAAACAAGCTAAGAAATATTTTGTATGTTGGCAATATAATCACAAGAAATATAACAGCTAGACCTAGAGAAATTGACGAGCATTTCTAAGTAGGGTAACGAATTTTTTTGTACTATTGGAAGTAGCCTATTCTAGATGGACTGGCATCAATGGCTTTCTAATTCCCAAAGGTGAACGTCTTTATTTTGTTTTTGATAAGGTCAGAATTTAAAGAAGTGTATTCAACATAAAAGCCATTAAGTGGGATGATAATGAGTATGGCCAATAAATCACACGCATTCTATATGTAAGACCGATTAAAAAGAAACCCACACACTGCAACATCATGATTTCAGGAGATTGCTTACTTCCGTGGAATATGAAAAAGGGCAATCTAACAAATCTTCAACCCTAAAATGATAATGCTGAAAATGATGTTTTGTTTTGAATGATGGTGTAGATGAAAGACAAAGGAAGATGATGTTGATGATGATGATGATGATGATGACGACGACGACGACGACGATGACTGGTGATCTTGGTGGTGAAAATGATGATGATGATGATGATGATGATGATGATGATGATGATGATGATGATGATGATGATGATGATGATGATGACGACGAAGACGACTTGGTAAAGATCATTAATCATTATTTTATTTTTGCAAATAAAGACGAAATATCTAAATAATATTTGGCAAACAGGAGGTATGCTGTTGATTGCAAAATGAGGCCTCATCCTTCCTTGTTTTCAAATATTCTGGGAAAACACTTCAAAGTGAGCCGTCTGCACATATTCAAGGTATTCTTCTCTTAATTTCTTAATATATAAGGCAAGTGGGATAAGAAATAAGTCTTGAGTTATCAACATTATGTGAAATATATAGATGTTGACATGATGGATATTGTCGAGTATGGAATCGACCATGTAGTACTAGGGAAAAACCTACAATAGAGAGACCAGGTGGTATGGATTTAAAATTTCCATAGGTGAATAAAAAGGCAATCAAAGAATGCCATTCAGAATCATAGTAGTGATGATGATGATGATGATGATGATGATGATGATGATAATGAAGATGATGATGTCTCACAGCATATTGATAGATTTAAGGCGAATTTATAATACAGTATTTTTGATACACATGAATATCGCTTAAAATAATGAACAATTCGGTCTTTAGAAGAACTGTCCGATGCTAGCACCAATTGACTTAATTCTATATTCCTAATATCACCTAGCTTATTGAATATTGGCACCATGATCATGTTGATGATGATTGTAATCTTCCTCATCATTATCACTACTATGATTCTGAATTAAATTCTTGGATTGCTTGTTTTAATTCAAAGTCATAAAAGTCATTCACCTTTCCAAATTTAAAATCCCTTACAGCTGGTCTCCCTATTGCAGGTTTTTTTACCTAGTACAACATGGTTGTTGCCACACTCGACAATATTTATGAAATGAACATCATTGAATTTTGTTCATAATATTGATAAATTCAGAAATATTTCTTGACTTACTTGCCTAATTTATTAATAAATGAAGTGAAAAACATCTGGAATATGTGTAGATGTTTGGGTTTGAAGTGTGTTTTTCCAGAATATTTGAAGACAAAGAAGACTGACCTGCCATCTCGCAATTAACATACATCCTCTTTGCAAATTCTATCTAGATATTTGGTTTATATTAGCAGAAATATTTTTACTGATTATAAATTCTTACATCATCATCATCATCATCATCATCATCATCATCATCATCATCATCATCATCATCATCATCATCATCATCGTCATCTTAACCAAAATCATATGACACTCAGAAGATTGTTTACTTCTGTGGAATATGAAACTGATTTCATGTTTCGAATGATTGTGCAGAAAAAGATAATGGTGATGATGATAATCATCATCATGTTCATCATAATCATCACCATCGTTATCATAATCTTCTGTTTCTTCATCACCATCATTCAAAACATAACATTATTTTTAGCATCATCATTTTACGGGGGGAAGATTTGTTAGCTTACCTTTTCAGTATTCCACAGGAATAAACAGTCTTGTGAAATCATGTTGTTGCAGTATGTTTTATTTGGAATAATGTTATATATTTGCCATACTCATCAACATTATCATTCTGCTCAAACACTTTGATGTTAGTTGATATTCTTTAAATACTGGTCTTATCTAAATTTGAAAAAAGACGTTCACGTTTGGATACTAGAAATCCATTGATGGCTGTCCACCTATTAAAGGCTTTTCCCCATAGTAGACAACAATTGTTACCCTATTTTACAGTATTCATCATCTCGTCATGGTTTAATTGTAATTTGTTCATAATACTGCCAGGATACGAAAAATGTCTAAGCTTGTTTAACGAATATTTTGACAGAAATTGAGTGAATTTTAATTGCTTTCATAAGAATTTGAATGAATTTTAATTAATTTAATAAGAGATTAAGTGAATTTTAGATAATTTTATCAGAAATTTACGGAATAAATGCATATGAATGTCTTTTCAAAAATAGACTTTATGAAAATATAAATTTAATATTATAAAATGCCGCATGGTCTCTTGCAAAGGACATCATATAAGCGCTTTGCTCACTGCTATCTTAAACACTACTGAATGTATATTGATATGCATTCTGATAAACTATGGTATCATTTCTCGTTGTATAATGATTGATTTGAGGCGTATTTATAACATATTATATGTGACATATAAATAATGTTTAAAATAATTGTCATGTCGGTCTTTAGAACCATTTTTAGATGCTACGACAAATTGACTTATACCTATATTACCAAATATCACGTAGCTTATTGAATATTGGGCCTATGATAATCATGATAGTTTCAGGAGATTGTTTACGATGATGATGTCTGTTATCATAATCATTATGATATGATAAACTTAGTACAATTTGACTTAAGACCAAATTCCCAAATGTCACATAGCTAATTGAATATTGGCCCTTTGATTCTTATTAAGATGACGATGTAACATCATCATCATCATCATCATCATCATCATCATCATCATCATCATCATCATCATCATCATCATCATCATCATATTCTCCTAACAATCATTCGAAACATATAATTTTTAGCATTATCATTTTAAGTGTAACTTAAATCAGGCTATCAAAGAATGACAGTAGTGATGATGATGATGATGATGATGATGATGATGATGATGATGATGATGATGATGATGATGATGGTGATGGTTATCATTGTAAACATTGTTTATGTACTTCGAAAATAAACATATTGTATAAATACGCCTTAAATCAGTCAATGCAAAGGTAAATGATGCTGTGGTATTTCATATTGGGTATCAATATACCTTCAGTAGGGTTTTAGGTAGTATTGAGAAAAGGTCACATATGACACTCTTTTGTAAGATACCAGACGATATTTCCTGATATTTAAATACATATTTTTGATAAAGTCTATTTTTTAAAAAGACAAGCATATGCATATATTCACTTTTTATGAAATAAATAATTAAAATACGTTTAATGTTAACCCAAATAATACTTAAAACAGTCTAAAAAATCTTTAGTATCTTGCCAATATTATGATCAGAAATATAACAGGAAGACTGGGAGGATTTGATGCAGTAGCGTAACAAGTATTTTCTAGTATGGGGAAAAGACTACAATAGATGAGCCGGCATCAATGGCTTTCAATTTTCAGAGGTGAACGTCTTTATTAACTTTTGGTAAGACTAATATTTAAATGATGCTACTCAACGCTAAAGTGATTGAATAGTATGGTAACGATGGTGAGTTTGGAGAAATATACGAGTCAAATGCCAAACAAAACATACTCTGACATTTCTGTTGAAAATAATACCAAGGTACTATATATTTCCTAGCTGATTTAACTTATTTCTTTATCAGAAACTATGTGAATTTTAATCAAAGTTTTGAAAAATTATGTTTATTTTAAATAATTTATACGAAATTAAGTGAATGGATGCATCTGCTTGTCGTTTTAAATATAGACTTTACCAAAACTATGTATTTGAATATTAGGAAATGTCTCCTGGCATCTTTCAAAGAACGTCATATGTGCTCCTTTTCCAATACTTTCTAAAGCCCAATTGATGATATATTGATATGCGATATGATAAATGAAAGCATCATTTTGTTTGCACATTGATTGATTTAAGTCGTATTTATTATATATTATTTTTCATATGAATAAATAATGTTTAAAATCACTGTCATTTGGGTCTTTTGATATATTTGAAGATTGTAGAATCAAATAACCTAAGTATATATTTCCAAACATCATATGATTTATTGAAAATTGCCCCCATCATCATCATCATCATCATCATCATCATCATCATCATCATCATCATCATCATCATCATCATCATCATCATCATCATCATCATCATCATCATCATCATCACTACCATGATGCAAACTAACATTCTTTTTTGTCTTTTACCATTAAATCTTATACAAGATGTTCACCTGTGAAAATTTAAAATCCATTATAGCTGGTCTCCCTATTGTAGGGTCTGTCCCCAGTACAACAAGGTTGTTGCCATACTCGAAGATATTCATCAAATCGAATATCGTGAATGTGTTGTTTATAATATTGATAACTTAAGAATTATTTCTTGACTTACTTGCTTAATCTATTAAGAAACTAAGTGAGGAATAGCTTAAATATATGTGAATGCCTGGGCTTGAATTTTGCTTTCCCAAGATAGACAAAAAGTTGACTGAGGTAAGAAATCTTTCGTATCATGGCAATATTATGAACAGAAATATTACAGGTAGGCCTAGAAACATTGACAGACATTGTTGAGTGATCTTAGCAAAATTTAATAAGGACATTCAGCTTTGGAAATTTGAAATCCATGTATGATAGTCCAACTACTATAGGCTTTGCCCCATAGAAGATAGTACATGTTATCCTACTAAACAATACTCATCAATTCCTCCAGTCTTAGTTGTGATATTTCTGTTGATAATATTACCAACATACGGAAGATTTGTTTGCTTATTTAACTAATTTTAAAAGAAATTAATTCAATGTATGCACCATTTGTCTTTTGAATAAAAATGGAAGTAAAAAATATACGTTTAAATATTGGAAAATGTCACCTGGTATCTTTCAAAGAACTTTATGTGTGCACCTTCATCAATAATATCCAAAACCCAATTGAAGGCATATTTCTATCCAATATGACAAAGCATAGCATCATTTCGTATTGCTTATTGATTGATTTAGGGCTTAGTTATAAAACAATTTCTTTGTTATAGATAAATAATGTTTAAATCATTGCCATTTCAGTGTTTACAAAAAACTTTTAGATGGTTAAGTCTGTATTTCCAAATATTAAATAGCTTACTGGATATTGGCCATATTATTATCAAAATAATGGTAATATTGACGATGATGATTATGATGATGACGACGACGACTAAATATATAATCAATTACAGCTAGATTATTTATTGTAGGTTTTTTCCCCGAGTACAACATGGTTGTTGCCACATTCGATAATAATTATCAAATCGACTATCTTGAATATTTTTTCATAATATTGGTTACCAAAGAGGCATGGTTTGACTTACTTGCCTATTTATTAAAACAAAAAGTGACTATGTTGAATATGTGGAGATGGCTGGTTTGAAATATGTTTTGAGAGAATATTTGAAGACAAAGAATGCTTAACTCCCCCGCCTCCATCTCGAAAATCGACAATACCTCATCTTTGCCATATGCTATCTAGATATTTGGTCTATATTTACGAAAATTATATGGTTATTGAACCTTGCAGAACTCCTCCTCCTCCTCCTCCTTCTCCTCCTCCTCCTCCTCCTCCTCCTCCTCTTCCTCATCATCATCATCATCATCATCATCATCATCATCACCTACACCACCAATATCATCATATCACCATCATCTGCATGTTCTTTTTCTTGACCTTTCGAATCATACCATCGTTTTCAGCATCATTATTTTAAGGATGGAAGATTTGTTACTTTACTTTTCCAGTATTTCAGACAAACAATCTCCTGAAATCATGTTGTTGCAGCATGCTTTATTTGGTATTTTCCGTATATGTTTGAGTATACTAATCACCATAATGATTCTACTCAATCACTTTTTGTTGAACATCATTCTTTAAATCTTCATCTGGAGTATGTATTTGAATATAAGGAAATGTGTTCTTCACCTTTTTTCTTTTTCACCTTGATTTGAATCATAACATCATTGTCAGCATTATCATTTTAAGGGTGCAATATTAGTAAGTTTACTCTCCCAACATTCAACAGAAGTAAACAATCTCCTGAAATCATCTTGTTGCAGTTTGTTTTATTTGGAATATGTCTCATGTAGTTCACCATACTCACCATCATTATCATACTACTGAGTCAGTTTATATTGAAAAGTGGTCTTTTCAAAATTAAATAAATGCGTTCACATTTGGAAATTTGAAATCCATTTATGCAAGTCCACCTATCCACACTGCTTTATAATATTCAGCAAATCCTCTAGGTCTACCTGTAATATTTCTATTTATGATATTTCCAAGATACGAAAGAATTTGTGGCTTATTTAACTAAATTTTTATCAGAAATTAACATGAATTTTAAACAAATTTATCAGAAATAAGAAAAGAACAAAATATTTGTTCTCATAATATTGATAGATTAAGAAATATTTCTTGAATTACTTGCTTACTTTTTTTCAAAAAATAAACGAAGAGTATCTTGAATATGTGTGGATGGCTGGGTCTCAGGTCTGTTTTTCCAGAATATTTGAAGACAAAGAGGACTGACCCCCCATCTCACAATCAACATGAAACCTACCTTTTGCCAAATATTATCTAGATATTTGGTCTATATTTGCAAAAATATTGTAACGAGTATGAAATCAAATGATCATCAACAACAGCATCATCATCATCATCGTCTCGTCTTAGCCATCATCATCGTCGTCATCATCATCATCATCATCATCATCATCATCATCATCATCATCATCATCATCATCATCATCATCATCGTCATCGTCATCCTGCCGAACCATTCATCTACACATATTCGACATATTCTTTGCTTACTTTCTTAGTAAAGTAGGGAAGTAAGTTAGGGAATATTTCTTACGTTATCAGTATTATCAAAGAAAAATAAAGATATTCAATTTGATGAATATGGCAAAAAAATGTTGTATAGGGGGAAAACCTACAATGGGGTGACCAGCTATAACGTTTTTTTTTTTAATTTCCAAAGGTGAAAGTCACTTTTGAGATAAAATTAAAACAGGCAATCAAAGAATGTTATTGGGAATCATAGTAGCGATGATAATATCGATGATGATGAGATGCTGCTGATGATCATGATCAAAAGCAGAATCATCATAATCGTCAGGCCAATATTCAATGAACTATGTGATGTTTGGGAATAGAGATTTAAGTCAATATAAACTGACTGAGTAGTATGATAATGATGGTGAGTATGGTGAAATACATGAGGCATACTGCAACAGAATAATTTCAGGAGATTGTTTACTACCCTGGAATACTGGAAAAGTAAAGTAACAAATATTCCATCCTTAAAATAATTAATGCTGAAAACGATGGTATGATTCGAATGGTGAAGAAAAAGAAGATGAAGATGATGATGATATGATGATATTGGTGGTGAAGATTACGACGATGATGACGACGACGACGACGACGACGACGATGATGATGATGATGATGATGATGATGATGAGTCCTGCAAAGTTCAATAATCATATACTTTTCGCAAATATAGACCAAATATCTAGATAGCATATGGCAAAGATGAGGTATTGTCGATTTTCGAGATGGCGTGGGGGGGGGGGGGTTAAGCATTCTTTGTTTTCAAATATTCTCTTAAAACATATTTCAAACCAGCCATCTCCACATATTCAACATAGTCACTTTATGGTTTAACAAATTAGGTAACTAAGTCAAACCTTTTCTCTTTAGTAATCAATATTATGAAAAAATATTCAAGATAGTCGATTTGATGAATATTATCGAGTGTGGCAACAATCATGTTGTACTCGGGGGAAAAAACCTACAATAAGTAATCTAGCTATAATTGATTATGTATTTAGTCGTCGTCCTCATCATCATAATCGTAATCGTCAATATTACCATCATATTGATAATCACATGGCCAATATCCAGTAAGCTATTAATATTTAATATTCACCATCATTCGAAACATAACTTTCAGCAATATCATTTTAAGGGTGCAACATTTTGGTAGTTTACTTTTTTAATATTCCACAGAAGTATACAATGTTCTGAGATCATATTGTTGCAGTATGATTTGTTGGAATTTGTGTCATATATATGACCACACTCATCATCATTATCATCCGCCTCAGTCACTTAAATCATGTTGAACAACATTCTTTAAATACTGGTCACATCACGATTTAATAAAGATGTTCACCGTTGGAAAGTTGAAATCCATTGATGGCTGTCCACCTATTCTTGGCTTTTCCCCATAGCAGAAAATACTAGATACCCTAGTTAACAATATCTATTAATTCCTGTAGGTGTACCTGGGATATTTCTGTTAAAAGTATTACCAAGTTACTGAAGATGTCTAAGCTTATTTAACCATTTTTGTCCTTTTATGGGAATTTGAATGAATTTGTCCGAAAATTAAATGACGGCCATTTAATTTTATAAGAAATTAAGTGGATATATGCATCCCCTTGTCGTTTCAAAAATATACTTCATCCACAATATATATACTTGAGTATAAAGTAATATCGCCTGGCATCTTTCAAAGAACGTCAAATGTGTTCTTTGCTCAATATCATCTAAAACCGAAAGGAAAGTGTATTGATCTGTGATATGACAAAACACAGGATCATCTCTCATTGTATATCGATTATTTTAAGGCGTATTTACAATACTATATTTTTGATATAGATAAATAATGTTAAGAAACATCGTCATTCCGTTCTTAAGAAAAACTTAAAGAAGCTGTCACAAATTGTCTCAAGTCCATATTCCGAAATAACACATAGCTTATTGAGTATTGACCATATGAATATGATGGGGAGGACGATGAGGATGATGATCATCATCATAATCACCATCATCATAATCATTATTATCATCTTTACCATCATCATCACTACTATGAAATTCCCTGACTTCTTCTTATAATTTAATCTTTAAAATAAGGTTTACCTTTGGAAATTTGAAATATCTTATAGCTGGTCTCCATATTATAGGCTTTTCCCTAGTTCAACACGGCTGCTGCAATACTCGACAATATTAATTAAATCGACTGTCTTGAATACTGTTTCATAATATTGATTAATTAAGAAATATTTCTTTACTTACTTGCAAAATTTATTAACAAATAAAGCGAAGAATAGCTTGGCTATGTACACGTGGCTGTGTTTAAAGTCTGTTTTCCCAGAATATTTGAAGACAAATAAGGCTGACCATCCATCAACATCTCTGGAATCTTTTTGCTGTCATTGTTGGGTTTGGAATTTACGAATATGGATCTTGTTTTTCTGTACTATTTGATAAGTACTTCATTGGCTATGTTGTGCTGTGGGCTGTATTCTCCGACTTTCAGTTATAGTGGATATATAGTGTGTTTATTTAAGAATTAAACTTCCTCTCTAGTGTAATTACGGGCGCATGGTTGCAGTTTGTGTGACAGGCATTTCTGGTGACGCGCGGTAGCGCGTCATCAAAGAAATGCCTGTCACACAAACTGCAACCATGCGCCCGTAATTATACTAGAGATGAAGATTAATTCTTATATTTACATTTAACTTCAATTTCTATTGACATAAGAGTAAGTATTATCATAGATAGTCGATTTAAAATCGTTTTTAGCTTGTTAATTTACGAAAAATCGCCTTTTTAATTACTAGTGGGAGGAGCCAAGTAGGCGGGGCTACTACATCAGCCATCAGTTGTCAAGGCAACTCCTGGAACACAAAACTAGGAAAAAAATAGTTCCGAATAACACAACAACTTTATTTCAATAAAGCTTGCAAAACCGGTAAAAGAAAACATTTAGGCAAGTTTTGACGAGTAGATATGCAATTCTTGATCATCTGATACCGTCCTCCCATTATGCTTAGGCCTATGAATCAAACGCTTCGGCAGTACTTTCGGCGGAAGCTTAAATAATGACAAAGTGCGTTAAGAGGATATTATTGCGCAGCACGTTGGTTGCACGAGATGCTCCAGTGTAACCATTGCCTCATGAACTACACTACCGCTCCTATTCTTTCAATGCTAACAAAAATAACAAATGTAAATATTATGTTCTAGATTCATAAATATCACAAAAACGATGTAGGGCTACTTCCTTCTATTACTGTAAACTTAGCTGACTGACAAGTCAGAAGAACTAAAAAGTGATAGGCCTACCAGGTCTTTTTTTATTTTTGGCCGAAGTAATAAAATTTGTATTTTGGGTGGTTCGGCCTATACATTTCGGAACACTATAGTCTTTAGTTAATGAAGAATATTTCAAAGGTTGAGAGGACCGGTTTAGAACCACCAGTTGCCTTTTATGGGTGACTGCCTGTCTCAAGTCAGGAGTGAAATTGTTTGTTCACATTGGTATTGGAAGATGGATGTTGATGCTTTGGCAACTCTGGAATCTCCTTGCTGTCATTGTTGCGGTAGGAATTTACGAATATGGATCATGTTTTTCTGTACTATTAACGCATCGTTGCCAAATAATAAATAGATGTTTGTTCTATATTTGCAGAAATAGGATAATGATTATGAAATCTTTACCAACTCATCATCATCATCATCATCATCATCATCATCATCATCATCATCATCATCATCATCACCTTCACCAATATCATTATAAACATCACCCTCATCATCACCATCTTCTTTTTCTTCTGTACCATTATTCGAAATATAAGGTAATTTCATGATTATAATGTTAAGGGTGGAACATTTGTTAATTCACTTTTACAATATTCCACTGGAGAGAAAAGAGTCCCTCCCCCCCCCCCCCCTTATTTTCTGGCAGGTCTGAAATGTTTTTTTTTTTTTTTTTTTTTTTAATCAGAACTGTCATAATCTAACTATACAATCAAAGGTAAACAGGTAATGGTTGCAAATCATAACAATGCATGTTTTCAGTCATCCAGTAGTTGTCAAATAAAGCATAAAACTATAAAAGAAGATTTGCTTCACAGCAAATCTATCTGGGTGCCTTCAAAATGAGAACAGTTTGAAATGCTATACTTTGCCATTGTTCAACATAATCGAAATTTAGTGCATTAGCTTATTTTTTATAAATGATATTGCTCAGCTTTGGTTCCTGGTTCAAGGGATGTTGCCATGTCCCAAACTTATAAAGTGAAGTTTGAATGAAACTAGTATCTATAGTAGTTTTGAAGCTATTCAACATTCTAATTTTGTGTATTTGTCTAGTTTGCATGAATCATAAGCCTAGAACTTTGGTCGATTGTTCATTGGATGCGGTTATGCCACAAACCCATAAATTGAAGTTGGAATGACATCTCTATGAACAATAGTTTTGGAGATACTATAAACCCATAAATTGAAGTAGAAATGGCACCTCTAGAATTGATTTGAAGCTATTAAAGATATACATTTTGCATATGAACCTAATTTGAATAAATTAAAATCCTACAGCTTTGGTTCATGGTTCATTGGATGCGGCTTTGCCACAAACCTACAAATTGAAGTTGGAATGACATCTCTATGAACAATAGTTTTGGAGATACTCAATCTTTAAATTTTTCAATGCCCCCTATTAGCATAATTTGAAATTCTACAACTATACTGTCCATTATAGTGGCAAGTGTCACAAAGGTATATGTGCACATTGAAATTTTGAGTCCATCTGCAATAGTTTGGAAGATATGGCGCTTTTAAGATTCTTATTGTCTCCAAAATTTGCATATTTTTTTAAACATCATGACTATTCCAAATGAGATGCACAGTTTTGCTGGTTATGTCAGTCACCATTGCAAGTTTGGTGGTTTTTCCCAATAGTGTCTGAAAAAAACTCCAGACCAACTTGGTCATAAAGAAAGATATTGGCTTTTTATTTCTTTGTTAATTTATCTGAGAAGAAAGACCACCTGTCCTATGTGACCACTTTTGTTTGGCATTAGGGGTGATCTTAAATTGTAGGTACCACTGTAGAGAGAAACCCCTTTACAGTGGGCACCTTCGCGACCAGAGGAAAGTGCCCACACCTGAGTGGGTCAGCCCTTCTGGGCAGTATTCATGAGTATATGTGCATGTACAATGTACACATACATGTACAATAATTCAGAGGGATGTGTTTACATGCAGTACAAAACTGTCTTTGTTTCTTTATTACATAAACAAATTTTAACAGATGCTGTCACAAAACTACATGTACATGAACCTGTGAACTGAGACATGTACTATACTGACTCAGTATTGCCTATAAAGGACAGGCTTCATCTCACTGGTAAAAAAAAAAACAAACAAAGACATGAAAGTGTCCATTGAGATGACACAAATTCACACACTTTTTCAAAATTCACCAAAATGTGAAAACAGCAACTGAAGTCTTTATGCCAGACTTTGATCGGTCCAGCAAACTCAGCTCTGTATTTTGTCTATTTTTAACAGAGGATACACTCTGGCTTCTTCTGCCTAGAATTCCAGTCATTCTGATCCCTTGGGACTGATAAGCCAAGCAGACACCTAGCCTCAAGGCGAACTCTGACTGCTCAGTCTCAGCCATGGTGCACTTACAGCTCTATGCAGCATTAGTGTGAACATGGATCAGGTATGTTTCCTGAAAGAACAGAAAGAAAATTTCTGTATTTAATTGAGAACCTCATTACACAGTTGTTGGGAGTCCCCCCACCCCCACCCATCCAACCCCTACCTCCCATTTGCCATCAGACCCAAACCTTTGAAACCATAAACCCAGCAGGCATGGCTAGAAGGCTGCCTATGAGACAGGTTCAAGTATCATGAATGCAAAACGGTTCTCTAGCACCATGGAGGCTGATAACATGCAGTACAGCAGAAGCCCTAGTCAAAATGTGGATTGTTGGGAAATTCACTGAATTTAGCATACATTAAAATTCCCCAACTTTTGTTTGCATGCTATTGGATTTACCAGTTGTCTCAAACTTATATGTGTAAGTTAGAACTTTGTGTCTATCTCCAATAGTTTAGAAGATATGGAGCTTTTAAGATTTTAATTGCCCCTCATTTGCATAATTTAATCATCATGACTATTCTAAGTCAGGTGCCCAATTTCACTGGTAGGTCAGTCAACATGGCAAGTTTGGTGGATTTCGGAATTGTAGGGTCTGAGAAAAACTCCGGACAAATCTGGTTGTAAAGAAGAAAGAAAGAAAGAAAGAAAGAAAGAGAGAGAGAAAGAAAGAAAGAAAGAAAGAAAGAAAGAAAGAAAGAAAGAAAGAAAGAAAGAAAAAAAGAAAAAAGAATTCTTAGAAAAGCAAAATGTTTCGGTTGGCACCAATGCATAATAAATTACATACTGGAACTTACTTTCTCTACTGCGTGACGCTGCGCCCGATACCGCCGGGCTCGGCAAAGCCCAGAGGTATAGGGTGCAACATCGCACCGTTGAGAAAATAAGTTCCAGTTTGTGATTAACTTTATGCTTTAGTTGCAAATCATATAACACAACCCTGTATCATCAAATACAAACAGACAGACAGGCAGATATGAACTGTGGCAGTGTTTGGGTAAGTTCCATGTACTATGCTTCCATCTCCTAAGGTTATGATAGATCACGGGACATGGATAAATTCACAAATGATGGTGCCATGATGCGATCTGGGAAAAAAGTGGGTAGTTAATTTGTGTTAGTATATGGCATTCATTGGCAGCATTGACAAGCTATTTGGAGATGGTGGACTATGTGACAAGTTCTTTTTTTTCCTCAAAAACTGCCAAATACTAGTATGTTGATAATTTCTGTAACACACAGTCAACTTCCATATTATCAAAGTATATGCAGTTTCTTACATAAGGTTTTTAATTGAAAAATTGTGACAGAAAATTCATCAGTGTTTTGGAAGAAATAATAGGTTTGATCTTCATTCCATATCCAAACTCAAGATTTTAAAAGAAGGTGACATTAAATTCACTTGCATTGGATTAATTAGTTTGTTCTTGTGTCAAGTTTTAATTTTATCAATGAGTAAGTATAATCAATTGAAGAATGGCGTGGTATACCGACAAAGCAGTGATTTTTCTTATTTCTTCATTATAAATGGTGATAAGATACACCTGTCATTAAAATAAATTACCATAGCCATCATTTTCGTATGTCTCACAAACCAATCTTAAATAAAAATGGGTTGTGTCTTGTTCTAACATGGGGAGGGGTACCCAAGTACTTTTGGGCTTTGACCACTACCCTATATAATGAGATGCAAGATACGATTCCAATCATTGAATTTATGAGAGGGATACCATCAAACTTGGAACAAAACAGTTTTCTGGACCCCATCACAAGAATCTTGATTGTATTTGACGATCTGAGGAGCGATATCAGCAAAAATGAAAGAATAACAGATTTATTCACTAAAGGAAGCCACCAGCAATTTGACTGTTATTGTTCACATGCAAAATTTCTACGAACCGCACACAGTGACCATGCGCATATATTTTCAATATTCGATTTTAGGCAACATGCCTATGGATTTACAGACCTTCAAGACCATGAACAAACGCATGTTCCCAGACAAACCAAGCTACACGTATATGATGGATAGATACAAAGAAGCCACCTCAAACCCATATGGATTCCTGGTGATTGATTTGAAACCAACAACACCGACATCAAACAATTGAGAACGAATACTGTGTCACACAACACAGAGACGACTGAAAAGTTATCAGCAGAATACTTGAAATCCCAGTTGTCCATATCTGATGGTTCAGCCAGTGATAGTGAAGATGATGACGTTAGACAGCAGCCAGTCAACGAATGATGCTCTGCTGTGTATGAAATTGCTACAAGGTCCTAATGACAAGACAAGTCAAGATCCGCCCCAATGGAAAGAATATCTTAAAAGCATAGCTTATCAACAGTGATATTGATAAATCGTTCATTCAGAATAACAAAGCACTTGCTCATTTATGTGTGCATGAATGGAATGGTGCAAGAGCTAACAGAGAAATTATGTGCTTCGCTTGTCAGCATCCAAGAGGTTAGTTTTGAATTGATAGCATGTAAATATTTTGGGAAGGTAGATATCTATTTACCTGTAAACTTGATGGAATGGTGGCCAATGTGTGAAGACTGTGACACTGTGTGGAAGGGAGACCAACACAAGCTGATAAAAGTATTATTGTTTTGTCCACCTTGTAACAAAAGAATCATTGCAAAAGTAAAACCTAAAAAAAAAACCGAAAGAACAGAAGAAAGTACATTATGAAAAAATTGATACTGTAAATATGCAAAATATAGACTGAAAAAATATATAAGTAGCAGTTACAAATTACCTGGGTTTGACGCATCTAATCAACCCTGGGACTTGCATAACCAAAGTGACGAACAGTGTAACAAAGTATGCTTCCCAGGCATGATGGCAGTAAGGATCACATTGCTGCTTTCATGGATGACTTGCTATGCTATTCAGAAACATGGGAATTGCACCTAATGCATTTAGAGGATACTTTTATTCGTTTGCGCAAAAATGGACTCAAATTGCGTAGTTCTAAATGCAGCTTTGTCCAAGAAGAAGTGAAATTTTTAGGACACATAGTCAGTGCAGCAGGTATTCATCCTGCAATAAATAAGGTAGAGGCTGTAAGAAACATGCCAGCCCCTCGAAATGTCAAGGACATTAGAGCCGTCTTAGGAATGGTAGGTTTCTACCGATGGTTTATACCACAATGCAGTGATATAGCACGACCTCTCACTCAATTAACAAGAAAGAATGCTCACTTTACCTGGGGAGAGGAAGCTGCAAATGCATTTGAAATTTTGAAACAAAAATTGATGGAGAGCCTCATTCTAGCATATCCCGGAGTGGACCTTCTTTACGAGCCATATGCTGACAGCTCCCAGCATTCCATAGGAGCCCTGCTTAGTCAGCGGTTCCCAGGGGAAGGTGAGAAAGTTATTTTAAACTTATCTCACCAGTTATCCCGTCGTGGCCAGCAGAAATGGCCTTGTATAGAAAGAGAGGCATTTGCAGTTGTTTATGCAGTGCAAAAATTACGGCATTACCTTTATGGGGCCAAGTTCCGCATTCACTTGGACCATGCCCCATTAAAGTCTCTGTTTAAAAGCCCAATGAAAAACTCATGGGTACAACGTTGGGCAATTATGCTCTCTGAGTATGACTGCGAGATACAATATGTTAGGGGTGAAAGACAAAGAGCTGACACCTTAAGTAGGTTAGTGCCCAGGCAGGAAGTAGGCGAGTCCTCCCTTGAAACAAGGGAAGGTGAGAGTCCCACAGAAGACATAGGTGTTATTAATACGGACCGAATGGATAAGGAGGCCTCTGAAACAAACCCAACTAACTCAGATGACAATACTTCAATCGAGGATGAGGCTGACAGTCTCATTCAAGATTTGATGTCTATTCCTCCGAAAAAGAGTTTTGCAGACTTGCAAAATAAAGATGATTGCATTGTCAAAATGATAAATAGCTTACAGGACAAGGGAGAGGATTCTAGATACCACAATGAATTCTCAATAGATGGTAATTTGCTTTGTCACCTTCCCTCACCAGTCAGATTAGACCCAGACCCTCGCCTTGAGCTTGTAGTGCCAAGGGTGTTAGTTCCGTTCATTCTGACTGCATGTCATGATAACTGGGGTCACATGGAGATAGACAAAACCTATGACCATGTACGTCGCCGATTTTGGTGGGAAAAAAATGTATAAGGATGTTTTGGCTCATGTAAACAAGTGCCTAGTCTGCAATGCTAGAAAACTCAAAAGGGTTAATTATGAGATGCAAGACCTACCCTTGCCAAATTCACCTTTCCAAATTGTCGGAATTGACACGTGTGGCCCCTTTCCTGAAAGTAACCAGGGCAACGTGTACATTATCACACTCACGTGTCATTACTCTAACCACCCTGCGGCATATGCAGTCCCTGACAAGAGGGCAGAAACTGTGGCTAGGGTATTGTTAGAAGATTTTATACCAAGACACTCATGCATGTCCATTTTGATCAGCGATTGAGGAATAGAATATGTAAATGCAGTAATAGATTGCCTGTCCAAGGAATTAAACATAGTTAGAGTTCGGACAGCCCCTTACTCACCAGAAGGGAACTCGAGAGCAGAAAGGTTTCATAGGGTGCTTAATGACATGATTGCGAAGGCCTTAAGCTCGAGAGATCACAGGGATTGGGACAAGTGTATTCCAAGTGCTCTGTTAGCTTGTAGGACCTCTACAAATGAGGGCTCCCTGCACAGCCCCTATTTTTTAAGTGTATGGGAGAGATCCACTTTTACCCTTAGACACCCTTTTGAGGCCAATGAGAAAGTATATGGGGGAGGATTACGTTCCCATTATGCTGCAAAGACTGCCTGTTGCTTTCAATCATGTAAAGCAACACATGAAAGAGGCAAGAGATCGGAACAGGCACTATTACAATGAAAAAGCAGAACAGTGTACCTTTGATGTAGGTTCCCCTGTTTATTTTCATGATCATTCAGCCATGGTAAAGCAAACACCAAAGTTTGCTTCTCCCTGGTGTCCCTTTTATACAGTTATTGAAAAGCTGACTCCTGTTCACTTCAAAATACTCCGCCAATTGACAGGAGATACAAAGGTGGTGGATGCAAAACATCTGCGGGCTGCACATCCAGATTCAAACTGGGATGAGCATGAATAAAAACCTCGACAAGTTTGTTCCAAATCAACCCCCACTCAATCGCCAGGTGATAGGGTTCAGCCCCAAAGATGGGCAACCCTTGTAGCTCCGCCTGAATTTAACTCCCCTACAGATGATGATGCCCCTTTAGGTGTTCCCAGGGCAGGAGGAGTTAATTTATGGGGGCCTGGATCTTCCACACAAACAGACAATGATAGAAGTAACATAACAGATGACCATGCTCAGCTCTCCGGTGAGCAGGGGGATCCGCCCACCCCCAGCCATCGTTACAATTTGAGGCCAAGGCCTGAGAGACTGGCTTGGCCTAGTTCGGGGACCAAGCGCCCATTGGAAAGCGAATCACATAACCAAGCAAATAAACGGGTCAGAGTTGACCCTGATGGGATTAGTCCTTTGGAAATTGGGCTCGTAGCATTACAAGGAAACAACTTTACCTTGGGAACTGTCCTTGGAGTTTTTATGGGACTTTTATTGTGGATAGTTTTAGTGACTAGTTCACGGTAACTAATGAGTTAAAATGATTGTTGTAAGCATGAAGTGCCGAGTTTATTGCCTGGGGCCCAGTAATTCAGGAGAATGAAACTCAGATGTATTAAGTAATTTAACAAAAGCTAACCTCATTTACGGAGATGAGGCAAACTTTTGTTGATCAGTAAAAGTAATGTTTTAATGTTTTGATTATGGTGAAAACAAGCATCATTGTACATTTAGTGTGTGCATTGTTGCTCACCTATACAATGCTTATTTGTTTAGTGAAGTGAGGACCACTGTCCACAGAGGACAGACATAATATTTGCTTAATTGTTTGTAATTGCTCAATGTGGTTCTCGATTGTTGGAATCTATTGCCAGCTGATTTCAACCAATTGACTACTACATGATTTGAATTAGAGTTATAAGTTGTAAAGCATATTATGTAATACACAGGAACCCTTTTTGTTTTTATTTTTTCATTTATTTTTACATCCTTTTCTTACTTTCTTATCCCTTTTTCCATCCTTTATATTTTCATTTATTTTTTTTTCTTTTCCTTTTCCTTAGGACATCATGCGACTTTTCTGCCAATAGGTGTTTATTCTTGCTTTCTCAGTGGTTCAGAGTGACTCAGGCGTCTATTTTGCAAAGCAAAATGAGATTTATGGAGCTTAAGGATCGTGGGTTTTAACGTTTTCTGTGGACCTGGGCCCGTATGTGAGACAGTTGAACCTCCTATATAAAGAAATTTCACAATTTAAGGCCAGAACTCAGCCTCTTAGAAGCAGCAGTTATTTTCGACAAATGAGTGATATACCCCAAAAGCAGTTTGTGTTATTGGCTAATGGTACTAATGACCTTGTAGAGGCTGAACTCAGACAGTTTTATCGCAAATACTCCATTGTTCGCAATGTTTGGCAGTCTATTGAAGTCATTTTACATAACAGGTTGCCTAGAGACCGAAGTGACCCAAAGAAAAAGGAAAGCAAGGGTAAAAGATCTAAAAGAGCCCTAATTCCTATCCTGGGCAAACTGTTTTCCCAGCTTTTTGCACTAAGTACTGGCTCTGAATTGAGAGAGGTAAAACAAGCCTTGATGAAATTGGAAAATACGCAGTCCAATGTAATTCATGTATTAGATCAGAGTGTCACTCTGCTGAATAAAACCAGTGTAGCTGTTTCTGAGAATAGACAAGCTATAAAACAATTAAATACCGTGACGAACCATATTGGGACTTTTGTGATTGACTTGCAACACATGTTCCAAGACATGCAACCAACCGTGGTATTCAACCTGTTTCAATCTAAATTACATCATTTGTTCCACTTGGTGACCACCAGTTTGCGGCAAGCTTCCTGGGAGCTCGCTACTATTCGTGATGAAATTTATAAGATAAATAGAGGAATATTTCCATTAACTTTGATCCCACCTAAACAGTTCATGGTAGTTTTGAGAAAAATAAAGAATAGCATTCCCAAGGGGTATATTTTACCTCGTTCGGCTCTGCAGGATATTAAATGGTACTACCAAAATTTAGATACTTTGCTTTTTCCTGATGGAAAGAAATTCCATATAGTCACAACCGTACCTCTTGTATTAGAACAAGCTCACTTCACTTTTTATAGAGCATTGAGTATACCAGTTCATCACCCTGTCTCAAATGTTATGGCTAAATTTACTTTGGAAGCAGACTACCTCGCTGTATCTCAAGACCAACAAAATTACGCTCTATTGAATTTTATGGAAGCACAACCATGCATAAAGCCAAACATGTCATTTTGTCCCGTAATGAGGCCAGTTATGGGGTATCAAAATTCGCCCAACTGTATAATTGCTCTTTGGCGCAATGATCAAAAACTAGTGAAACAAATGTGTGTAAAGAGTATAATTCCCAGTATTAAATACCCATCAGCTTATTTTTTGAGTACTGGTCACTGGATTGTATCCATCCCTTTTAATTTGGAATTAAGTATTATCTGCCTTAATGAATTGGCTAGTAAACAGCCTCCAATCTCAGTAAAGAGACCCATAATGGAAATTAGTCTTGTGCGTCGCTGTAAGGCCACCAGCCCGTATCTAACATTGCTACCGGTGTTTAAGACATTTTCTTCATCACTAGTGCATCAAGTTTCTGTTCCCTAACCTGAACTTTCAAGGTTTTCTCATGATGTATGGAATTTTTCTATACTGGATAACTCAGATACAAAACAGGGATTGGATTTGCAGGAAATCTGGCTTTCTGATCTAGATAATATGGAAATGGATAATCTGAAATTAGCTGTGAGCAATTTAAGGACAAAGGTGCACCCCCCCTCAATATCAAATGCATAAAGGCATGGGTTTCGGCTGAGGTATTACTATGTTGATATTTATATTTATCGTTGGTGTCGTTCTTGCCATTGTCTATTCTAAGTTCAAACAATTCCGTTCACGTGTTAAAATTAATACTCTGCTTGAAGAAGGTTCTGACAACATAGCTGGTTCCAGACTTAATTGGTTCACACAATGTATTCAACTTCCTACTTGTTGTGATTGTTCTATTGCCAAGGAAACGGTTGCTCCGGAGAGCAAAGAAGACGTACAGTCAACGTTGGACACTGGAATACAAGCGGACCCTTAACTTTCCCCAATAGTGATGTAATGTGGCTCGTGGGCATTATTCTATACTACCAATTGGTGTATTTTATGACACAGATCAGTCTGTGCCTTGCTATCGATGCCATCGTGACATTAAGGACTTTGCTTGGTATATCAATTCAAACTGCGGGTTAAACTTTTGTAGCATTCACTGCTACTTTGCACATTTTCATTGAAATGACGAGGACCTACATGCATGTCAAGGGCCAGTACATTCATCTACTACAACACCTATATGATCGCCATTCCGATGTCACACATTCTGGCCACCGTAACTCCCTGTCCTTTGTGATCTGGTTGGGCATAGTCCTATGGCTATGTTTACAGATCTTGGGTCCGGGGTGATGGGTGTTATTTGTGCCAGATTGTATCCCAGCTCTACTAGAGGTGTTCAAATTTCTTTATTGTACTTTATGAACGGAGACTGTCCGACTGGGCCTACTGCTTTTACAATATATACGTGTGTACATGACTCGACCTGCCATGCATAGCCAAAATCCACCAGGTGCCGGCATTTGCCGTATGAGAGCCTTCTCTGCTTATTATTGGGATCCATTCCTTCATCTATGGCCAGGCACGCTGTTGATGTAACCGGGTTTTACCTCATCTATTTACTGGTGTGGCACATGCACGGAGACGACCTGATGTGAACTGTGATTCTAAGTAGTGTGCACTGCCTTGGTATGCACGCAGACAGTCAACTGTGACCTTCATGATTATTATCTTAAATGCCGCGCTTACCTTTCTCTTTTACAGCGGACGCTTTGTGCCTAATTTGTCACTCCATTAATAATTACCCACGCGACACCACTTATTCATTTGTGATCAGTGCTACTCTGGGGTTCCACATTGAAGCACTAAAGTAAAGATATCTGGAGCCTTTTACTTTTGCAGTAAAATGTATTTATTTGCTGAATGCCGCTTCCATTTATACTGGACTGTTATATATATATATATATTGGACACTCCTTCTTCCTACGTACTTATGATATATACATAACGAGATGATGACTCTGGTTTTTTTTTCATTTCTTAATATTTTAACTTGCTGTGAATTTACAGACTTTCCGTTTGTGTTGCCGTACAACCTGCCTGAGGGCTTATTAAGTTGTGGATCAAACCTTGAATGACCAAGGTTTAATTTTAAAGGGGGGCATATGTAACAAAGTATGCTTCCCAGGCAATTTTTTAATTTAATTTTTCTTTATTTTAAGATGTATAAATGTATGTATTGTAAGCTCTGCGTGATACCCACCTCAGCTCTTTATTTCTCTTAACACCCCCTATAAGATTCTTGTACAGAACCCACCCGAAAATCTATGAACATCTTAACATCCCTGCTGTACTGTACAAACCCACTTTTGGTCATTTTTAAACACCTAGTAAGATGGTCTTACTTCTAGATTTGGGCAAGAACTTTTTCCGAACCTTATTTGGTAAAACCTTACCTAAGATCTGCTCTTTTGTTCTATTATATCTTTACGTCAAGCATTCCTTTACGCCTCATCTTTCTATCAACCCTTCTCTCAACAAAACTTCTCCATCCAGGGGTATCACGCCAGAGCTGGGCGGTCATTTCTCTAAGATACATGTTGGTTGGAAGTACGCGGCTTCGGCCAAATTGTATACAAGGAACAACTTGAATATAAGAATATAACACCATCATCTCAATTGGACGTCTTCCGAGTTTTATTGGGATTGTTTTACACTATACACAACACAACGAGAGAATTTTCACACAAGACCTACCGAAAAGGTTACAACAGAAAATAAAGCGACAGAAGATGTTACCCATGATATCAGCCAAGATGGCTCATGACCTTCAGATGAAAGCAAGATTACCTAAGAAGAAAAAGAAGACTGCTGCCAGAGGAGGAAAGAAAAAGAAGAACAACATTGAATCCCAAAACCTTGGTGGTAATGTTACGTAACATCATTACAAGTGTTGGCTACAAATAGTATGTGTGGAAAAATGAAAATAAATGATGCATTGCATGATGAATCAACACAACAGTTTATATTTGTGGTGTTGTATTAAGAATTGCATTAATAAAGATACACCAATTTTAACCCTTCTGTCAATACTACCAGCCCATAGATGTACATGGCTGACTTGGTTGGCCAAGTAATCCCTTTTGTCAACATTGTTGGGTCAGACCTTGTGACAATTATATGGAGTGCTTGCCTCTGCCTCAAACCACGATAATCTCTTTTCATTTGTCATTATTTGCCTCTCTTCAGTGAAAGAAGCATAATCCTCTTATCACCCAATCTAATTGTGTCTCAGAAAATATGATCAAGTGAATTGTATGTGTTGACTTAAAATCTTAATCCCTACTTACCCAAACATTCCCACACTATGAAGAATCTCTCACCCATATATTTTTAGACCCAGGTGGTCCACTATCAATTTTTATACGCCCCTGGGGCTCTAGGGGGATAAAGAAGTGTTACGTCATTGACATGAAAAAAAGGAATCTATAGATCCATATGACACTATAATTCACGTTATGACGCTGACTCTCTTTTTTTGGGGGGGGGGGGGGTACAACTAGCGTGACCATTTAAACAAACTTGGTATAAAGACCCACCCAAGGTACATTGCCACCTTGTTGGAAGTCAATTTCGTTGACAATTTGAGCGAAGTCGAAATGTGAATTAGCATTAGAATGCCCATTGACTTACACATTAATCACGGTAATCAATAGGAAAGGCGCATTTACCGATAAGTACCCGAATTGAAACATTCGTTTAAAATCAGAATTCCACAGCAGTGCCACCTAGTGAGCAACTTTCCTTGTTTGATCCTTTCACAAGGAATATATCTACCACGTTTCAGCTTAATCTGAGTGACAGTTCTGTAGTAGACGTCAAAAATAACGAAAAAGCACAAAAAATCATTAAAATAGCAAAATAATTTACTGCCACCTGGTGAAAAATTAAGAACTGGGAATTTCTGTACTGTTCCTGTGTGATATCAAAGCAATTTTGTGAGCTGTTTCATTGGTTTTTTTTTTTAATTTTTCAGCCACCCCCCCCCCCCAAAAAAAAGGAAAAAATGATATGAAAAAAAAATATACATATCACTGGAACATGACCATTTGAACTTGGTAGAGACCTACCCAAGGTACATTGCCACCAATTTTGAAATAAATCTGGAGAACGATTGTGGAGAAGAAATCGAATATGTAATTATGAACAGACGGATGATGGATGGATGAAAGATGGATGACTCGGCCTCCTTAAAGTTCAGCCTGACTAGTCAATCAGCTGCACTCAAAATGTGAGTGCGCTATGCACGAAGCATGTTCAACCCCTGAATAAATAAACGTTTTTAGTCATACTAACGCAAACATATTAAAGTATATATCGTACAATATTTTTGATCAATTCAACAATAGGAGGAGGATTGGCGAATCAATATAAGATTAGAGTTATGCAATTCCTCTTCCATAAAGTATAAACTGTGTAAGGTTTTGATAAATTCAGTGATAGGAGGATAATTGAAAACAACTATTGGTGCTCCTTTCTTGCAAATTGTGATCATTTCCAAAAAAAAAAAAAAAAAAGGTTTGATATGCCTAAAGCGGGACAGTACCTGCCTGTTCAAAATCATCATAGCAATATGATTGAATCTTATTAAAAATTGAAATGTATAATTGTCTTCATAGTTGCAGCAATAGAAGGATGACTACTTAAACTTCTTGGTCCTCCTATTGCTGATAATTTGATCTTTTCCATAAAAATGTAAATACACTCTAGTCGAAGCACGTCAACATCTGAGTAAATAAAATACTATAGTGACAGGATTGCGTATTATTTGAAGTTTGTATTGTATAGTGTTCTGATAAATTCAGCAATAAGAGGAGATTTCATGACAACTACTAGTCTTCCCTTTGCTTGTTAAAATTTTAGTAGTTTCCAACAAAAATAGAAGTATTATATACATGATGCATGGTAGCACCTGTTAAGAAAAGTCATAGTTATATGAATGAATATTGTCTAAAATGTATAATGTAAAATTGTATTGATATCTGGAGCAATAGAAACCGGGCTACTAAAACCTAGTCGACCACCCATTGCAGATATTTTGGTCATTTTTCCAAAACTGTGAGTACGCTATGCATGAAGTATGAACAAAACCAAAAAAAAAAAAAAAAGGTACAGTTAGACGATTGTGTATCGTTTGAAGTGTGTTGTGTAAAATGTTTCGATAAATTCAGCCATAGGGGACAATTGGCGATAGCCACTGGTCCTCCCATTGTTGAATTTTTTTTATCATTTCGAAAAAAAAACTGTTGGTATAATAAGCATGAAACGTGCTACCACCTGTTTCCATGAGTCATAATGTTATGAAATAATATTTTAAAAAAAATATATAATGTAAACTGTTTTAATAATTACAGCAATAGAAAGTGGAAATCTCTTGCAACGTAGTGGTCCTACTATTGCTGATATTTTGGTCTTTTCCATAAAAATGTGAGTGCGCTATGGATGAAGCATGTTCAACACCTGAATAAATAAACGTTTATAGTCATACTAACGCAAATATATTAAAGTATATATCGTACAATATTTTGATCAATTCAACAATAGGAGGGGGATTGGCGACACGTACATTTTCATAATTTCCCAAAATATAAGTATGATATGCATGAAGCATGGTAGCACCCATTTAAAATTAAAACATTGTAATATGAATGAATATTGTCTTAAGTTTTACAAATAAAATTGTTTTAATACTTGCAGCCACAGAAAGAAGACTGTTGATCCTGGTGGCTTCGTATTGATGATGTTTTGGTCATTTCAAGGAAAACGTAGGACACTAGAGTTGAAACATGTTCAACACCTGAATAAATGAAGTATTATGGTTGTGCCATTGCAAATTTTATAAAGTATATATTATATTATTTTAAAAAATACAGCAATAGGGGGATGATTGACGACAACTACTTGTCCTCCGACATTTTAAATTGTAATCACTTCCAAAAAAAAATAGATGTATGATATGCGTGAAATGGGGTAGAACTTTTTTAAACAAATCATAGTAATATGAATGAGTCTTGTCTAAAATGTATATTGTAAAATTGTATTGATATCTGCAGCAAAAGAAACCCCACTTCTAACACCTAATGGTCCTCCTATGGCAGATATTTTGGTCATTTCCCCAAAACTGTGAGTATGCTTTGAATGTTTTTCTTTATATGCGTAACTGCAGTAGTGGTATCATAGCACTCATTAGCTAATATTTTTTGAAATTTTTATCATTCAAAAAAGAAAATAAAAGAGAAAAACAAAAAGAAAAACAAAAAAAACAGAAGTATGACATGCAAGAAGCAAATAGCAACTGGTGAGAAAATAATATTATTATGAATAAATATTGTCTGAACTATTATAATGTAATTTAATTTGTTAATTGCACCTATAGAAGGACGACTGTTCAAACTTCGTGGTCATCCTATTGTTGATGTTTCGGTCATTTCGAAAGAAATTTACGCTAGGCATAAAGGATATTCAACCCCCGAATAAATAAAAGATTATAGTTAAATGTTCCGTAGTCCTCAAATTATATATTGTATAATGTATTGATAAATTCATTAATAGAACAATAATTGACGACAACTAATGGTACTCCTATTTTTGGGGGGAAGGGCCTTTAGACCTTGCCACTGACCTATCCTATGGGATAGTTGTTGGAGGGTCAGAAAAGCCTGGAAACCACAGTTCCTGATTTTTTAAAAATATCGCTATAGTTATAAATTGTGGCCTGTGTTATTATGAAGAGGTTGAGAGCATAGTTCATTGAAGTAGTGCAAAAAAAATTGTATTCTTCATTTTTTACCAATGAGTGAAGCGGCGCCATTTTAGTATCTTGCAACAAGTGCATATAGTCCCGTTGTATGGCAGCTGTTACGTGGTAATTTATAAAGCTGTGAAACAAACACTCACAATATTTGTTGAAACAGTGAAACAACAATGTAAATATTACTGTAAATGACCTGTTATCTGTGAACGAGTTCAATTTTGCTTCTCCCACATTGCTAGCATGAATATCAACTAGGAATTACTATTTCAGCGCAAATTTTTGGCGACCTTGACAGTGACTCTAATCCAATCATGCAAAGGGATATATGCCTCGGGAAGGGTTCGTCGTCCAAAGTTATTTTGATTCTTTCTCATCGCAACCAAATAGGTGTACGTACTGCTACCTGTCATGGTGTAGGTCACAGGAGGCTTATTGTGCCAATCATAAGGTTACTCTTACGGTGAAAATAGCCATGCGGCAGTGCCGCTAAGACTGAAGTAAACAACGGTAATAGGCACCTAATCACTGATCAATGACCAGTAGTACCTGCTGTATGCGGGCACCCTTCTGCCGAGTAAAAGTGACCGCATACAACAGGTGACCGGTCACAACAGGTATGCAAATATGGCCAACTGGGACCTGCGTTTTACTGGACTTCAAAGGGAGGGTTAATCGGAATAATCCGCTCAGCTGTCAATGAGTTGCAACAACTTCTAAAGCATCATCACTGGCTGGCCTGGCACTGGGCTTGTTAAAGTCTCAGTGCTCAGGCTGACTGAACAATACCATGCTTCTATGGAAAATACTGGTCCAAATTACATAAACAGAATGTTTTGAATATTATATCGAAAATTTTGCTTGCAAGCGTAGGTGTAGAATGGAGCGTATTTTAGATTCAAATTCTGTAGAAACTACAGAGTAATCATAGGAGTAAACAGGTCTGACGTAAACACTTCTGGGGAGAAATGTTGTGGTAACTCTATAGAGGATGAGGCAACGGGAAATGGTAATGAAATTTCATTGGGATGAGACTTTTGAGAGTGGTTCATTTGTCAACAGTTGAGTTGACCACTGCCACACTGTGAAAAGGCCCTTGCGGCATTGTCATTGCAAAACAAATTTCGATGATAGGTGCGGTCAATTTGGTTGCTAGCAGTTTAAATTTAAACCACTGTAAAAAGGGTGACATCCGGCTGCTATGGCCATATAGATTAACAGATTACATCATTATTTTTACCTGAAAATACCCTCATGTTTCATTGTGATTGCTTCACAAAAACCTACGTTGCCGTGTTTATGAACATCAAATATCGGTAATTTCCGTACGCGGTCGGAAGGAAAACAAGAAAAGGACTAGGTCAACATGGACGCATCATTGTTGTTGCGAGTAAACAAGTGCGAAGTTGAAGCAATAATATTAACACTTTGAAGCATAATAACACACAAATCTCCTCCTAATATTATTCTAAAGACCTTTTAAGAAGATATGCCAGACGGTGATATTACCGGGGTTATATTTGATTTTATAGCCGTTTCCAAGTTAGGTAAATTTACGCTTCCAGCATAGAAAATTGATCGAACGTCTGCATGCTGGTATCGTTAAAAGGCTTTGAATCCTTTGTTCATTACACACTTTAGCACCAAAGCTTGATTGAAGTGGCCTCTAATTATTAGAAGGGCCGTTAACCACTGTTAACACTGATTTTTGTTTTGTTTTGTATAATGACCGCTGACTATCAAAGCTTGGTTTTGACTGACCGATGACTGCATAAAGTTTGCTTTTGACTGACCGCTGACCACGTTTGGCCACCAAAGTTGTAGTTTTGCCAAATATCAACACTATGGTATAGTTAAAATGCTTTTATTCCATTTGAAGTGACCGCAAATTTTTAGAGGGCTGTTAACCACTGTTATCATTGCTTTTTATTTTTTATAATGACCACTGACTGCAAAAAGCTTGATCTGACCCCTGACCGTAAAAACTTCATTTGTACTGACCGCTGACGACGTTTGGCAGCAAAAATTGTACTTTTGCAAAATATTAACACTTCAGTGTTTGTATTTATTGCAATACATTGCCAAAATTGTACAACAGCCTATCCATGTTTTGTGGGTCACCTTTTTTAGTATATTATCATAGAATATGTATGTTTTGCCACATATTGCCAAGAAAAGTGCCACAGTACAAGATACAAGATACAAATCTTTATTTATACTCGGTGGATAAAAACAGTACAACATTAGCTCCATCAGCAGCTATTAAGACCAAGTGGTGATTAATACATAAAATTGATGCTAAAAATACGAGGTACAAATGATATGTTGATAACAAAGATATGAAAAAAAGAGAAAAAAAAGATGGAAGAAGAAAGACATTTTTTGAGCTGGAATTTACAATATGTGCACCGGCATTTAAAGCTTTCCCAGTTTTTAATAACAAGTTTAAAAGTTTTAAGATCAGTCTGTTTTCTCAGCTCACTGTGAAGTTCATACCACACTTTAGCACCAAAGCTATTGAAAGTATGAAGACCGCCTTTAGTAGAGTTCTTGTTAGGGCGATAAAGAGTATTTACAGTCCTTAATGAGTACCGGTGCTCCTTCAAGCTAAAAAGTTCACTTATATATGCAGGGCTGAGCTTATGAACAGCCTTGAAAATTTCTGTGGTGTAGAGTCGAAGACGGGCTTGGGGCAACTTTGGTATGTTTGCCATACAAAGTAGCTAATCATATTCAAGGTAGTACCTGTTGAACAGAAACGTAAGTGCCCTAAACTGAATTTCCCCCAAGTTTGCTGAATTTTTAGAACCACAAAAGAGCCAAACCACTAGGCCATAGTTAAAATTTGAAAGGACAAAGGATTTACAAAGAAGAAGACGTGTTTTAGTATGGAGAAAATGTCCTAAACGAATAAGACAGTTCAGTTGATTTGTAGCTCTTTTTTGTAATTTTGGAAATATCTTGGGAGAAATTAAACTTCTTATCCAGTTGTACGCCCAACAGTTCGACACTTTCTTCACTAGTAGTGTTAAACAACATCAATGCCAATATCAGTGGAGGCCTTTTCATTAGAAATCATGGCTTGAAACTTAGATGGATTGGCCTCCATCTGATTGTCACTGCACCCTGTTATAAGATTTTTGCCATTCTGTTTGAACTTGCGGACCAGTAAAGCTTTAGATTTTGCCTTCACAAGCACAGAGATGTCAAGCGCCTAGTTATAAAAAACCACCATCTTGAATGGCACAAAAAATATCATTCATGAATATATTAAAAATTGCGGGGCCAAGGATAGGCCCCTGGGGGACGCCCTTGAGAATGGTACTCCAAGAACTAATGGCATTACTCTTTGCCTTGATCGATGTGCCAGATATCTTATTCATTCCAAATGCTAGACTTTGCTTTGCCACAGTTTTCCAAAACAGTGCCAGCATCTAGCCATGATCAATGAGCCATGTTATTCAATAACTCTGTTACTACACATATTCAAGGAAAGTGTGATGATTTGCCCTAGGCAGTGCCTTGATCAGGTTTCCACATATTAAATATTCCAGCACCAAAACTTTGTGATAAGTTACCTAGGTTGTTGCTGATTAGTAACAAGTTGTTACCAGATATCTAGTACAAAAAAGAAATACAGTGTACCTTGTATGAATGAGTTATTGTGTCCTTTTGCTTAAAATGGCAAATGATGTAGAAGAAGATCCAGGTCCACAAACTTGTCCTACCACATGTCTTCCAGGGACTTTTCACCAAGCAGATAGCAAAATGACAAATGCTGTTCGTATTTGCAGTGTTGCAATATTAATGGCAGAAACAACACCATTTACATCATGGCAGCAAACCCACATGGACCAGGTAGTGCTTGCTGGAGATCTGTTGTATTCAAACATTCCAAGGAAACCCAATGTACATTTTTTGTTTCCGTCTGAAGTTCCATGTCAACTGCAATTTGATAACAGTGTTCTCACATTGATTTTTCAAGACAATATGACTGGATGCTTGCTCGGCGCTCCACATGCTTAATTAGAAGCAATTCTCGTGCAATTGGATACTGCACTTATACAAGCATTCTCATCATGCAAATTCATTTATATATACTTAGGTGAATGCACATCACTAATTGCAAGGACTGAAGGTATCTACTACTGTTTTGATTCCCCGAGTAGAAAAAAAAAACGGTAACCCCATTGAAAATGGCACATCAGGTTTACTCTCTCTCTCAAATGCCTTCCTCATCTTACTCGGTACGTTTATGAATTAGCCAGGAGAATTGGAGCTGTTCAATATGAAATCACGCCAGTACGTGTACATCGCCAAAACTTAGAGCTTGAACACCCAGTTCCTCAACATAAAATTTCACAGGCAGTACCTTATAAATGCCACTTGCATATCACGTTTCCATGTTAAGGTAAAACTCCCTTGGAATAAAATGTACAATCACAATGGGGCATTCTGCCGTGTTTTATCCATGTAAAACCAGCGAGGAAATATGTACAATTAGCGGAAAAAGTTAACCACTTGAAGCCGTCTCTCCAAAAGAGTGGAAGTTTCTAAGTCCACAACATATCTGATTGTGTTGAGTAACAGTGGGGAAAGGATACGCACAAAAGCACTAGAGTTGAAACATCTCAAACAAGCACTACCCAGTTTAGTTGTAATAATATATGACTACACACCAGTGTCAATTGATGGGAATAACTGCTGATATACTTGAAACAAAAGTGAAACCCCCGTATTGGAGGAGCTGCCATACAAACTGCATAAAGCACACTACTGTTGGCACAACCAGAACCACTCCTTACAAGCTCCATGTGTGTATCAAGCAAAATTAGCTGCAACTCCTGAAAGTCTGAGTTATTTTCTTAGGATAAATGGTGCTTTATTTTTATGTATGTTTACATCCCAATTTTTCTTATCATTAATAACCATGCACTTATTATTTTAAAGGACATGGGCAGGTACTTTGTGTGTAATCCTCATGAATCACAAACCGGTAGATCAACTTCACAGACGCACAGCTTGTCAAACAATTGTTTCTGCACTTCCACACACAGTTTGTTAGCTTTTGCAATTACTTACGCAGTCTTCGTCCTTGTTTGTCTACCAACCATTGTATAGTTGCTCCCTTGGATGTCAAAAGTAATTCTTGCCAGACATATTTACGTGGCCTAAAAAAAACAGAAATATTTCATAAGACTGAGAGATCAGTACTTGGACCAAGTTGGCTTCATCAGAGCCAGTGGTGATGGAACTGGTTCTCAACAAAGTCACAAACCTGTTACTAGTCTAGTACAATTAAAGGAAATAACAAAAGTGGTCAGAAAATTACCATTTCAAAATCCACAAAGAGAAAGGCCGATAATATTGCCAACCCTGCTGAGAAAAAAAGAGGAAAACCCAATCAACTTCCTGTGCCACCACTACACAGTCAGCAGGATACAAGGAAATTGTTTTAAATTGCCAAAAAACAATCCACAGCTGCAACCATATCACAGAGAATCACAAACAACACTACTACTGGATGCATATTGTCAACAAACACAGGCTCGGTACAACACTCTAAACCCGTCTCAGCCAATTCAGTAATAGAAACAGATATGGACACATTGCCCTCACAGTTCTCCCAATTATTGAAAACTTACTGTGAATTTGTTTGCTTCATATGTCAGCAACTTTTCTTCAAGCACTCAATTATATCAAGTAATTCCCTTCAATCATTACAAAATGATTACCTCCTCCATATAAATACCCACACTGTGTCAATAGATGGAAACGAAAAGGTTTGCACTACCTGTTAGCATTCTTTAAAGAAAGATAAGATGCCCACATTTGCAGTTGCGAATGGAATGTCGTTTCCGAAGTTAACCCCTGTATTAACAGGAATGACAGAACTGGAAGACAGACTTGTTGCAAGCCGCATACCATTCATGCAGTTGAGACTACGAAATGTGGAGGGCAGTGGAAAATAAATGGCAATGTTATCAATGTTGTGGCAAATGTGGAGACCACTGTTAATACAATCACCAAATCATTAGATATGTCATTCACTATTCCAGTGAAACTTAAAACGAAGCTGAAGTGCAAAACATAAAAGGCTTCCTGGTAGTTTTGTTTATGGGACGGCTTGGACAGATTTTGTGACCCTTCCCCCATTAGGCACTTATGCCTTGTTGAAATTTTAATCATTTCCAAAAAAAAAAGAAGAATAATACGAATGAAAAGTAATATGAATGAATATTGTGTAAAATTATAATGTAAAATTGTTTTGAGAATTGTAGCTGTAGAAGGGTGACTGTTGAAATATAGAAGTCCTCCTACTGCTGATAATTTGGTCACTTCCATCACAAATGTAAGTGCGCAATGCATGAAGCACATCTCCACGTTAATAAATAAAAGATTATAGTTATAGGATTGCGTATTCTTGAAAGTATATATTGTATAATATTAGATATTTTCAGCAATAGGAGGATGATTGGCGACAACTACTGGTCCTCCTAGTTTTGAAATTTAGATTATTAAAAAAAAATGGAGGTATGATGTGAATGGAGCGTGATAGAACCTGTTTATAATATAATGATATGAATGAATATTGACTAAAATTATAATATAAAATTGGTTTGATGATTGCAGCAATAGTAGGTTTACATTTGAAACCTAACGGTCAACATATTGCTGATACTTTGGTCTATTCCGTAAAAATGTATTACACTATGCATGAAGCATGTGAACGCCTCAATAAACAACAGATTATAGTGATACGTTACATGTTCTTTAAAGTATATATTGTGAAATGTTGTGGTAAATTCTACAATAGGAGGAGGATTGTCATTTGACCACTGGTCCTCCTATTTTTTACATTTTGTTCATCCCCCACCACCCCCCCCCATAAAAAAACCAACAAACAAACAAGCAAACAAACAAAAAAACAAAAAAACAAACAAACAAACAAGAGAGAGAGAGAGAGAGAGAGAGAGAGAGAGAGAGAGACAGAAAAAAGGAACAAATATGATATGCATGCTGTTTTGTGGTACCTGTTTAAAAATTCAAAGTAATATGACTGCATGTCGTCTAAAAATTAGAGTGTAAAATTGTTTGATAATAGCAGCAATAGCAGACGATAAGTGAAACTTAGTGGTCGACCTATTGCTGATATTTTGATCATTCCTTAAACAATGTAAATATGGTTGCATGGAGTATGTTCAACACCTGAATGAATAAAACATTATATAATAGTGATACGATTGTTTATTCTTTAAAGTGTATATTGTGTAATGTTGTGATAAATTCAGCAACAGAATGATGATTGACGACAACTTCTGGTCCTCCTATTGTTACAATTGTGATCAATTACAAAAAAAAAAATAAGTATGATATGCATGAAGCGTGGTAGCACCTGTTTAAGAAATAAAATGTCAGTAATATGAATGAATTTTGCCTAAAAAATTTAATGCAAAATTGATTTCATAATTGCAGCAATAGAATTTTTGATCATTTCCAAGATAATAGAAGTACGATTTCCATTAAGAATGGTAGCACCTGTTTAGAAACAATTATAATAATATTATTGAAAGTTCTCAAAATACCAATGTAAAACTGTTTTGATATTTCCAGCAATGAAAGATCGACTGTTGAAAACTAGCAGTCCTCTTATATTGATAATGATATTTTGGTCATTTCGATACAAAAATGTGAGCAAGCTTTGCTTGAAGCATGTTCAACACCCGAATAAGCAAAAGAACCTAGTTAGTCAATTGTGTATACTTTAAAGTATACATATTGTCTAATGCTTTGATAAATTGAGCAATAGGAGGACAATTGGGGACAACTTCTGCTCCTTTTATTTTCAAAATTTTAATAATTTGCAAACAATACAAGTACCATAAGGATGGAGCTTGGTAGCACCTGTTTCAAGCTCATAGTAGTATGGATGAATAGTGTCTAAAACGTATAATGTAAAATTGTTTTGGTACTTGCAGTAATAGAAGCTCGACTGTTTAAACCTTATGGTCCTCCTATTGCTGATATTTTGAACATTTCCATAAAACTTTGAGTACGCTACGCATGACGCATGTCAACACCTCAATAATAGTTACATGATTGCGTATCATTTAGGTATTATTGTATATTGTTTTGAAAAATTCTTCAATAGAAAGCGGATTGGCGACAATTAGTGGTCCTCCCATTGTTGACATTTGATCGTTTGGAAGAAATATGTGTGTGAGATGTATGTGGTAGCACTTTTTAAGAAATATATATTAAAATGAATGAGTATTGTCTGAGCAATTATAATGTAAAATTGTTTTGATAATTGGAAAAAAAAGACGGACGACTGCTGAAACCTTTTGGTCCTCCCATTGCTCTTATTTTGGTCATTTCCAACAAAATCTGCGTACATTCTGAATGAAGCAGTACCCACATTATTATAGAAACCAAAATAGTAACAATAGGAGGACCGCTATGTTCCAACAGTAGACTTTCTGTTGCTGTTATTAATAAAACAATTTACGTTGTATTTTTTTTAGAAAATATCAATTCCTATTATTAAGAATTTTTGGAAATAGGTGCTAGCATGTGTCATTCTGATATTTTATGGAAATGATGAAAACTTCAACAATAAGAGGACCAGTGGTTGTTGCCAAAACTCATCCTATTGTTGAATTTATCAGAACATTGTACAAAATATACTTTAAAAAATATGAAATCGTTCCACCATTATATTTTACATATTCAGGTGTTAACGTGCTTCAAGTAGAGTATAGTCAATTTTCTGTGAATTGATCAAGTTATGAGCTATAGGATGATCACTAAGTTTTAGGCATCGGCCTTCTATTGCTGGAATTATCAAGACAAATTTACATTATAATTTTTAGGGAATATTCATGCATATTGCTATGTTTTTGACAGGTTTTACCCCGCTTCATGCATATCATACTTCTACTTTTTGGAAATGATCAAATATTCAAAAATAAAAGAGCCAATTATTGTCAATCATCCTCCGATTGCCGAATTTATCAAAACATTACCCGGTATATACTTTAAAGTATATGTAATTATGTAAATGTAATGTTTTATTTATTCAGGTGCTGAACACACATCATGTATAGCGTACATAGATTTCTTTGAAATGACCAAAATACCAGCAACATGAGGACAACTATTTTCAACAGTCGTCCTTCTATTGCTGACATAATCAATACAATTTTAACTCTAAGTTCTTAAACAATTTTCATTCATATTACTACGATTTAGCTTTTAAACATATGCTACTATGCTTCAAGCATATCACACTCATGTGTTTGAGACAATATCAAAGTTTCAAGAAGATGAGCACCAGCAGTTTTGGCCAATCATCTTCCCATTGCTGAATTTATCAAAACATTGCACGATATATACTTTCAAATGTACGCATTTCTATAACTATAAATGTTTATTTATTCAGAGCTTGCACATGTTTCATGCATAGCATACTCATATTTTTTCATTGAAATGACCAAATATCAGCAATGGCAGGACCATAAGGTTTCAGCGGTCGAGCTTCTTCCTGTAATTATCAAAACATTTTTACAGAAAACAATTGTGGAAAATATCGTTCATATTATTATGATATTATTATGATTTTCAGAAAACAGGTATGAATATGCGTCATCCTTATTAAAATTATACTTTATGGAAATATTAAAAATTTTAACAAAACGAGGACCATTAGTTGTCGCCAATATTCCTCCTATGGCTGAGTCTATCAAAACATTTTACAAAACATACTATAATTGATACGCAATCATAAAACTATAATGTTTTCTTTTTTCATGTTTTGAACATACTTCATGCACAGTGTACTCACACTTTAGGGAAATGATTAAAACATCTAAATAAGAGGACCACTAAGTTTTATTAGTCGGCGTTTCTTGGCTCTAGATATCAATACAATTTCACTTTATATTTTTCAGGCTAGAATCACTATGTTACTATGATTTGTTTTAAACATTTCTACCCCTCTTCACACATATCATACTTATATTTTTTTATTTATCTTATTATTTTTTGAAGTGATCAGAGGGCAAGTACTTGTCGTTGAACATCCCCCTATTCCTGAATTAAACAAAACTTTACACAATATATACTTTATAAAATACGCAATCGCATAACCATAATATTTAATTTATTCAGGTGTTGAACATGTTTCATCTATAGTGTGCTAGGTTTTCCTTGAAATGACCAAAATATCAGCAATACGAAGACCACTATGTTCAAGTTTTCCTTCTATGCCTGCAAGTATTAAAACAATTTTACTTTAAAACTTTAAGAGACTATTCATTCATGTTACTATGATTTGGTTTTTAAAAAGGTGTTAACATGCTTTATGTATATCATACTTATACTTTGGACAAATTTGAAAATGGCAACAACATGAAGACCAGTACCTGTCGCCAATCCTTCTCCTATTTCCGAATAGATCAAAACGTTGTACTATATATACTTAAAAAAAAACTTGCAGTAGTATAACTATAAACTTTAATTTTTTTCAGAGGTTGAACATGCTTCATGCATAGAGTACACACATTTTATTGAAATAATCTAAATATCAGCAAAAGGAGGACCACCAGGTTTCAAGAGTCTACCTTTAATTGCTATAATTATCAAAACATTTTACATTATAATATTTACAAAATATTCATTCATATTATTAGAATTTTTTGGAAACAGTTGGTAGCATTTGTCATGGTTATCATACTTTTATTTTATGGAAATGATAAAAAAATCAATAATAGGAGGACCAGTGCTTATCGCCTATCGTACTCCTATGGCTGAATATATCAAAGAATTTTACAAAATACACCATAAAACACACACAATCGACTACCTGCAACCTTTTCTCTCTCCCTTTCTCTCTTTTTTTAAATTTCAGGTTTCGTTCATTCTTCCTGCCAAGCATACTTAAAGTATCTTGGAAATGACCAAACTCTCTGCAAAATGAAGGCCACTAAGTTTTAGTAGTTCTGTTTCTATTGCTGCCGATGTCAATACATTTACTTTGAAAATTTAAGAAAAGTTCATTAATATTACTTGGATTTGGATTTTAAAAAGGTATTACCATGCTTTATGTAAATCACACTTATATTTTGGAAAATTTTGAAAATGGCAGCAACATGAGGACCAATACTTATCGCCAATCTTTCTCTTATTTGCGAATAGATCAAATCAGTGCACGATATATACTTTCAAATACTTACATTAGTTTTACTATCAACTATTCTTTATTCAGGGGTTGAATATGCTTCATGCATAGAATACACATTTTTATGCTAATAATCAAAATATTAGAAAAAAGAGGCCCACTAAGTTTCATGAGTCTACCTTCTATTGCTATAAGTATCAAAACATTTCACATAAATTTTACAAAATATTCATTCATATTATTATGATTTTTTGGAAATATGTGGCAGCATGTGCCATGCTTACCTTACTTATATTTTTTGAAATAATAAAAATATTCAATAAAAGGAGGACCAGTGGTACGTGGCAATTGTCCTCCTATGGCTTAATATACCAAAGGATTTCACAAAGCACACTATCAACGATACACAATCGTCTATCTGTAGCCTTACATCTCTCTCTTTTTTATTGTTCTTTCATTCAGGTTTTCTTCATTCCTCATACACACATTTTTATGGAAATGACCAAAATATCTGCAAAAGGAGGACCACTAGGTTTTAAACATTCTGTTTCTATTGCTGCCTATTTGCACACGATCTATTCATATTACTATGATTTGTTTGTAAAAGGTTCTACCCCACTTCACGCATATCATACTTCTATTTTTCTGCAATTTATCAAAAGCAGTAACACAATTTTAACTTTAAACATATAGACAATATTCATTCATATTACTATGATTTGGATTTTAAACAGGCGCTACCTTGCTTCAGGCATATCATACTTATATTTTGGGAAATTATGAAAATGTCAACAACATGAGGGCAAGTACTTTTCACCAATGCTCCTCCGGTCGCTGAATTTATCAAAACATTGTACGATGTATACTACATTTGCATTAGTATGACTAAAAACTTTTATTCATTCAGAGGTTGAACATGCTTCATGCACAGCGTACTCACTTTTTCATGCAAATGACCAAATACCAGCAATAGGAGGACCACTAGGTTTCAAGCGACTTCCTTCTATTGCTGTAATTATAAAGTCAGTTTACATCATAATTTTTAGAAACAACATGAAGACCAGTAATTGTCGCCATCCTTCGTCCCATTGCTGAATTTATCAAAATATTGTACGATATATACTTTAAAATATCTACATTCGCATGACTATAAACTTTTGCTTATTCAGGAGTTGAACATGCTTCATGCATAGCATACTCACATTTCTATGGAAATAATCAAAATATCAGCTATAGGAGGACCACTAGGTTTGAAGAGTCTACATTCTGTCGCTTTAATTATCAAATCAGTTTGTATTATAAATTTTCGAATATACTGATTCATATTATTAGGACTTTTAGAAAACAGGTGGCAACATGTGTCATGCATATCATAACTATATTTTTCAAATGATAAAAAATTCAATAATAGGAGGACCAGTGGTTATCGTCTATCATCCTCCTAAGGTTGAATTTCTCAAAACATTTTACAAAACACACCATAAACGATACACGATCGTCTAATTGTATACTTTTTCCTTTTTCTTTTACTTTCTTTCATTCAGATTTTGTTCATACTTTCTGCATTGCATACTCAAAGTCTGGGGAAATGATCAAACTATCTGCAAAATAAAGACCACTAAGTGTTAGTAGTTCTGCTTCTATTGCTGCGATATCAATACATTAACTTTAAAAAAATTAAGAAAATGTTCATTCCTATTACTATGATTTGGATTTTAAAAGGTATTACCATGCTTCATGTAAATCATACTAATATTTTGGAACACTTTGAAAATGGCAACAACATGAGGACCAGTACTTGTGGCCAACCTTTTTCCTATTTCTGAATAGATCAAAACAGCGTACGATATATACTTTCAAATACTTACATTAGTATTACTATCGACTTTTTTGCATTCAGGGGTTGAATATGCTTCATACAAACATTTTTATGGAAATAATAAAAAAACAGCAAAAGGAGGACCACTATGTTTCAAGAGTCTACCTTCTACTGCCATAATTATCAAAACATTTCACGTAATTTTTACAAAATATTCATTCATATTATTATGATTTTTTTTAAATATGTGGCAGCGTGTGCCATGCTTATCTTACTTATATTTTTGGAAATAATAAAAAATTCAATAATAGGAGGACCGGTGGTACGTGCCAATCGTCCTCCTATGGCGAATATACCAAAGGATTTTACAAAGCACACTATAAACATAGCATACTCACATTTCTATGGAAATAATCAAAATATCAGCTACAGGAGGAAGACTAGGTTTGGTGAGTCTACTTTCTATTGCTGTAATTATCATATCAGTCTATATTACAAATTTTCGAATGTATTGATTCATATTATTAGGATATTTATAAAACATGTGGTAACACGTGCCATGCATATCATAATTATATTTTTTGGAAATGATAACAAATTCAATAACAGGAGGACCAGTGGTAATCGCCAATCGTCCTCCTAAGGTTGAATTTCTCAAAACATTTTACAATACACACTATAAACGATACTTGATTGTCTGACTGTATTTTTTTCCTTTTGTTTTCCTTTCTTTTCTTCAGGTTATGTTCATACTTCATGCATTGCATACTCACGGTTTGGGAAAAATGACCAAAATATCTGCAATAGGAGGACCATAAGGTTTTAGTAGTCGGGTTTCTATTTCTGCTGATATCAATACAATATTTTGGAAGTGATCAAAATTTGAAAAGGAGGAGGACAAGTAGCGGTCGTTAATCACCCCCTTATTCCCGAATTTAACAAAACATTTCACAATATATGCTTTTATGAAAAACGCAATCATATTACTCTAATATTTCATATATTCAGGTGTTGCACATGTTTTATCTTTAGTGTACTAAGTTTCCTTGAAATGACAAACATCGCAGCAATGCGAAGACCACTAGGTTCAACAGTCTTCTTTCAATGGCAACAAGAATTTAAACAATTTCACTTGAAAAAAAATTTAGACAATATTATATCATGTTACTATGATTTGGTTTTTAAAAAGGTGCTGTCATGCTTCATGCACATCATACTTATATTTTGGGAAATTTTGAAAATGTCAACAGCATTATGAACAGTACTTGTCACCAATCCTCCTCCTGTTGTTGAATTTGTCAAAACATTTTACGTAAAATGCTATAGACTGTTTGCATTAGTATGACTAAAAACTTTAATTTATTCAAGGGATGACATGCTTCATGCATAGCGTACTCACATTTTTATGTATGTATCAAATTATCAGCAATAGGAATATCACTAGGTTTCAATCATTTACCTTCTATTGCTGTAATTATGAAAAACAGTCTCCCTTAAAATTTTGGAAAATATTCATTCCTATTTTTTGAGAAGTAGGTGGTGGCACGTGCTTATCAAACTTTTATTTTTGTTTTTTTTAAATTTTTTTGGAAGTGATAAAAAATTCAACGATAGGAATACCATTGGTAATTGCCAATCTCCGCTTTGGCTTAATTTATCAAACCATTTGACAAAACACATTATAAACAATAACCAATCCTCTAAATACAAACTTTTTTTCTTTTTTTTAAATTTTTTTTTTTCATATTTCATGCAAAGCATGCACACAGGTTTGGGGAAATGACCAAAATATTTGCAATAGGACGACCACTAAGTTTTAGTAGTCGGGTTTCTGTTGCTGCGGATATCAAAACAGTTTGACATTATAATTTTGGCAAAGATTCATTCATATAACTATGATTATTTTCAAAAAGTTTCTACCCCACTTCACGCATTTCATACTTCTATTTTTTTCGAATTGATCAAAATTTATAAATTGCAAAGACAAGTAGTCATCATCAACTATCCACTATTGCTGAACCAAACACTACGCAATGTATACTTTATAAATACGCAATCGCACACCATAATATTTCTTTTACTCACGTGTTATCTAGGCTATTAGGTTTCAAGCATCTACTTTCTATTGCTGTAATTTTAAAAAGCGTTTACACCCTTTTTTTTCTTTTATAAAATATTCATTCATATTGTTATTCTTTGATAATAAATGGTAGCACATGTCATGCTTATCATACTTTTATATTTTTAAAATGATAAACAATTCATCAACAGGGGGACCAGAAAAAATTCGAAAATCATCCTCCTATGGCTTAGGTTGTCGAAACATTTTACAGAACAGACTATAAACGCTGCAAAATCGTCTAATTATAACTTCTTTTCCTTCGGTCAACAACATGAGGACCAGTACTTGTCTCCATTCCTCCTCCAATTCCTGAATTTATCAAAACATTGCACGATGTATACTTTCAAATGTTTGCATTAGTATGACTATAAAGTTTTTTTTTTCAGGGGTTGAATATGCGTCATGCAAAGCGTACTCACATTTTTATGGTAATGACCAACGTATCAGCAATAGGAGGACCACTTGGTTTCCAGAGTAGAAAAGTTTAATTCATATTACTATGATTTGCTTAAAAAGGGGTTCTACTTCCACTTCACACATGTCATACTTCTATTTTTTTTCTTTTTATGAGTGATCAAAATTTTTAAACACTATGAGGACAAGTAGTTGCTGTGTATCATTCCTTTGTTACTGAACTAACAAAACATTACACCATGTGTACACTCTTAAAAATGCGCAGTCACATGTAAATGTTTCATTTATTCAGGTGTTGTACATTGTTTCATCTATAGTGTACTAATTTTTTCTTGAAACGGCCATAATATCAGCAATACGAAGACCACTAGGTTCATCAGTCCTCTTTCTATGGCTGAAAGTATTAAAAACATTTTTACTTAAAAAATTTAGGACAGTATTCATTCACATTACTTTGATTTGGTTTTTAAAGTAGGTGCTACCATACTTCATGCAAATCATATTTATATTTTTTGGAAATTATGAAAATGTGACAAACATGAAGACCAGGACTTGTCTCCAATCCTCCTCCTATTTCTGAACGTATTAAAATATTGTACGACATATGCTTTAAAATATTTGCATTAATATGACTATAAAGTTTTATTTATTCATGACTTGTATATGCTTCTTGCATAGCATTCTTCCAATTTTATGGAAATGACCAAAATATCAGCAATACGAGGACCACTAGGTTTCGTGAGTCTACCTTACATTGCTGTAATTATCAAAACAGTTTACACTAAAATTTTAAGGAAATATGCGTTCATATTATTGTGATTTTTGGAAGCACGTGTCATGCTGATCATACTTACATCATGTGGAAATGATGACAATTTCAACATTAGGAGGACCAGAGGTTATCACAAATCGTCCTCCTAAGTCTGAATTTTTAAACATTTTACAAAACACCCTATAAACGATACACAATAGTAGAACTGTAACTTTTTTTCCAAGTTTTGTTCATAATTCATCCATAGCATACTCAGAGTTTTGGGGAAATGACCAAATTATGTGCAATAGGAGGAACCTTATGTTCTAGTAGTCGGGTTTCATTTGCTTTAGATATCAATACAATTTTACATTATAATTTTTGACAAGATTCATTTATAATTCTATGATTTGTCTTAAAAGGTTCCTACCCCACTTCACGCAGATCATACTTCTAGTTTTTTGAAAGCGATCTAAAATTTAAACCTAGGAGGAGAAGTAGTTGCCGTCAATCGTCCCCTATTCCTGAATTAAACAAAACATTATACAATACATACTTTAAAAATTACACTATCCCAATAGTATAATATTTCATTTTTTGAGTAGTTGAACATGTTTCATATATAGAGTACTAAGTTTTCCTTGAAATGTCCAAAGTATCAGTAATACGATAACAATACAGGTTCATCAATCTTCCCTCTATGGTTGTAAGTTAAAAACAATATTACTTTTAAAATTTAGGACAATATTCATTCATATTACTATGATTTGGTTTTTAAAAAGGTGGTACCATGTTTTGTGCATATCATACATATATTTTAGAAAATTTTGAAAAAGTCAACAACATAAGGACCAGCACTTGTCGCCGATGCATCTCCTAGTTCCGAATTGATCAAAATATTTTACAATATATAATTAACGATATTTGCATTAGCATGACTATAAACTATTCTATACAGGGGTCAACATGCCTCAGACATAGCGTACTCACATTTTTATGGAAATAATCAAAATATCAGCAACAGGAGGGCCACTAGGTTTCAAAAGTGTCCGTTCTATTGCTGTGATTATCAAAACATTTCACACTAAATTTTTTATAAAATATTCATTCATGTTACTATGATTTGTGGAAACAGGTGGTAGCACGTGTCATGCTTATCATACTTATATTTTTGGGGAAATATAAAAAAATCAATAATAGGAAGACCAGTGGTATCAAAGCGGTTTACAAAACACACTATAAGCTATACACAATCCTTTACCTATAACCTTTTTTTTCTCAATTCTTTTATTCAAGCTGCGTTCATTCTTCATGCATAGCGTACACACATTTTTATGGAAATAATCAAATGTCAGATATAGGAGGAACATGAAGCTTCAAGAGTCTACCTTTTATTGCTGTAATTATCAAAACATTTTACATTATAATTTTTACAAAATCTTCATGCATATTGTTGGAATTTTTTGGAAACAGGTGGTAGCACGTGTCGCGCTTGTCATACTTATAGTTTTTGGAAATGATAAAAAAATCAATAATAGGGGGTCCAGTGGGACTCGCCAATCGTCTTCCTATGTCTGAATATATCAAAGAATTTTACAAAACACACTATGAATGATACAAAATCGTCTACCTTTAGCTTTTCTTTTTGTCTTTTTTCATTCAGGTTATGTTCTGTCTTTATGCATAGCATACTTACGAATTTGGGTAATTGACTAAAATATATGTATTAGGAGGACCACTAGGTTTTAGTAATCCTGTTTCTATTGCTGCCCATATCTATACATTTTTACATTATAAAATTTGCACAAAATTTTCAATACTACTATGATTCGTTTTTAAAAGGTTCCACCCCACTTCATGCATATCATACTTATATATTTGTAGAAATGATCAAAATAAAAACACTAGGAGGAGAAGTGGACAATAATCCCCCTATTCCTGAATTTAACAAAACATTTTACGACATATACCTAAAAGGTACGCAGTCGCATAACTATAATATTCCATTTATTCAGGTGTTGAATGTGTTTCGTCCATAGTGCACAGAGTTTTCCTTCAAATAACCAAAATACCAGAAATACGGAGATCACTAGGTTCAACAGTGTTCCTTCTATGGCTGCAAGCATTAAAACAATTTTACTTTAAAAAATTGAGACAATATTCATTCGTATTACTATGCTTTGTTTTTTAGAATGGTGCTACCATGCTTCATGCAGATCATACATATATTTTGGGAAATTATGAAAATATCAACAACATGAAGACCATTACTTGTCGTCAATCCATGTGCTATTGCTGAATTAATCAAAACATTCTATGATAAACACTTGAAAATCTTTGCATTACTATGACTATAACCTTTTATTTATTCATGGGTTGATCATGCTTCATACATACCGTACTCACATTTTTTCTTATGGAAATACCCAAAATATCGGCAAAAGGACGACCACTAGGATCAAAGCATCTACTTCTATTGCTGTAATTATCAAAACAGTTTACATTATAATTTGTACAACATGTCCATTCATATGCATTTTTTTTTTTTTTTCGTTTTTCTTTTTCTTTTTTATTTTTTTTATTTATTTTTTTTGTTATTATGAATTTTTTTTGGAAGCAGGTGGTAGCTCGTGTAATATTTATTATACTTATATTTTTCGGAAATGATAATGAACTCCACAATGAGAGGACCCATGGTTATAGCTAATCGACCTCCTCTGGATGAATTGTTCAAAACATTTTATAAAACACACCATGAGCGCTATGCAATCTTCTAACAGTAACATTTTATTTTGTCTATTCAGGTTTTTTTTTCATACTTCATGCATAGCATTATCTCAGTTTTAGGGAAATGACCAAAATATGTGTGATAGGGGACCACTCAGTTTTAGTTGTCCTATTTCCATTGCTCTCGATATCAATATAATTTTACATTATCAAATTTGCACAAGATGTACTCATGTTACTATGATTTGTTTTTAAAAGGTTCTACCCCACTTCGCGCATATCATACTATTTTTATTACAATTTATCAAAAGCATTTACACAATTTGAATTTAAATATATAGAGAATATTCATTCATATATATTCATTCATATTACTATGATTTTGTTTTTAAACAGACCCTATCTTACTTCAAGGATATCATACTTATAATTTGGGAAATTATGAAAATGCCAACAACATGAGGGCTACTACTTTTCACCAATGCTCCTCCTATTGCTGAATTTATCAAAACATTTGCATTAGTATGACTAAAAACTGTTATTTATTCAGGGGTTAAACATGCTTCATGCACAGCGTACTCACTTTTTCTATTCAAATGATCAAATACCAGCAATAGGAGGACCACTAGGTTTCAAGCGACTAACTTCTAATGCTGTAATTATCAAATCAATTTACATTATAATTTTTAGAATTAACATGAAGACCAGTAATTGTCGAAATCCTTCGTCCTATTTTTAAAAGGATGCTAACATGCTACATGCACATCTTACTTATATTTTGGGAAATTATGAAAATGTCAATAACATGAGGGCTAGTACTTTTCACCAATGCTCCTCCTATTGCTGAATTTATCAAAACACTGTACGATGTATACTACATTTGCATTAGTATGACTAAAAACTGTTATTTATTCAGGGGTTAAACACGCTTCATGCACAGCGTACTCACTTTTTTATGCAAATGATCAAATACCAGCAATAGGAGGACCACTAGGTTTCAAGCGACTAACTTCTAATGCTGTTATTATCAAATCAATTTACATTATAATTTTTAGAATCAACATGAAGACCAGTAATTGTCGAAATCCTTCGTCCTATTGCTGAATCTATCAAGGTATTGTACGATATATACTTTAAGATATCTGCATTTGCATGACTATAAACTTTTACATATTCAGGGTTTGAGCATAATTCATGCATAGCATACTCACATTTCTATGGAAATAATCAAGATTATATTATAAATTTTCGAATATATTGAGTCATATTATTAGGTTATTTTACAAAACAGGTGGTAACACGTGTCATGTATGTCATAATTATATTTTCTGGAAATGATAAAAAAAATCAATAACAGGAAGACCAGTGGTAATCGCCAATCGTCCTCCTAAGACTGGAGACTGAAAACATTTTACAAAACACACTATGAATGATACACGATATATAGCTGTATTTTTTTCCTTTTATTTTCCTTTCTTTTATTCAGCTTTGTTCATACTTCATGCATTGCAAACTCAAGTTTGGGGAAAATGACCAACATATCTGCAATAGGAGGACCATAAGGTTTTAGTTGTCAGGTTTCTATTGCTGCTGATATCAATACAATTTTCCATCATAAAATTTGGACTAGATTTATTCAAATCACTATGATTTGTTTAAAAAAAAAAGTTCTAACCCACTTCACACATATCATACTTCTATATTTGGCAAGTGATCAAAATTTGAAAACGACCAGGAGAAGCACTGGTCGTTAATCACCCCCTTATTACTGAATTTAACTAACCATTTCACAATATATACTTTTTGAAAAACGCAATCACGTAACTGTAATATTCCATCTATTCAGGTGTTGAACATATAGTGTACTTAGTTTCCTTGACATGACAAAAATGTCAACAATACGAAGACCTCTAGGTTCAACAGTCTTCCTTTAATGGCTTTTTAGTCAATATTATATCATGTTACTATGATTTAGTTTTTAAAAAGATGCTAACATGCTACATGCACATCTTACTTATATTTTGGGAAATTTTGAAAATGTCAACAGCATTATGAACAGTACTTGTCACCAATCCTCCTCCTGTTGTTGAATTTGTCAAAACATTTTACGTAAAATGCTATAGACTGTTTGCATTAGTATGACTAAAAACTTTAATTTATTCAGGGGATGACATGCTTCATGCATAGCGTACTCACATTTTTATGTAAAATATTAAATTATCAGCAATAGGAATATCACCAGGTTTCAATCATTTACCTTCTATTGCTGTAATAATGAAAAACAGTCTACCCTAAAATTTTAGAATATGTTCATTCATATTTTGATGTTTTTTTGGAAATAGGTGGTGGCACGTGTCATGCTTATCAAACTTTTATTTTTTTGGAAGTGATAAAAAAATTCAACCATAGAAGGACCAGTGGTAGTCGCCAATCGTCATGCTTTGGCTCAATTTATAAAAACATTTCGCAAAACACGGTATAAACAATACACAATCCTCTAAATATAAACTTTTTTTCACATATTGTTCATGCTTCATGCAAACCATACACCCAGTTTTGAGGACATGACCAAAATATCTGCAATCAATATCAATACAGATTGACATTATAATTTTTGTACAAGATTCATCCATATTAGTATGATAACCTGAGAGTTTGTACCCCACTTCACGCACATCATACTTTTTTTTCGATTTATTTTTTTTCGAAGTGATCTAAATTTTAAAATTGCGAAGACAAGTAGTTGTCATCAACTATCCAGTATTGCTGAACTGAACAAAACATTACTCAATGTATTCTTAATAAATGCGCAATCGCATAACCATAATATTCCATTTACTGAGGTGTTATCTAGGCTATTAGGTTTCAAGAACCTACCTTCTATTGCTGTAATTTTAAAAACGGTCTAAATTATTCATTCATATTGTCATTATTTATAATAGGTGGTAGCACATGTCATGCTTATCAAACATTAATTTTCTTGGAAATGATAAACAATTCAACAACAGTGTGACTATTCAACTACAGCGTTTATCGACTATAAACGATACAAAATTGTCTAAATATAACTTTTTTCTTGGGTCAACAACATGAGGACCAGTTCTTATCGTGAATCCTCCTCCAATTTCTGAATTTATCAAAACATTGTACGATGTATACTTTCAAATGTTTGCATTAGTATGACTATAAAGTTATGTTTTTTTCAGGGGTTGAACATGTGTCATGCAAAGCATACTCACATTTTTATGGTAATGACCAAAGTATCAGCAATAGGAGGACCGCTAGGTTTCAGGAGTAGACAAGTTTTATTCATATTACTATGATTTGTTTTAAAAAGGGTTCTACCCCACTTCACGCATATCATACTTCTATTTTTTTTCTTTTTAGGAGTGATCAAATTTTTAACAAGGCCAGGGGCCTAAAATGTAATCTGTGGCGGCAAACTGGCCAGTTGGTCGATTGGTATTTTTGATAGACACATAATTGAGTGTGCATATGATGTGCTTCCAGAATATTCTCCATTTTCTAAAGTTTTTGGTGTTGTACCTTTCATAATTTGTTGCCAAAGAAGGGAATACAGTGAAAGCTGGCTTGAGAGACCAGGTCAAATTGAGATCACTTTTTAGTATCAACACATCAGTTTGAAGTAAATCTGGCCAAAATTATTTAAGTTATAACTATTACAAGAAATTCCCATGTGAAACTTTCCTATTAAAACTTTTGTAAAGATTTTTTTTAAAAAATCACGGACAGAGGACGATGGACAAAGGACCATAAAATTAGCTCAGCTGACTGACAAGTCAGCTGAGGTTAAAATTACTAGAGAGTGATCATTTGAACAAACTTGGTAGAGACCCAACCAAGGTACATAGCCACCAAGTTTGAAGTGAATCTGGCAGACTGTTTTGGAGAAGAAGTCAAAAATGTGAATTGTGAATGGACAGAGAGAAGCCATGGATGACTGAGTCTTCTAATATCTCAACCTGACTGGTAGGTCCGCTGAGCCAAAAAGCGACTGTAAGTCAAAAAGCCATGTGACAGGTGGTAACTTTATTCTGGAACTTTAAAACAAGACTGTAATGTTATAAGATAATCGCACTTTATTCTGCAGAGCCATGGCCAGGCAAATAGCGTTGGAGAGACCTAAAACAAATGTGGTGTTTCCTGTTGCAGCGAAGCACAAAATTAGAGTAGGTAGGTAGGTATCATCGCCAATAGTCCTGCTAGGGTTAAATTTATCAACAGAGTTTACAAGACACGCTGTTAACAATACACAATCCTCTAAATGTACGCCATAGAGGACGACTTTCGATTTTTTCTGGCCCCCTGTTATTGAATTGTTTATCATTTCGAAATAATGGACTTAGGTGAAATTAGGGATGGCAGCTGACAGATTACTTTAACACAGGAGTGCCATGGCTTCCTGTGCACCTGCTAAAGTAGCTTTGTTATTGAAAAGTGTACATTATAGTCTACCTTCTATTTACATGATAACCTTTAGAATATATTCATTCATATTATTATGATGTTATGGGACCAGGTAGTAGCATGTGTCATGTTTATCATAATTATACTTTTTGGAAATGATAAAATGTTCAACAATACGAGGATCAATGGTTATCGCCAATTGTCTTCCTATGGCTAAATGTATCAAAACATTTAACAAAGCACACTATAAACGGTTCACAATCGTCTACCCGTAACTTTTTTTTCAGGTTTGCTCCTACTTCATGCATAGCATACTAACAGTTTTGGGGAAATGACCAAAGCATCTACAATGGGAGGACTACTAGGTTTTAGTAGTCAGGTTTCTATTGGTGCACATATCAAAAGGATTTCACATTATAAATCTTAGACAAGTTTAACCCACATTAATGTTCAAAAGGTTGAGAATGTTGCTCTGAAAGAAGAAATAAAAGAACTTTAAATTATTGTGCATAGGCTAAAGAGACATGTGGAAAGTATGGACCTAAGGTATCAGACTGAAATACCACTGATGGAAAAACGCACTTGCATTGAATACAGATGAATGCACCGACCTAAAAGATATAATACAACCAACAGAAAATGACAAACCAGAGACCTTGAATGGAAAACCCATGCAAACTGTTGACGAGTGTGACAAACCTGATCAACATGAATGTAACCCAAATGGGCAATCAGGTCAGGGTATTTCGGTAGAAAAGGCCAGTGATAATGAGAGTCAAAAAAACAGAATTATTGGTAACAAAAAGCAAGAAAACACGAGAACCAAACAAAGGTCAAGATCCGCTCCAATATTCATTCCAATCCACAAATACAGGAGACTGGAAAATTAGGGACCGACAAACATACAAAAACGTCAGCAGAAAATGCGCTGCCCTCCAACAGCCCACCTTAAGCTATACAGGTTGTATCTTTCACAGATAGGAAGGACACAGGAGAGCAAACTTTATATTCTGATTTCTTGAAATCCCCCAGTTCCCGGACACTAATATCAAAGTAATACATGAGTTTAATACACGTGTCACCACAGAGAAAAAGTTAGAACTTATGTACAAGCTTCGTATGTCAAATATTCTATTTAATACATGTGCCTAATGAATCAAGTGCAACGGATATTGTTAATACTTAACGTAAAGCTGATTGTTATGTCAATAACTCTCACAAAAATTAAAATGGCGACGTATAACTTAAATGGTCTTACGTCATCAGAACCATATTTACATCATATTCTAGATAAGAACGACATAGTAACTGTAAGTGAGCATTGGCTCTATTTTTTTGACTTAGAAAGACTGAAATATAAGATATATCCAAAGTTTTATGTACATAGTCGCATTAGACAAACATAATATTGGCAGAGGTAAGGGTGGAGTTGCCATCTTTTTGCGCAAAGATTTACACTGTAATGTTACAGTAGTGAAAGATATTAAGCACGATCGTATCTTCAGTATTGAACTACGAATAAATGGTCATTGTGAAAGCGTATATGTTATTGCTGTGTATTTGTCTACAAGTTGTAACATGGCACTGTATATGCAGGTATTGGATGAATTAGATGGAATTGTTCAATAGACCATGTCAGAAATGAGTTTCACCACCAGATGGCTCTGGGGTACTATCCACCCTAGCTTGACTGAGTGCCCACTAGCTAGGCATGGCAGAGTATGGGAGGTGGACAGTCTTTGAGTAGAAACAGGAACTAATCAAGAGAGGAGCACCAACTAAAGGCAAAAAGTGTGATTTAGTAGAAGGTAAGTACTTGCTGATCAGTTTCATATATTATCTTACAGGAATTTATCCCAAGATTACAAGTTTAGTCACTTGACTCCAATGGCAATGGGTTGAACCAGCAGTTTACATCACTGGTCATATATTGCTGTGTGTGTGTTGTCTCTTGGCCACACACAATTCTGTGACAAGTCAAATTATGAGACTGTGATTAAAAGTATAATTAATGTTCCATAAAGAGAGATTTTCATAGCCATACATACATTATTTTGAATGTGGAATAACCTGGTCAAAGTGTACATAAGCCACCAGTAGCCTGACCTGAGCCAAGCCTCTGGGGCCCAGCCAGTAGCTTGTATATTGGGTCACTCCAGGGGATTAGCAAGGTGTTAATGCTGCTGTTGTCTAGTTCCTCTGGGGAGAGTGCTCTATTGGTGTGCTTTGTATACAAGACACTTGTTGGTAATGTGTTTGTCCAGAATAACAATGAGGTAAAAACACTGAATACTTAAAGGCAAAGATGAAAAACTGAACAAGAAAAGAAAAAGTAACTTTGGGATGGGACATGCGCATTGGCGGTATGTTTTGTGTGCTTTCAGTTATGGTTTTGAATCCTTGGTCGGGCCATTGAGGAAGGGGTGTTTCTTTTTTCAGACTGAGTATAGGTTCAGAATGAAAATTGTTATTTCTGTCATATGCGTCAAGTCTGAAAAAAAGTGCAAGACTAAATATGTGTCCTGTCAACAGAACTGTATGAGGTAATGAAGGGCAGCCAAGCTGTTCAAATGTAAGGAAAAAGGTAAACTTTCAAACTGGAGGGGACATAAAGTTACTTTTCCTTTTCTTGTTTAGTTTTTCATCTTTGCCTTTGAGTATGCAGTGTTTTTACCTCATTGTTATTCTGGACAAACACATTACCAACAAGTGTCTTGTATACACAGCACACCAATAAAGCACTCTCCCCAGAGGAATTAGACAACAGCAGCATTAACACCTTGCTAATCCCCTGGAGTGACCCAATATACAAGCTACTGGCTGGGCCCCAGAGGCTTGGCTCAGGTCAGGCTACTGGTGGCCTATGTGCACTTTGACCAGGGTATTCCACATTCAAAATAATGTATGTATGGCTATGAAAGTCTCTCTTTATGGAACATTAATTATACTTTTAATCACAGTCTCATAATTTGACTTGTCACAGAATTGTGTGTGGCCAAGAGACAACACACACACAGCAATATATGACCAGTGATGTAAACTGCTGGTTCAACCCATTGGAGTCAAGTGACTAAACTTGTAATCTTGGGATAAATTCCTGTAAGATAATATATGAAACTGATCAGCAAGTACTTACCTTTCTACTAAATCACACTTTTTGCCTTTAATTGGTGCTCCTCTCTTGATTAGTTCCTGTTTCTACTCAAAGACTGTCCACCTCCCATACTCTGCCATGCCTAGCTAGTGGGCACTCAGTCAAGCTAGGGTGGATAGTACCCTAGAGCCATCTGGTGGTGAAATTTCTGACATGGTCTATTGTATAAAGGTCAGGTTACAGTCGCGGAAGACTTTAATGCGCACATGGGTGACTTAGGAGGGCCCAAAGGTATAGGTGGAGCCACTGCAGCAGGCAGAGCTCTACATCGTTTTGTAACAAGAAATGGTCTCAATGTTTTACATTCATCAAGTAAGGCAAAAATGCCGAATACACGTTTTTTTCACATAGTGGTGGAAGTTCATGCATCGATTATATTCTAGCTACGCATCAACTGTATGGAAAGTTGGTAACTTGTTTTGTAGCACATGAAGACATACTGGATATGTCCGACCATAGACCTGTCATGGCGGAGTTCAGTGGTTTGGGTATTGTACGGCAGATCATGGAGAGCAGTCCAAGATACTTAAAGTGATCTAATCTTGATAATGGCTCATTATCTTGCCGATATACAAACACTGTTAAACAAAGAATCCAATCTCAAGGTCTTGAATACAAAGAAATCAAATGTAAGGATGACATCGATATGCTTGTTGAATGTTTTGTTAAAATCATAAGGGAAACGGCAGAAGAAAACGTACCTATATCGGTATATAAGTTTTTCCAAAAGCCGTATTGGAATGAGTGTGTTGATTTTCATAAGAAAGGTAAAATGGATGCTTGGCGGGAGTACAAAGCTGCTGGCTCACCCAAAGATCCAAACAACGCTATATTCCGTAAATATAAAGAACTGAAGAAAGATTTTAGGAGAGAGCTTAGGCAGGCGAAACATTTAAATGACAGAAAGTTCTACAATGAGATAGATGATATGAGTGAAATAGACCAGAAATTGTTTTGGAGGATTGTTAGAGCCAGCAGAAAGTCTGGACCTCCGCCAGTTAAGTCTTTAAGAGTAGATAATGTCGTATTAAATGATATGGTTGAGATTTGTGATGCATGGGCTTCCCATTTTGAAAGTATTGCTAACCCTGAAGCCACCCAACATCCATATGACAGGGACCATGAAAAAGTTGTTGAAAACGGTGTTCGGCAAATGATTCGGTCAGCACGCTGTGATGGGAAGGAGATAGATTTGAGAGACCCCCTCTTCTACTACCCAATTACATATGAGAAAGTAGGAAATGTTTGTAAAAAGCTTAAATCTTGCAAAGCTGGGGGGTATGATGGGTTAACTGGAGAACACCTAAAATATTGTGGAGTTCATGGAATCAAAATTCTTGTAAAGATTTTTAGAGCAATTGTTGAGATTGGATATATTCCAAAAAACTTTAAGTTTTCTGTTTTTGTACCGATCTTTAAAGGCGGAAATAAGGACCCTCTTTCAAGGGATGATTACAGGGGTATCTCTCTAACTACCATCATATCTAAAGTCTGGGAGACGGTAAAATATGATAGATTGAAAACATGGCTAGAATACATTAAATACCCGCATCCCTTACAGTGTGCCGTCAGAGAAGGAGTGTCTTGTCTCAATGCTTCTTATATTATACAAAGAAAAAGGAGAGAAGATGTTTGTGGCTTTCCTCGATACGAGGAAAGCCTTTGATTCTGTTAAGATTGACGGCATGCTCTACCAGTTATATCATTTGGGTCTGAAGGGGAAAAGCTGGACTGTTACCAGAGAAACTTACCAAGAAAGAGAAGGATGTGTACGGTTAGGGGGCCATACCTCGCGATGCTTCCCTATTAAACAAGGTATTAAACAAGGTGGTGTATTATCCATGTTCCATTATACAGTCTTACTGCACGAGTTACTGCTTCTTATAGAAAATAGTAATTATGGTGTTTCCATTAATGGCATTAATGTTTCCTCGCCCACAGTAGCAGACGATATTACTTTGTTATCACTTACTAGAGAAGGGCTGAATAGATGTCTATTTTGTGTATATGAATGCAGTATAAAGTGGCATTTTGAACATAATTAAAAAAATTCAGCTGTACTTGTATTTAATGAAAGTAAACAAGAGAGAAAGAAACAAAGAAAAATAAGAAAATTTAAAATTGGCTCCAGTAACATTAAAGAGCAGGATAACTATACACATGTTGTTGTTGATCTCCATGTAGATGGACTGCAAGAAGATAGTATTAATGACAGTATCAGCAGTAGTCGACGTGCCCTATATGCTTTAACAGGGTTGGGTGTCCGCAAGGGTTGAATCAACTCTTTGACTTTCAAGAATTTACAGGTCAATATGTTTACCGATTATGTTGTATGGAAGTGAGTTATGGATTTTCTCAAATCGGCAGATGAATTTACTCGGTGTTGCACACACACATGCGGCGAGACGTGTTCAAAGTCTCCCCAAGAAATCAGCAAATGCTGGAGTGTCAAGTTCCCTGGGTTGGTATACAGTTGAGGGCGAAATTGCATTAAAACAGTTAACCTTTTGCGGTAATTTGTTGAGATTAACTGCCTGTGCGAGGGAAAGAAATCTGTTAGTGACACATCTATATAAATTTAGGTATGGGTCACTTTGTTTATCACATTGTGTATCTGGAAGTATAGTACGGGTCCTAATCAAGTTTGACCTTTATGAACGTGTTTTTGAGCTACTCAACAGTGGGTCGGTATTCCCTAGCAAAAGTGTATGGAAACAAGAAATTAGAAACAAAATATTCCAAGATGACAGGAGAACATGGGAAATTGCAATGCAGCTAAACACGAAATTAGACATTTTTAGGCATGTCATAGAAAAAAATAGGACCATCTCGGTGGTGGTTGCTGGCGCGTGATGAGCCAGGGCTTCTGGGATGTGTCACTCTTAAAGTCAAACTCATTTCTGGAGAACACATATTAAAAATAAATTCTGGTAGAATGGAGCAGATAGCCCGAGAGCAGAGATTATGCGACATGTGTGAACAAAGAGAAATAGATCTTAGACACTTTACCTTAATTTGTGACAGATACCATTATATTAGAGTAAGGATGTTTACAGAAGTAAAGAATATTTTTCTAGGTTTTGAACGCCTGGATGTAGATCAACAGCTCTATGTAATATATGGCGGTACTCGTGGAGACCTCACTAGTTTGCAGCAATTTAAGATCATGAAAATTACATGCACCTACGTTTCATATATGTACAAATTTCGAACAGCCAATACGGTAAATTGATGTAAAACTAGGAAAACATAGAGACAGTTAAGGATCAGAGAAAAGAAAGACAGTGATGTCTTGAAATGCTCCAAAGATGTCATCTACCCTAATTTTTTTTTTTTTTTTTTTGTTTTTGTTTTTTGTTTTTTTGTTTTTTTGTTTTCTATAATGGTTTATGTACATGAGTATTCTCAATTCTACTTTTCATTGAGTTATACATCTTATTTACCATGACCATCTAATGTATTTTGTGCAAGCCTGTATTATATAATAATTGTGCATTGTTCGTCGTTTGGCTAAATGTAATATTATATTCATGTATCTCTTCAGCGAATGGAGGAAATAAAGAATATACATACATACCTATTACTATGATTTGTTTTAAATGGGGGTTCTACCCCACTTCACGCATATCATACTTCTATTATTATTCTCAGGAGTGATCAAAATTTAAAAGACTAGGAGGACTAGTAGTTGTCGTCAATAAACCCCTTATTGCTGAATTTAACAAAACATTACACCATATATACACTTTTTAAAATACGTAGTCACATACCAATAAAATTTCATTTATTCAGGTGTTGTACATGTTTCATCTATAGTGTACTAATTTTTTTCTTGAAACTGCCAAAATATCAGCAATACGAAGAGCACTAGGTTCAGCAGTCCTCCCTCTATGGCTGAAAGTATTAAAACCATTTTAATTAAAAAATTTAGGACAGTATTCATTCACATTACTATGATTTGCTTTTAAATAAGGTGCTACCATGCTTCATGCATATCATATTTATATTTTTGGGAAATTATGAAAATGTCAAAAACATGAAGACCAGGAGTTGTCTCCAATAGTTCTCTTATTGCTGAATGCATCAAAACATTCTACGACATATGCTTTTAAATATTTCCATTAGTGTGACTATAAAGTTGTATTTATTCAAGAGTTATATTGTGCTTCATGCATAGCGTACTCACATTTTTACGGAAATGACCAAAATGTCAGCAATACGAGGACCACTAGGTTTCACGAGTCTACCTTCTATTGCTGTAATTTTCAAAAACGTTTACACTAAAAGTTTAAGGAAATATTCGTTCATATTATTTTGATTTTTTGGAAGCAGGTGGTGGCACCTGTCATGGTGATCATACTTACATTATGTGAAAATAATGAAATTCAACATTAGGAGGACCAGTGGTTATCGCCAATCGACCTCCTATGGCTGAATTTATCAAAACATTTACAAAACACACTATAAACGATACACAATAGTAGAACTGTAACCATTTTTCCAAGTTTTGTTCATACTTCATGTATAGCATCCTGAGAGTTTTGGGGAAATGACCACAACATCTGCAATAGGAGGACCACTAGGTTTTAGTAGTCGTGTTTCATTTGCTGTAGACATCAATACAATTTTACATTATAATTTTAGACAAGATTCATTTATAATACTACGATTTGTTTTAAAAAGGGATTCTACCCCACTTCACGCAGATCATACATCTATTTTTTTTTTTAATGATCAAAATTTAAGACCTCGGAGGACAAGTAGTTCAATCATCCCCCTATTCCTAAATCTAACAAAATATTACACATTATATACTTCATGAAATACGTGATCGGATAAGTATTATATTTCAATTATTCTGGTGTTCAACATGTTTCTTCATTTAAGTTTTCATTAAAATGAACAAAATATTAGTGATACAAAGACCGCTATGTTACAACAGTCTTCCTTCTTTCCCTGCAACTATTAACACAAGTTTATCTTTGACATTTTAGGCAATATTCCTTCATATTACTATGATTTGTTTTCTAGAAAGGTGCTTCTATGCTCCATGCATATCATACTTATATTATTAAGAAACTATGAAAATGTCAACAGCATGAGGACCAGCACTGGCCCCAATCCTCCTCCTATTGATGAATTTATCAAAACATTGTTCGATATACTTTAACATATTTGCATTAATATGACTATAAGGTTTTATTTATTTAGGGGCTGAACATACTTCATACATAGCTCACTCGCATTTTCTTGTAAATGACCAAAATATGAGCAATAGCAAGACCACTAGGTTTCGAGAGTCTACCTTGTATTGCTGTAATTATCAAAACAGTGTACATTATAATTTGTTCAAACTATTAATTCATATTATTATGATTTTGGGAAGCAGGTGGTTGCATGTGTAATGCGTAACATACTTTTATTTTTTGGTAATGATAAAAGAATTCAAGGAGAACCTCTGGTTGTCGCCAATCGTCCTCCTATGGCCGAACTTATCGAAACAGTTTACAAAACACACTAGAAACAATACACAATCGTTTACTTATAGCCTTTTTTTAAATTCAGGTTTTGTTTATACTTCATGCATAGCATACTCAGAGTTTTGAGGAAATAACTAAAATATCTGCAATGGGAGGACCACTAGGTTTTAGCAGTCGGGTTTCTATTGTTGAAGATATTAATACAATTTTATATCATAAGTTTTAGACAAGATTCATTTGCATTACTATGATTTGTTTTCAACAGGTTTTAACCCACTTCATGCCTGTCATACTTCTATGTTTTTGGGAGTGATCAAAATTTGAAAACTGGGAGGACAAGATGTTGTCCTGAATCACCCCCCTTTTACTGGATCTAACAGCACATTACAGAATATATATTTTATGGAATGCACATTCGCATATCTACCATATTTAGTTTATTCCAGTGTTGAACATGTTTCATCTTTAATTTGCTAGGTTTTCCTTGAAATGACCAAAATATCAGCAATACAAAAACTGCCAAGTGCAAGAGTTTTCGCTCTATCGCTGCAGGTATTAAAACAATTTCACTTAAAAAATTTTAGACAATGTTCCTTCATATTACTTTGATTTTGTTTTTGAAAAGGTGCTACCACGCTTCATGATATCATACTTATATTTTGGAGGAAATAATGAAAATGTCAACAACATGAGCACCAGTACGTGTCACCAATCCTCCTCGTATTGCTAAATTTTTCAAAACATCGTACATGATATATCCTTTAAAATATTTGCAATAGTATGTCAATAAACTTTTATATATTTAGAGGTTGAACATGCTCCACGCATAGCGTACTTACATTTTTAAGGAAATGACCAAAATATCAGCAATGGGACGACCACTAAATTTTAATAGTCGGATTTCAATTTCTGGAGATATCAATACATTTTACATTATAACTTTTGGACGACATTCATTTGTATTACCATGATTTGTTTTAAAAAGGTTCTACAGCACCTCACACATATCAGACTTCTAGGAGGGGTTTTTGGGAGTGGGGGGGGGGGGGAATTAGAATTTAAGGACTGGGAGGACAAGTGGTTGTCGTCAATTACCTTCTGTTCTTGAATACACAAACATTATGCAATGTATACTTTACGAAATACACAATCGCATATCTACAATATTCCATTCATTCTGGTGTTGAACATGTTTCATGTCTAGTGTTGTAAGTTTTCCTTGAAATGGTCAAAATATCAGCAATACAAAGACCACTAGGTTCAACAGTTTTCCCTCTATGGCAGCAAGTATTAAAACAATTTTATTTTAAAAACTTTAGACAACATTCCTTCATTTTACTACGATTCGGTTTTTAAAAAGGTGTTACCAAGCTTCACTCATATTACACTTATATTTTGGGGGAAATTTTGAAAATATCAACAACATGAGGAGTAGTAATTGTTGCCAGTCCTCCTCCTTTTGCTGAAATTATCAATATATTGTACGATAAATACTTTACTATATTTGCATTAGTATGACCATAACCTTTTATTTATTCAGGGGTTGCACAAGCTTCATGCATATCGTACTCACATGTTTAAGGAGATGACCAAATTATCAGAAATAGGAGGCCCACTATCTTTCAAGAGTCTACCTTGTATTGCTGTAATTATCAAAACAGTTTGCATTAAATTTTTTAGAAAATTTTCATTTATATTATTATGATTTTTGGGAAACTGTTGGTATCATGTGTCATGCTAATCATATTTTTTTTTGGTGGATATTATTAAACGTTCTACAATAAGAGTACCAGTGTTTATTGCCATTCGTCCTCCTATGACAGAATTTTGCACAACATTTTATAAAAACACACTATAAACGACACAGAGCCGTCTAACTGTATCATATCTTTATGCAGCTTTTTTTCATAAATCATGCATACCATACTCACAGTTTTTGTGAATCGACAAAAATATCTTCAATAGGAGGACCACTAGATTTTAGTAGTCGAGTTTCTGTTGCTGAAGATATCAGTACAATGTTACATTATCAATTTTAGAAAAGATTTAACATTACAATTATTTGATTTAAAAAGGTTCAATCCAACTTCGCGCATATCAGACTTCTAGGGTTATTTTTGAAAGTGATCAAAATTTAAAAACTGCCAGGAGAAGTAGATGTCGTCAATCATACCTATTGCTGAATTAAACAAAACGTAACACAATATATACCTTATAAAATTTGCAATGGCATAACTATTATGTTTCATCTATAGTGTACTAAGTTTTATTTCAAATGACAAAAATATCAGCAATACGAGGACCGCTAGGTTACAAGAGTTTACCTTCTATTGCTGTAATTATCAAAACAGTTTACATTATAATTTTTAGAAAATATTCATTCACATTATTACGATTTTTGGGAAACAGCTGGTATCATGTGTCATGCTTATCATAATTTTATATTTTGGATATTATAAAAAGTTCTACAATAGGAGTACCAGTGTTTATCGCCATTCGTCCTCCTATGACAGAATTTTGCAAAACATTTTATAAAAACACACTATAAACGACACAAAGCCGTCTAACCGTATCATTTTTTATTCCGGTTTTGTTCATAATTCATGCATACCATACTCACAGTTTTGGGTGATATGACCAAAATATCTTCAATAGGAGGACCACTAGGTTTTTGTAGTCGAGTTTGTATTGCTGAAGATATCAATATAATTTTACAGAAACTATGTGAATCTTACTTACTTTTAGAAAAAATTAAATGAATTTTAACTGTTTTAATACGAAATTCAGTGAATTTAATAATTTTATCAGATATGTGATTATATGCATCCGCTTGTTGTTTCGAAAATAGGTTTTATCAAAAATATATATTTGAATATTGGGAAATGTTACCTGGTATATTACAAAGAACGTCATGTGTGCTCTTTGCTCAATTCCATCTGAAGCCCGATTGAACTGATATTGATATGCGATCTTGCAAACTATAGCATCATCTATCATAGCATCTCGATTGATTGAAGGCGTATTTATGATACAAAGCTGTTGATATACATAAATAATGTTTAAGATAGTGGTGTACCCCAAAGATCAATCTTGGGCCCGCTTTTGTTCACAATTTATGTAAATGACATGGAAAATAGTATGAACTGTGATCTTTATCTCTATGCAGACGACTCGGCACTCGTGGTTTCCAGTGTCAGTAATCAACGAAGTTTTTCCCTATTACAAATGCGTTAGATTTTTTTTTTAATGCAATATTTAGGAACAATACTTGCTGTTTGAATGTGACCTCATAACATTGTAGTACAGTCAATGATATTCATCCGAGCATAATGCTGTTCTGTAATCAATAGATTTTTTCAATTTTTTCCCTATTGCAAATGCATTAATTTTTTTTTTAATGCAATATTTAGGCAAAATATCCAACATTATATCATAGGATAAATACAAAAAAAATCACTCAATTTTTTCCTCAGCACTCAATTTTTCTGACATGCCAAAGCCACGATCCCCATAATGGTGAGTGGTTCGGTGTCAGAATCATTTCATTTCAACCAGAAACACCGCTCACGATGGTTTTGATAATTAACGTATAGGTGTACCCAGTATTACTCCTATGTGAAATGGGCTTTGGTTGTCCAATATTCAGCTTTTAAAGTGTACCTAGCCTTTGCTGCATAAAGTGATCTTCAATCAAGTCGCTGTTCTGTTTGTAAATTGTCGCATTGGACAAATCCCACTCTTTGTTCTCGCGGTCAGAGCCAGGGCTGGACTTGCTCTTTCTAGAACGTTGTAACTCTGTGGTCAAGTGTGCTAACAATTGCTCTGTGGTCTCCTCCCCAGGATGGGCAGCTGTCCAATTTCCGGGAAAAAACCATTGCAGGGACCTCTGAAGCTTGTGCTAAAAAGCTATCCTGGAATAACATTCCTTCCCTCTTTCCTTATCTGAGGAAACGTCAATAGAGAGTATATCCAGGATAGACAATATTGACTTCTCTACATTTGCCCCCGAGAAAATCAACTCGCCCTCTTTGACCAACTTCTCAAATTTCGTCTGGAAGTCAGACAGTGGTTTACGTTCATTTTTTGTATATCTTTCAAATAGAAGTGAAAACGTTAACTTCTCAGCTTTTGAAGGCATTATCAACATGTTAGAAAAAGCCTACACAGGTATATTGGCTTATCATTGACCCCCGTGATTGGAAACTTTGTGTAAATCAGGAACCATTCATTGTATATGAACTCTGCACTTGCTCTTGTAAACCCCAGAGATAGACACATCCATCCTCTATCTTAGTACTGCTGAAGCATATACCAAGAAAATCTGTGTTGTGAGCTTTCACTAGTTAGGGCACCATTTTGGTATTTGAGTAACCAACAGTAATGCATTTTTACTGATTCCATACAGTGGGAGATCTCCTTGCTTCTTGTTTGGTTCTAGTAGAATTGGCCCCATTAAGTCCCGAGACCTGGACTGGTAATGGATATGCCAGGACAGCAGGGTGGCAAGCTTCCTGTACTGTAGGTGCCGCTGTGCTCAGGCTTGATAATTTAGCTCATGCAGTATTCAGCTCATTTTGACATTATTATTAGTTTCTTGTTTAATTGAGCTGTATTTGTTTGGAGTGAAACTGTTTCTTTTTTCGAAGTGGCGCACTGTTGTGACAGTTGCCCATGGTCCTTCTGTAGTGCATCACATTCTGTTGCCTTCTTGATAATCTCACACTTCTGGATAGTCCTTGAGTTTTTTCAGTTCCTCAAGTTTCGAAAGCGTTTTCGATAATTTTATGTCCAGCCAGACTAGCTCTAAGATCCTTGGTTTGTGCCTTCAGTTGGCCAAGCTCTGAGACTGGATCATTTTGTTTTCTCCTCAGTGAGTTTCTTATTAACAACGAGGCTTAAATTTGCTTGTATACTGGTATTTAACAAAGCATTCAGACTAATACCGGTTTGTGTGTCATCAGGTGGTGAGTCATTGGAAGTTGAACACAAGTGTTTTGTGAAGGAGTTATGCACACTGTTTTCTTTTGTCGATGAATCTGGACGCTTTGAGGCCCCAGTGATAGGTGATAGTTCTGCCTGTGTTTGTAGAATACTAAGTGCATGCAAGGCCAACCTTGCCGCAATTGGGGTGCTGTTAGTTAAAAATGTATTATCTGTCAAGAAGAAAAGGAAGGGGTTGCATAGTCCAAATTTCCAGAATCATCTGGGCTTGGCTGTTGGCTATCTTTAGCAGAAGAACATATGGTTATTTCCCTTTCATTATTTTCCCCTTCCTCAGGCATAGTTTTTCAGGAATTAGAGTCCATGATATCTACCAGAGTGGCCAGCTTGGGGAAGTCCCTCTCTCGGCCCACAGTTTAACATGTTCGCCCTCAATTAATACCTTGTCAGAATCAGTGACTCTAATAGTTATGAAATATTTATGCATGCTAGATCCTCTAACAGAGTCTATATATGCTGGAATCCTAATGCCTATGGTGCTTTTATCTTTGGTACCTACATACGCCTGTACCAGTTTGCCTTTTACTGCTGATATCCTGTAATGATGACCCACTGTAATCAGGAAGACTAGCAGTCAGTTTGTGCAAAATAGTACATTTTTCTGGTTCCTCATCAATGGCTAGAACACTTAGCTTTCCAGATCTTCCCATGGTGTATTAAAAATCAGCTCTTCACGATTTTCCTTTGTCTGCCTACGTTGCTGGCGTTTGCTTTGCTGTGCAGCCACCTTAGTCCAGGAGTAAATGTAGTTTGCAGCATGTCAGTCCCACCTTTTAGAATGAGGAGTATTTCCAAGATGATCAACTGCCATTTTGCTAGAATATTGCTCAGCAAATCTTCCAGTCATAACTTTACGTATCAAATAGTTTATATATGTACATAAATTATCACACTAACAGTTTATTCCTGGGTAAGGTGTCCTATTTGCTTGGTGCATACGGTGATGTAAATTTTTCACCAGTCAGGATAATACCTGTAGTAGTTGTCGTTGTCGCCATATTGACCTTTGTTTATGGGACGTGTGATGCAGTTTTCTAGTTTTAAATCTTTACGGGAAGTATAAAACGAGGTTTTCATCAAATTAGACAGTGTCATTACCACATCCAAACCATAGTCCTAATGAAACAAACCCAAGTCAATTCCGACCAAAGGCAATGTTCCTTGGTATGTACAGCTGAATCACATAAATTTATAGTTCATCTGTACCAGAAAGAGTCGAAAACATATGTGCAAAGGTCCATGGGGTCAAAAAAGCAATGTCTAGTTGTAACATGACAGAATGCAAAAAGTTTTGTTTAAAATTATAGGCCTATTTTAGTAAATTGGCTTGAACACTTGCATCATAAACGCGCCATGCCGATCCTCTATATGTTTATATTCACAACAGCAGATGAATTATACCTAAAATATACTAAGTCTTACTCAATTCGGGGGCCGGGTTTTAATAAGGGCATACAGAGATTTCAACTAGTCGCCAGTCACATAATGACGTATGGAGCTCCAGCAAAAGCTGACAAAGAGTTAATGCTCTATTTGTGTGGAAGAGATCTGGCAGCACCCTGACACCAAGATCATTATTGGTGTGTTTTTGAACCAGACAAATAAACAAACTTATGACTTATTTGTCTCCTTTCATAAATAACCTTGTCTTGAATACCCTAAAGTCAGAACTGGTCACTGTCTTGCCATTGTACAATTACCATCTCTACTAGAGTCATAGATCCTTCCATTTTTTAAAATTTAGCTATATTCAGTGCCATTTATTTGGGAAAAGTAGCACTTCAAAAACCTGGCAAAATCTCTACCCAAATATATGTAACAGTCTTGGAAACACTGTAGTTGGCAATTTACAGACTATCTCCATTGGGATGCTGAATCAGCCTCTGTTCTGCTGCCTAATTGGAGATAAATGTTTTCAGACTACATTTAGTTGTTATTGTTGTTATTCATAGGGTAGTAGGACTTAGCATTAAATCACCCAAGCAGTGTCATGTACTTAAAATTAGAATGTAGTTTTTCCTATTGAAATGTAATTATGGATAAACAAAAGATCTTGGTTATACGATTGCGTATTTTTCCAAGAATATATTCTATAATGTTTTGATAAATTCAGTTATAGAAAGATGATTGGTGACAACTACTGGTCCTCATGTTTTTGAAATGAAATTATAATACAATTGGCAATAAATCACTTGTTATGTGCATAAATATCCCTATAAAGAATATCTATTATATAATGTTTGATAATTTCCGCCATACAAGGACGTCTAGTGAAACCTAGAGGTTCTCCTTTTGCTAATAGTTTGTTCATTTCCTAAAATATGTGAGTACGGTGTGCCTGAAGTATATTCAACACCTGAATAAATAAAAAGATCACAGTTATATGATTGCTAATTATTTCAACTATATATTGCATAATGTTTTGATAAATTCGGCAATAGGAGGACGATTGGCAACAGCTATTAATCCTCGTATGTTGCAATTTTGATTATTTCCAAAAAATAAATGTATGATAGCTTGAGGCATGGTAGCACCTGCCTAAAAATCCGTTATAGGAAAGAATATTGTCAAAATATTAACATGTAAATTTGTTTTGATAATTGCAGCAATAGAAGGCCCACTACTGCAACCTAATAGTCCTCCTATTCCTGATAGTTGGTCATTTCCAAAGTAATTTGAGTAGCTTTGCATGAAGTATGTTCAACATCTAAATAAAAAAAAGATTATAGTCATAAAATTGCTTATTTTTTAAACTATATATCGTGTAATCTTTTGATAAATTCAGCAAAAGGAGGAGGATCGGCGACAACAGTATGTCCTGTAATTTTTAAGTTTTAAGTTATTTCCAAAAAGTGGAAGTATGATACGCAGGGAGGACCGTATCACCTGGTTCAAACATTTTGTGTAATATGAATGAATATTGTCTTCCCCTGCAATGGAAAAAAAGAAATATGGCATGCTTGATGCATGGCAGTATCTATTTAGGAAACTTATAGCTATAAGAATGAATAGAATTCCTAAAATTATAGTATGATTTGGTTGAAGCACCTTTTTAAAAAACATATGGTTATAAGAATGAATACTGTCTAAAATTTGAGTGTAAAATTAAACCGTTTTGATAATTGCAGCATTACAAGGATGCCTGTTGAAACCTAGTGGATGCTTTATTGCTGATTTGGTCATTTCCAAAAAATGTGAGTATGCTCTACATCAAGTCTATTTTGTGTATATGAATACAGTATAAAGTGGCATTTTGAACATAATTTTTTAAAAATCAACGGTGCTTGTAATTAATGAAAGTAAACAAGAGAGAGAGAAAAAAAGTAAAATAAAAAAAAAAGAAATTAAAATTGGCTCCAATAACATTAAAGAGCAGGATACCTATACACATGTTGGTGTTGATCTCCATGTAGATGAACTGCATGTAGATAAGATTAATGATCATATCAGCAATAGAAGAGGTGCACTGTATGCTTCAACAGGGTCGGGTATACGCAAGGGTGGAATTAACCTTTTGACTGGTGAAAGAATTTACAGGTCAATATGTTTACCGATCATGTTGTATGGAAGTGAGTTATGGATTCTCTCACATCGGCAGATGAATATATTCGGTGTTGCACACACACAGGCGGCGAGACGTGTTCAAAGTCTCCCCAAGAAATCAGGAAATGCTGGGGTGTTAAGTACCCTGGGTTGGTATACAGTTGAGGGCGAAATTGCATTCAAACAACTAACCTTTTGCGCTAATTTGTTGAGATTACCTGCTTGTGCGAGGGAAAGAAATCTGTTCGAGACACATCTATATAAATTTAGGTATGGGTCACTTAGTTTATCACATTGTGTATCTGGAAGTATAGTACGGGTCCTAATGAAGTATGACCTATTTGAACGTGTTCTTGAGATACTCAACAGTGGGTCTGTATTCCCTAGCAAAAGTGTTTGGAAACAAGAAATTAGAAACATAATATTCCAAGATGAGAGGAGAACATGGGAAATTGCAATGCAGTTAAACACGAAATTAGACATTTTTAGGCATGTCATACAAACAAGAGCGCAGGGTGAACAGCCCATGCTCAGCTGATTATGACATTCATCACACTTTGAGCTCTGTGAACTTGGGAAAGGTTCAAGGTCACCCATGTTCTGAGTAAGTCTGACCTTTATAGAAGAACACTAACATGTGCAACATCAAGGTTCAAGTAGTTCTCAAGTTAAAATGAAGAGTAAAATTCATGTATGTTGCACTGTGACACCAGAAATGAGATCAAGGTCATTCATGTACTGTCTAAGCATAAAAACTAACAACTAAAGTATGAAGGTTCTCAAGTTATAGTGAAGAGTAAAATTCATGTATGTTCCACTGTGACCCCAGAAACGAGGTCAAGGTCATTCATGTACTGTCTAGGCATGACCTTCATACAGAATCATTAACATGTGCAGCATCACGGTACTAACTCAAAACAGATCTCAAGTTATCCAGCAATCAGTAAATTTCGTGTCAGTTGTCCTGTGAATTAGCATTAGAATGCCCATCGACTTACATAATAATTAATAGGAAAGCTGCATTGATCGATAAGTACCTGCATAGACTGGCCAGTACCCGAATTGAAAATCCTTAAAAATCAGGAATCCAAAGCAGTGCCACCTAGTAAACAACTTTGTTTTACCCTTCCACAAGAACATATCCATCACTTTTCAGCTTAATCTGAGCGACGGTTCTGAGAACAAGTGAAAAATAGCAAAACCATACAAAAAATGTAGAAAAAAATTGCAGCACCACCTGGTGAACAAATTGGAAACTAGGTGTCCCTGGGAGTGTCTAAGTACAATATCAAAGCGATTGGGTGAGGGGTTTCAGACGAGAAGAGTTTTTAAGGTCTGCCCCCCCCCCCCCAAAAAAAACCCCCAAAAAATCATAAAAAGTCCAAAAATCAATAATGCGTGACCATTGAACAAACTTGGTAGAGATCCACCCAAGGCACATCCCCACCAAGTTTGAAGTTAATTTGGCCAAAATTATTTAAGTTTTAACCATTACACGAAATTCCCATGTTAAACTTTCCTATTAAAACTTTTGTTAAGATTTAAAAAAAAAAATCATAAAAAAATCCAAAATTCATTGGAAAATGACCATTGGAACAAACCTGGTACAACCCACCCAAGGTACATCCCCGCCAAGTTTGAAGTAAATCTGGATGAGGGTTTTGGAAAAGTCGAAAATGAAAATAAGCATTAGTATGCCCATCAACTTACATGGTAATCAATAGGAAAGGTGCATTTACCGAAAAGTAGCCAAATTGAAAAAAATCATTAAACATCAGGAATCCGCAGCATTCCCACATAGTGAACAACATTGTTTGACCCTGCCACAAAGAACATATCCACCACGTTTAAGCTTAATCTCAGTAACAGTCCTGGCGAAAAGGTCGAGAATGGCTATAACACACTCAGAAACACACACACACACACACACACACACACACACACACACAAAAAGTCCAAAAAAAATATTTAAAAATTTGCAGGGCCCCCTGGTGTACAAATTAAGAACAAGGAGTCCCTTGGTGTCTTCCTGTGTGATATCAAAGCCATTGGGTAAGCAGTTTCCGAGTAGACGATGTTTTAAGATTTGTCCAAAAAGAAGAAAAAAAATCATTAAAATCCAAAAAATCACTGGAGCATGAACATACCCGGTAGAAACCCACCTAAGGTACATTGCCACCAAGTTTGAAGTTGATCTTGATGACGGTTTTGAATGAGAAGTCTAAAATGTGAATTAGCATTAGAATGTTCATTGACTTCCATAGTAAACAATAGAAATGGTGCATTGCCCGATATGAACCCGAATTGACAAAATCGTAAAAAATTCAAGAATCTGCAGGATTCACACATGGTGGACAACTTTGTTTGACCCTTCCATAAGGAACATATCCACCATGTTTCAGCTGAGTGACGATTCTGAAGAAGGCAAAAATGGCTATAACACACAAAAATTCATAAAAATTAGAAAAAGATTGCAGCGCCACCTGGTGAATAAATTAAGAATAAAGATTCCCTTGGTGTTTTCCTGTGTGATTTCAAAGCAATTGGGTAAGTGGTTTCAGAGAAAAAGATTTTTTGAAATTTGTCCAAAAACAGAACCAAAATATTCATTAAAAATCCAAAAATCACTGTAGCATGACCATTTAAACAAACCTGGTAAAAACCTATCCAAGGTACATTGCCACCAAGTTCGAAGTTAATCTGGATGACGGTTTTGGAGAAGAAGTCGAAAATGTGAATTAATATTAGAATGCTCATTGCCTTTATAGTAATCAATAGAAAAGCTACATTGACCGATAAGTACCCGAATTGAGAAAATCGTTAAAAATCAGGAATCTGCAGCATTCCCATATAGTGAACAACTTTGTTTGATCCTTTTACAAGGAACAAATCCACTTTGTTTCAGATTAATTTGAGTGACGGTTCTGGAGAAGAAGTCGAAAATAACTATAACACACAAAACTTCATAAAAAAATTAAAAAAAATTGCAGTGCCACTTGGTGAAAAAATTAAGAAGTAAGAGTCCCAGGAAGTGTTCCTGTGTGATATCAAAGCAATTGGGTAAGCGGTTTCAGAGAAGATTTTTTAAAATTTGCCCATGAAAGAACAAAAAAAATACATTAAAACAAAAAATCACTTAGATAGTAATATTAATGAATATTTTCAAAAAATTAAAATAAAAATTGTTTTGATAAGTATGATACCCACCTGTTTGGAAAGATAGCAATACCAATGAATATTGTCTAAAAATTATAATATTAAATTATTTTGATAATTGCAGCAATAGAAGGATGACGACTTAATTTTAGTGGTCATCCTATTGCTGAGAATTTGATCATTTGCATAAACATTTAACCAGGATGAGATTCTGCCCTAATAAACCCAACTTTGGTCATACCTAGGGTTCTACATACAACCTCGGGTGAGCACATCTCCCAGGTATCAGATAAATTTGTTTGTTTATGCTAGTATATCTGATTAGGCCACCGAGCACGGCAGCAGGAGTCACTGCGATTAGCACTTTTATTTGTGCAAAAACCGCCTGGGCACAAACGCAGAAATGTAGGTCACACCTTGATATGCTTGCGGTGGACCCTGGAAAGCTAGTTTCAGAAATATGTAGTCACATTTAAGTCAAACCAACACTACAAAGTATAAATATTGCTAAGTTGTTACTAGAATTATAAAGGGGAAATTTCTACTCATACAACTGTTACGTGGACATCCACTGTCTCATATTATAATGGTTGTTATGGTGCAGATGAATATCTAGCAAATGATATAGTGCATCAGGCACAGGATAGCCAGGTTTTTCAGCATGTGGTTGTGCATCTGGACGTGTTTGAATTTTTTTGCAAAGTTTATTGGTGAAGTAGGATTATCGATTGCTTGGTTCTAAACCGATTTTGATGAAGCGCTAGTCACGCCAAAAGGCAGCACCATGGAGAAATTGTTTGTTGGGCAGAAGGTTCAATCATTGGACCAGTTAGGGAAATGGATAATTATGTGATCAAGGAACCTACTTGTTACAAAGGAGCCAATGGAATTCTCAAGGAGCCAAGGGAACTCTCATTGACTTATTTCTAACAAATAGGCCATTATCTTTTAAGGACATTGGCTCTTTCGACTGTGGTTTTAGTGACTTCCACCATCTAATATAGGCCTATACCTCAACACGTGTACAGCCTCCTGCAAGGGAGCCTAAATCATTACCTTCAGATCTTATACGCATTTCAATGAACAGAATTTCTTATCAATCTAAGAAAGGGCTCCCTTGCATGTACCTGATATATTTGACGATGTTGAAGACTCCTATTGGGCTTTTACTCTGCTGGTCAAGAAGATCATGGATTAGCATGCTCCTATGAAAACCAAAAGAGTCAGAGCCCAGCAAGCACTCACAGCTACAGAAGAACATTCTCAAATAAGAGGGCTGTGTGAACAGCCCATGCTCAGCTGATCTTGACATTCATCACACTTGCAGATCTATGAACTTGGGAAAGGATCAAGGTCACCCATGTTCTGAGTAAGTCTGACCATTATAAAAGAACACTAACATGTGCAACATCAAGTTTCAAGTAGTTCTCAAGTTATAATGAAGAGTAAAATTCATGTATGTTGCAATGTGACCCAAGAAATGAGGTCAAAGTCATTCATGTACTGTCTGAGCATGACCTTCATACAAAAACATTAACATGTGCAACATCACAGTACTAACTCTAAACAGATCTCAAGTTATCAAGTAAACAGTCAATTTTGTGTCAGATGTCCTGTGAATTAGCGCTAGAATACCCATTGACTTCCATAGTAATCAATAGGAAAGCTGCATTGATCGATAAGTACCTGAGTTGAAAATACTTAAACATCAGGAATCTAAAGCAGTGCCACCTAGTAAACAACTTTGTTTTGACCCTTCCACAAGAACATATCCATCACATTTCACTTTAATCTGAGTGACAGTTCTGAGAACAAGTGAAAAATAACAAAACCATATAAAAAATTCATAAAAAAAAATAGAAAAAATTGCAGTGCTACCTGGTGAACAAATTGGGATCTATGTGTCCCTGCGAGTGTCTATGAACGATATCAAAACAACTGGGTGAGCAGTTTCACTGGTGAAGAGTTTTTAAGGTTTGCCCCCAAAAACGAAAAAAAAATCATAAAAATTCCAAAAATCTATAGAGTGTAACCATTTGAACAAATTTGGTAGAGATCTACCCAAGGCACATCCCCACCTAGTTTGAAGTAAATCTGGCCAAAATTATTTAAGTTATGACCATTACAAGAAATTCCCATATTAAAACTTTTGTAAAGATTTTTGAAAAAACAATCATAAAAAAAACAAAATTCATTGGAACATGACCATTGGAACAAACTTGGTAGACACCCACCCAAGGTACATCCCCACCAAGTTTGAAGTTAATCTGCATGACGGTTTTGGAAAAGAAGTCGCAAATGTGAATTAGCATTAGAATACTCATTGACTTCCATAGTAATCAATAGGAAAGCTGCATTAACCGATAAGTACCCGAATGGAAAAAATCGTTAAAAATCAGGAATCTGCAGCATTCTCACATAGTGAACAGTTTTGTTTGACCCTTCTACGAGACACATATCCGCCACGTTTCAGCTTAATCTGAGTAACGGTTCTGGAGAAGAAGTCGAAAATAGCTAGAACACACAAAAATTCATAACAAACTAGTAAAAAATTGCAGCGCCACCTGGTCAACAAATTAAGAACACAAAGTCCCTAGGTGTCTTCTCGTGTGATATCAGAGTGATTGAGTAAGCGGTTTTGGAGAAAAAGATTTTTTAAGATTTGTCCAAAAAACCCCCCAAAAATTCATTAAAAATCCAAAAATCACTGGAACATAACTATTTGAACAAACCTAGTAGACACCCACCCAAGGTACATCCCCACCAAGTTTGAAGTTAATCTGCACTACGGTTTTGGAGAAGAAGCTGGAAATGTGAAATAGCATTAGAATGCTCATTGACTTCCATAGTAATCAAGAATAAAGCTGCATTGACCGATAAGTACCCGAATAGAAAAAATCGTTAAAAATCAGGAATCTGCAGCATTCTCACATAGTGAACAATTTTGTTTGACCCTTCTACAAGGAACATATCCACTATGTTTCAGCTTAATTTTGAGTGACGGTTCTGGAGAAGAAGTCGAAAATAGCTATAACACACAAAACTTCATAAAAAAAATAGAAAAAAATTGCAGCTCCACGTGATGAACAAATTAAGAACTAGGTGTTCCAGGAAGTGTTTCTGTGTGATATCAAAGTAATTGGGTGAGTGGTTTCAGAGAAGAAGATTTTTTAAGATTTGCCCAAAAAAGAACAAAAAAATTCATTAAAATTCCAGAAATCAATGGACCGTAACTATTTGAACAAACTTGGTAGAGACTCACCCAAGGCACATCCCCAACAGGTTTGAAGTGGATCTGGCTGACGGTTTCGGAGAAGAAGTCTAAAATATAAATTGTTGACGGACGGAGGACGGACGGATGGACGGACGGACGGATGGACGGACGGACGGACGACGGACGGACGACGGACGGAGGACCATAAGATAAGCTCAGCTGACTGACAAGTCAGCTGAGCTAAAAACGAATGTTGCAAAATGTTTTCTTTAAATGCAAAACGTCATGAAAAAGCACATAAATTGGAACAGTTCCATAAGCAACGAAACAGGTGTACCATCTGATAGGCAATATAATCAGACAATGTTTCAATGAGCGCTGTAGTGGCGAACCATCAAGTAACAAATTTTGGTCAACCATCATACCGTTTCTCTCAAATAAGGGCCCCAGCGATCATGGAAATATTATTCTGTTTGAGGATGCTACACTTGTTTCTGATCTAGAAAAAGTGTGTTACATTTTCAATGATCATTATGTAAACATTGCCCAAAATAATGGTCTTATGCCTAGCTCTGACCAACCAGTGAATGACATGGAAACTTACGGTGATAACCCTAGTGTTCAAGCCACATACGATGATACAAACACACTAACAAACAGTTTTAATTCTCAGGAAGTTGGAAGTCATGAGATTGAAAATAAATTATCACAAAATAACCCTTAAATATTACCTCCCTCTGTAAAAAAAGCAGCCAGACAATTAAATGTTCTCAGACAAATCAGCTCATATTTTGACGAGACGTCCTAACTTTTGATTTTCAGGTCTTTTATTCCTTCAAATTTTAATCATTAATCAGGGAGGCAATAATCTCATGTATACCCGTTTTGAAGAATTAGGTATTTAAAGTGTCAAGACTTGTTGCACAAACTTGTATGTTCAAATATTGATGGAATATTGCTTGACTGATTAACTGCAGAAAGATAGTCACCAAGTATGATAATCTCAGACCCTTCAGCACATACGGAGTCAATTTGAGACTGAAGGTAATGAATGTCATCCACGGGGGGGGGGGGGGGGGGGGGCTACAAGGTGGTCTGTGAACACCGCCACTCTCCAATATATACAAACTTAAAATTGTCAGTGCAACATAGACAATGTGTATGTGCTGTGCATAGACAAACTTTATTCATATTTATATGCTTTTTATTACATAGATTCTACCGCACTTTACGCATATCATACTTCTTTTTTGTTTGGAAGTGATCAAAATTTAAAACTAGGAGGACAAGTAGTTCTCTTCAATCATCCCCCTATTGCTATATTGAACAAAACTTTACACAATAAAAACTTTATAAAATATAGCACATAACTATAAAAATTCATTTACTCAGGTGTTGAACATGTTTCATCTATACTGTTCTAAGATTGCCTCGAAATGACCAAAATATCAGCAATACGAAGATCACTAGTTCCAACAGTCTTCTTTCTATGGCTACAAGTATTAACAGAAAATTACTTTACAAATTATAAAAAATATTCATTCATATTACTATGACTTGGTTTTTAGAAAGGTGCTACGGTGCTTCTTGCATATCATACTTTTATTTTAGGAAATTATCAAAATGTCAACAACATGAGGACCAGTTCTTGTTGCCAATCGTCCTACTGTAGCTGAATTTATCAAACATTTTACAAACCACACTATAAACGATACACCATCGTCTAAATGTAACCTCTCTTCATTCAGGTTCTGTTCATACTACATGTATAGCATACTCTCAGTCTTTTTTTTTGGAAATGACCAAAGTATCTGCAATAGGAGGACCACTAGGTTTTAGTAGTCAGGTTTATATTGCTGCAGATATCAATTAATTTCGCATCATAATTTTTAGGCAAAATTCATTCAAATTGCTATGTTGTGTATTAAATAGGTTCTACCCCACTTTACGCATATCATACTTCTTTATTTTTCTTTTCTTTCTTTTTTTTTTTGAAGTGATCAAAATTGAAAAACTAGGAGGACAAGTAGTTGTCTTCAATCATCACCCTATTGCTAAATTCAACAAACTATTACACAATATAAACTTTTTTAAATACGCAACTACGCAGATATAATATTTCATTTATTCAGGTGTTGAACATATTTCATCAATATTGTACTTAGTTTTCCTTGAAATGACGAAAATATCAGAAATACAAAGATCACCAGTTTCAACAGTCTTCCTCCTATGCCTTCAAGCATTAAAACAACTTTACTTGACAAATTTTCGACAATATACATTCATATTACTATGATTTGGTTTTTAGAAAGGTGCTACCATGCTTCTATCAAAATAACAACAACAAAAGGATCAGTGCTTGTTGACAGTCCTCCTCCTGTTTGTTCAATTTATCAAAACATTTTACAATATATACTGCAGAATATTTACATCAGTATGACTATAAACTTTAATCTATTGAGGATTTGAACATACTTTTTGAATTGCCGTTCTCACAGTTTAATGGAAATGAACAAAACATCAGCAATAGGAGGACCACTAGGTTTCAAGAGTCTACCTTCTACTGCTGTAATTATCAAAACAGTTTAAATTATAATTGTTAGAAAATATTCATTTGTATTATGATTTTTGGAAACAGGTGGAAGCACGTGTCATGCTTATCATACTTATATTTTATGGCAATGATAAACAGTTCAACAATACGAGGACCATTGGTTATCGCCAATCGTCCTTCTATAGCTGAATTTATCAAAACATTTTACAAAACACACTATAGAAGATTCACAATCGTCTAACTGTAACTTTTTTATTAAGGTTTTGTTCATACTTCACGCATAGCATTCTCACAGTTTTTTGGGAAATAACCTAAACTTCTGCAAATGGAGCACCACTAGGTTTTAGTAGTCAGGTTTCTATTGTTGCAGATATCTATACAGTTTTACATGATAACTTTTAGAGAAAATTCATTCATATTTTCATGCTTTTTATTAAATTGGTTCTACCACACTTTACGCATATCATACTTCTTTTTTGGTTTGGAAGTGATCAAAATTGAAAAACTAGCAAGACAAGTAGTTATGTTCAATCATCCCCCTATTGCTATATTGAGCAAAATTTTTCACAATAAAAACTTTATAACATATTCAAACACATAACTATAAAAATTCATTTATTTAGGTGTTGAACATGTTTCATCTATACTGTACTAAGATTTCCACGAAATGACCAAATTATCAACATTACGAAGATCACTAGTTCCAACAGTCTTCTTTCTATGGCTACAAGTATTAAAACAAAATCACTTTACACATTTTCGACAATATTCATTTATATTACTATGATTTGGTTTTTAGAAAGGTGCTACCATGCTTCTTGCATATCATACTTTATTTTAGTAAATTATCAAAATGTCAAATACATGACTAACAGTATTTGTTACCAATCGTCCTTCTGTAGCTGAATTTATAAAAGCATGTTACAAATCACACTATAAATGATACACCATCCTCTAACTGTAACCTTTTTTATTCAGGTTCTGTTCATACTTTTTGCATAGCGTACTCTCAGTTTTTTTTTTTGGGAAATAACCAAAATATCTGCGATAGGTGGACCACTAGGTTTCAAGAGTCTACCTCCTACTGCTGTAATTATTAAAAAAGTTTACATTATAATTTGTAGAAAATATTGATTCATATTATGATCTTTTTGGAAACTGGTGGTAGCACCTGTCATGCTCAACATATTTATATTTTATGGAAATGATAAACAATTCAACAATAGGAGGACCATTGGTTATTGCCAATCGTCCTCATATAGCTAAATTTATCAAAACATTTTACAAAACACACTATAAAGGATTCACAATGGTCTAACTGTAACTTTTTTTTTATTCAGCTTCTGTTCATAATTCATGGATAGCGTATTCACAGTTTTTTTTGGAAAATGATCTAAAAATCTGCAAAAGGAGAACCACTAGGGTTTAGTAGTAAGGTTTCTATTGTTGCAGATATCTATACATTTTTACATGATAACTTTTACATAAATTTCGTTTATATTTACATGCTTTTTATTAAATAGGTTCTACCACACTTTACGCATATCATACTTCTTTTTTGGTTTGGAAGTGATCAAAATTGAAAATCTATAAGGACAAGTAGTTGTCTTCAATCATCCCCTATTGATCAATTGAACAAAACTTTACACAATAAAAACTTTATAAAATATTCAAACACATAACTATAAAAATTCATTTATTCAGGTGTTGAACATGTTTTATCTATGCTGTGCTAGGATTTCCACGAAATGACCAAATTATCAGCAATACGATTTTCACTAGTTCCAACAGTCTTCTTTCTATGGCTACAAGTATTAAACAAAATTACTTTACAAATTTTAGACATAGTCATTCATATTACTATGATATGGTTTTTAGAAAGGTGCTACCACGCTTCTTGCATATCATACTTTATTTTAGGAAATTATCAAAATGTCAAATACATGAGCAACAGTATTTGTTACCAATCGTCCTGCTGTAGCTGAATTTATAAAAGCATGTTACAAATCACACTATAAATGATACACCATCCTCTAACTGTAACCTTTTTTATTCATGTACTGTTCATACTTCATCCCTAGCATACTCTCAGTTTTTTGGGAAATGACCAAAATACGCGCAAAAGGAGGACCACCAAGTTTCGAGAGTCTACCTCCTCCTCCTGTAATTATTAAAATGGTTTATATTATGATTTGTAGAAAATATTGATTCATATTATGATCTTTTTGGAAACTGGTTTTAGTACATGTCATGCTTAACATATTTATATTTTATGGTAATGATAAACAATTCAACAATAGGAGGACCATTGGTTATTGCCAATCGTCCTCCTATAGCTGAATTTATCAAAACATTTTACAAAACACACTATAAAAGATTCACAATCGTCTAACTGTAACCTTTTTTTATTCAGCTTTTGTTCATACTTCACGCATAGCGTACTCACAGTTTTTTGGTAAATGACCTAAAAATCTGCAAAAGGAGGACCACTAGGTTTTAGAAATCGGGTTTCTATTGTTGCAGTTATCTATACAATTTTACATTATAACTTTTAGAGAAAATTCATTCATATTTATATGCTTTATATTAAATAGGTTCTACCCCACTTTACGCAGTTTATACTTCTTCTTTTTTACTTGTTTTTTTTGTTTTTTTGTTTGGAAGTGATCAAAATTACAAAACCAGGAGGACAAGTATTTGTCGTCCATTATCCCCCTATGGCCGAATCAGCGAAACATGACACAAGATAAACTTTATAAAATACACAATTGCGTAAGTTTAATATTGAATTTATTCACTTGCTGAATATGTTTCATTTAGACTGTTCTAAGTTTTCCTTGAAATGAACAAACTGTCGGCAATACGAAGACCACTAGGTTCAATGGACTTCCTTCTATGGCTACAAGTATGAAAGCTATTTTACTGTGCAAGTTTTAGACAATTTTCTTTCATATCACTATGGTTTGGGTTTTAAACAGATGTTACCATGCCTCATGTATGAAATACTTCTTTTTCTTTGGGAATTGGTCAATATTTCAACAATAGGAGGAGCAGTAGTGGTCGCCAAATCTCCTCGTATTGCCAAATTTATCAGAACATTATACAATATTATATGCATATTTCATTTACTCAGGTGTTGACAAATTTCGAGCAGAGTGTTTTTAAATTTTTATGGAAATGATCAAATTATTAACAATAGGAGGACCAATAAGTTTCAATAGTTATTCTTCTATTGCTGCAATTATCGAGACAATTTTACATTATAATTTTTAGATAACATTCACTCATTTGCTGTGATTTGTTTTAAACAGGTTCTACCCCATTTCACATATATCACGCATTTTGGGGGGCGGGGTGATTTAAATTAAAAAACTAGGAAGGCAAGCAGTTGTCGTCAATTATCCCCCTATTGCTGAATTTAACAAAGCATTACACATTATATGCTGCATAAAATACACTATCCCATAACTATGATGTTTCTTTTATTCATGTATTGAACATGTTTCATCTATAGTGTACTAAGTTTTCCCTGAAATGACCACAATATCATCAATACGAAGACCACTAGTTTCAATAGTGTTCCATCTAAGGCTGCAAGTATAAAAAAAAATTACTATATAAATTTGAGACACTATTCATTCATATTACTATGACTTGCTGTTTAGAAAGGTTCTACCATGTTCCATGTATATCATATTTATATTTTGGGAAACTACCATATTGCAAACAATAAGAGGACCCGTTCTTGTTGCCAATCCTCCTCCTGTTTGCTGAATTTATCAAAACATTGTACGATATATACTTTAAAATATTTGCATTAGTATGACTATAAACTTTTATATATTCAGGGGTTGAACATGCTTCATGCAAATCGCACTCACATTTTTATGGAAATGACCAATATATCAGCAATAGGATGACCACCAGGTTTCAAGATTTTACCTTCTACTGCTGTAATTATCAAAATAGTTAACATTAAAAGTTTAGAAAATTTTCCTTCCTATTATGATATTTTGGGAAACAGGTGGTAGCACATGTCAAGCTTATCATACTTATATTTTATGGAAGTGATAAATAATTCAACAATGGGAGGACCAGTGGTAATCACCAATCGTCTTCCTGTAGCTGAATTTATCAAAACATTTCACAAAACACACTAAAAACGTTACACCATCCTATAACTGTAACTTTTTTTTATTCAGGTTCTGTTCGTAGTTTTTGCATAGCGTACTCTCAGTTTTTTTTTTTGTGAAATGACCAACATATCTGCAATAGGAGAACCACTTGGTTTCAAGAGTCTACCTCCTACTGCTGTTATTATTAAAATAGTTTATATTATAATTTGTAGAAAATATTGATTCATATTATGATTTTTTATGAAACTGGTGGTAGCACGTGTCATGCGTAACATATTTATATTTTATGGAAATGATAAACAATTCAACAATAGGAGGACAGTTCTTTATTGCCAATCCTCCTCCTATAGCTGAATTTATCAAAACATTTTACAAAACACACTATAAAGGATTCACAATCGTCTAACTGTAACCGTTTTTATTCAGGTTTTGTTCATACTTCATGGATAGCGTACTCCCAGTTTTGTGGGAAATGACCTAAAAATCTGCAAAGGGAGGACCACTAGGTTTTAGAAGTCCTGTTTCCATTGTTGTAGATATCTATACAATTTTACATTATAACTTTTAGGGAAAATTCATCTATATTTATATGCTTTATGTTAAATAGGTTTTAGCTCAATTTACGCAAATTATACTTGTTCTTTTTTATGTTTGGAAGAGATCAAAATAACAAAACTAGGAGGACAAGTAGTTGTTTTTAGTCATCCCCCTATTTCTCAATTAAACAAAACTTTACACAATAAAAATTGTATAAAATACGGAAACGCATAACCTTAATATTTCATATATTCAGATGTTGACCGTTTCACCTATGTTGTACTAATTTTTCTTCAAAATGACCAAAATATCAGCAATACGAAGACCCCTAGTTTCAACAGTCTTTTTTATATGGCTACAAGTATTAAAACAAAATTAGTTTAGAGATTATAAAAAATATTCATTCATATTACTATGATTTGGTTTTTAGAAGGGTAGTACTGTCCTTCTTGCATATCATGCCTTTATTTTAGGAAAATATCAAAATGTCAACAACATGAGGACCAATACTTGATGCCAATCGTCCTACTGTAGCTGAATTTATCAAACATTTTACAAACCACACTATAAACGATACACCATCGTCTAAGTGTAGACCTTTTTTAATTCGGGTTCTGTTCATACTTTATGAATAGCATACTCCCTTTTTTGGGGGGGTGGGTGAGTGAAGTGACCAAAATATCTGCAATAGGAGGACCACTAGGTTTTAGCAGTCAGGTTTATGTTGTTGCACATATCAGTTCAATTTCACATCATAATTTTTAGGCAAAGTTCTTTCAAATTGCCATGTTCTATATGAAATATGTTCTACCCACTGTAAGCATATTATACTTTTTTTTTTTTCTTTTTCTTTTTTTTTTTTTTGGAAGTGATAAAAATTGAAAGAAACTAGGAGGACAAGTAGTTGTCTTCAATCATCACCCTATTGCTGAATTTAACAAGATATAACACAATATAAACTTTTTAAAATACGCAACAACGTAGCTATAATATTTTATTTATTCATGTGTTGAAAATATTTCACCAATATTGAACTGAGTTTTCCTTGAAATGACCACAATAGCAGCAATAAGAAGACCACCAGGTTCAATAGTGTTCCATTTAAAGCTGCAAGTATAAAAGCAATTTTACTTTACAAATTTGAGGCAATATTCATTCATAGTACTATGAGTTGCTGTTTAGAAAGGTGCTACCATGCTCCATGTATATCATATTTATATTTTGGGAAATTATCATATTGCCAACAATAAGAGGACCCGTTCTTGTTGCCAATCCTCCTCCTGTTTGCTGAATTTATCAAAACATTGTACGATATATACTTTAAAATATTTGCATTAGTACGACTATAAACTTGTATTTATTCAGGGGTTGAACATGCATCACGCAAATCACACTCACATTTATATGGAAATGACCAATATATCAGCAATAGGACGACCACTAGGTTTCAAGAGTTTACCTTCTACTGCTGTAATTATCAAAATAGTTCACATTAAAAGTTTAGAAAATTTTCCCTCTATTATGAATTTTTGGGAAACAGGTGGTAGCACATATCATGCTTATCATACTTATATTTTATGGAAGTGATAAATAATTCAACAATGGGAGGACCAGTGGTTATCACCAATAGTCTTCCTGCAGCTGAATTTATCAAAACATTTTCCCAAACACACTATAAAGGATTCACAATCGTGTAGCTGTAACCTTTTTTATTCAGCTTTTGTTCATACTTCATGGATAGCGTACTCACAGTTTTTTGGAAAATGACCTAAAAATCTGCAAAAGGAGGACCACTAGGTTTTAGTTGTCAGGTTTCTATTGTTGCAGATATCTATACAATTTTACATTATAACTTTTAGAGAAAATTCATTCATATTTATATGCTTTATATTAAACAGGTTCTAGCTTACTTTACATAGATTATACTGCTTCTTTTTTTGCATTTTTTTATTTTATGTTTGGAAGAGATCAAAATTACAAAACTAGGAGGATAAGTAGTTGTCTTCAATCATCCCCTATTTCTCAATTGAACAAAACTTTACACAATAAAAAATGTATAAAATACGCAAACGCATTACTACAATATTTCATTCATTCAGATGTTGAACGTTTCATCTATGTTGTACTAAGTTTTCTTCAAAATGACCAAAATATCAGCAATACGAAGACCCCTAGTTTCAACAGTCTTTTTTATATGGCTACAAGTATTAAAACAAAATTAGTTTAGAAATTGTAAAAAATATTCATTCATATTACTATGATTTGGTTTTCAGAAAGGTACTACTGTGCTTCTTGCATATCATGCCTTTATTTTAGGAAATTTTCAAAATGTCAACAACATGAGGACCAATACTTGATGCCAATCATCCTACTGTAGCTGAATTTATCAAACATTGTACAAACCACACTATAAACGATACACCATCGTTTAAGTGTAACCTTTTTTAATGCAGGTTCTGTTCATACTTCGTGAGTAGCATACTCCCTTTTTGGGGGTGAGTGGGTGAAATGACCAAAATATCTGCAATAGGAGGACCACTAGGTTTTAGTAGTCAAGTTTATGTTGTTGCACATATCAGTTCAATTTCACATCATAATTTTTAGGCAAAATTCTTTCAAATTGCTACGTTGTGTATTAAATACGTTCTACCCACTGTAAGTATATCATACTTTTTTGTTTTTCTTTTCTGTTTTTTTCTTTTTTTCTTTTTTTCTTTTCTTTTTTTTTGGAAGTGATAAAAATTGAAAAAACTAGGAGGACAAGTAGTTGTCTTCAATCATCACCCTATTGCTGAATTTAACAAAATATAACACAGTGTAAACTTTTTAAAATATGCAACAACGTAGCTATAATATTTTATTTATTCATGTGTTGAACATATTTCACCAATATTGAACTGTGTTTTCCTTGAAATGCCCACAATATCAGCAATACGAAGACCACCAGGTTCAATAGTGTTCCATTTAAAGCTGCAAGTATAAAAGCAATTTTACTTTACAAATTTGAGACAATACTCATTCATATTACTTTGACTTGCTTTTTAGAAAGGTTCTACCATGCTCCACGTATATCATATTTATATTTTGGGAAACTACCATATTGCAAACAATAAGAGGACCCGTTCTTGTTGCCAATCCTCCTCCTGTTTGCTGAATTTATAAAAACATTGTACGATATATACTTTAAAATATTTGCATTAGTACGACTATAAACTTTTATTTATTCAGGGGTTGAACATGCTTCATGCAAATCGCACTCACATTTTTATGGAAATGACCAATATATCAGCAATAGGACGACCACTAGGTTTCAAGAGTTTACCTTCTACTGCTGTAATTATCAAAATAGTTCTCATTAAAAGTTTAGAAAATATTCATTCCTATTATGATTTTTTGGGAAACAGGTGGTAGCACGTGTCATGCTTATCATACTTATATTTTATGGAAGTGATAAATAATTCAACAATGGGAGGACCAGTGGTTATCACCAATAGTCTTCCTGTAGCTGAATTTTTCAAAACATTTCACAAAACACACTATAAATGATACACCATCCTCTAACTGTAACTTTTTTGTTCAGCTTTTGTTCATACTTCATAGATAGCGAACTCACAGTTTTATGGGAAATGACCTAAAAGTCTGCAAAAGGAGGACCACTAGGTTTTAGTAGTAAGGTTTCTATTGTTGCAGATATCTATACAATTTTACATGATAACCTTTAGTTAAAATTCATTTATATTTAAATGCTTTTTATTAAATAGGTTCTAACGCACTTTACGCATATCATACTTCTTTTTTGGTTTGGAAATGATCAAAATTGTAAATCTAGAAGGACAAGTAGTTGTCTTCAATCATCCGTATTGCTCAATTGAACTAATCTTTACACAATTAAAACTTTATAAAATATTCAAACACATAGCTATAAGAATTCATTTGTTTAGGTGTTGAACATGATTCATCTATGCTGTACTCGGATTTCCACGAAATGACCAAATTATCAGCAATACGAATTTCACTAATTCCAACAGTCTTCTTTCTATGGCTACAGGTATTAAACAAAATTACTTTACAAATTTTAGACATAGTCATTCATATTACTATGATTTGGTTTTTTTTAGAAAGGTGCTACCACGCTACTTGCATATCATGCTTTATTTTAGAAAATTATCAAAATGTCAAATACATGAGGAACAGTATTTGTTGCCAATCGTCATACTGTAGCTGAATTTATAAAAGCATGTTACAAATCACACTATAAACGATACACCATCCTCTAACTGTAACCTTTTTTATTCAGGTTCTGTTCATACTTTTTGCATAGCATACTCTCAGTTTTTTTGGGAAATGACCAAAATATCTGCAATAGGAGGACCACCAGGTTTCGAGAGCCTACCTTCTACTGCTGAAATTATTAAAATAGTTTATATTATAATTTTTAGAAAATATTGATTCATATTATGATATTTTTGGAAACTGGTTTTAGCACGTGTCATGCTTAACATATTTATATTTTATGGAAATGGTAACAATTCAACAATAGAAGGACAATTGGTTATTGCCAATCCTCCTGGTATAGCTGAATTTTTCAAAACATTTTACAAAACACACTATAAAGGATTCACAATCGTCTAAATGTAACCTTTTTTTATTCAGCTTTTGTTCATACTTCATGGATAGCGTACTCACAGTTTTTTGGGAAATGACCCAAGAATCTGCAAAAGGAGGACCACTAGGTTTTAGTAGTCGGGTTTCTATTGTTGCAGTTATCTATACAATTTTACATTATAACTTTTAGACAAAATTCATTCATATTTATATGCTTTATATTAAATAGGTTCTACCCCACTTTATGCAGTTTATACTTCTTTTTTTTTCTTGTTTTTTTTTTTGTTTGGAAATGATCAAAATTACAAAACCAGGAGGACAAGTAGTTGTCTTCAATCATCCCACTATTGCTGAATTGAACAAAACTTTACACGCTAAAAATTGTATAAAATACACAAACGCATAATATTTGATTTATTCAGATGTTGACTGTTTCATCTATATTGTACTAAGTTTTCCTCAAAATGACCAAAATATAAGCAATACGGAGACCACTAGTTTAGGCAGTCTTCTCTATATGGCTACAAGTATTAAAACAAAATTACTTTATAAATTATAAAAAAAAATTAATTCATATTACTATTATTTGGTTTTTAGAAAGGTGCTAAGGTGCTTCTGGCATAACATTCTTTTTTCAGGAAATTGTCAAATTGTCAACAACATGATTACCAGTACTTGTTCCCAATCGTCCTACTGTTGCTGAATTTATCAAAGCATTTTACAAATCACACTATAAACGATACACCATCCTCCAACCGTAACCTTTTTTTAGTCAGGATCTGTTCATACTTCTTGCATAGCGTACTCTCAGTTTTTTTGGGAAATGACCAAAATATCTGCAATAGGAGGACCACTAGGTCTCGAGAGTCTTCCTGTAGCTGAATTTATCGAAACATTTTACAAAACACACTATAAATGATTTAAAATGGTCTATCTGTAACTTTTTTTATTCAGGTTTTGTTCATGCTTCATGGATAGCGTACTCACAGTTTTTTGGGGAAATGACCTAAAAATCTGCAAAAGGAGGACCACTAGGTTTTAGTAGTCAGTTTTATATTGCTGGAGATATCAATTCAATTTCACATCATAATTTGTAGGCAAAATTCATTCAAATTTCTATGTTGTGTATCAATGTGTTCTACCCACTTTACGCATATCATACTTCTTTCTTCTTTTTTTTTTTTAGTGATCAAAATTGAAAAACTAGAAGGACAAGTAGTTGTCTTCAATCATCACCCTATTGCTGATTTTAACAAAATATTACACAGTATAAACTTTTTAAAATACGCAACCATATAGCTATAATATTTCATTTATTCAGGTGAACATATTTCACCAATATTGTACTGTGTTTTCCTTGAAATGACCAAAATATCAGCAATGTGAAGAGCACCAGTTATAACAGTCTTCTTCCTATGTCTGCACGCATTAAAACAATTTTACTTTACAAATTTTCGACAATATTCATTCATATTACTATGATTTGGGTTTAAGAAATATGCTACCATGCTTCTGGCATATCATAATTATATTTTTGGGAAATTGTCAAAATATCAGCAACATGAGGATCAGTGCTTGTTGACAGTCCTCCTCCTTTTTGCTCAATTTATCAAAACATTTTAGAATTAAAACTGCAAAATATTTACATCAGTATGACTATAAACATTTATTTTTTGAGGATTTGAACATATTTTTGAATTGCCATTCTCACAGTTTAATGGAATGACCGAAATATCAGCAATAGGAGGACCACTAGGTTTCAAGAGTCTACCTTTTACTGCTGTAATTATCAAAACAGTTTACATTACCATTTTTAGAAAACATTCATTCGTATTTTGATTTTTGGAAACAGGTGGTAGCACGTGTCATGCTTATCATACTTACATATTACGGAAATGATAAACAATTCAACAATAGGAGGACCATTGGTTATCGCCAATCGTCCTCCTATTGCTGAATTTATAAACATTTTACAAAACACACTATAAAAGATGCACAATCGTCTAACCTACAACTTTCTTTATTAAGGTTTTGTTCATACTTCATGGATAGCGTACTCACAGTTTTTTGGGAAATGACCAAAAAATCTGCAAAAGGAGAGCCACTAGGTTTTAGTAGTCAGGTTTCTATTGTTGCAGATATCTATACAATTTTACATTATAACTTTTAGAGAAAATTCATTCATATTTATATGCTCTTGTTAAATAGGTTCTACAGCAATTTACGTGGTGCATACTTCTTTTTTTGTTTGGAAGTGATCAAAAGTGAAAAACTAGGAGGACAAGTAGTTGTCGTTAATCCTCCCCCTATTGCTAAATTGAACAAAACTTTACACAATAAAAACTTTATAAAATACGCAAACACATAACTATAATATTTCCTTTATTCAGGTGTTGAACATGTTTCATCTATACTGTACTAAGTTTACCTTTAAATGACCAAAATATCAGCAATATGAAGACCACTAGTTTCTACAGTCTTTTTATATGGCTACAAGTATTTAAACAAAATTACTTTTCAAATTTTAGAAAACATTCATTCATATCACTATGATTTGGGTTTTTAAGAAGGTGTTGCCATGCTTCTTGCATATCATACTTATATTTTTCGAAATTATAAAAATGTCAACAACAGGAGGACCACTACGATTGCCAATCGTTCTACTGTAGCTGAATTTATCAATACATTTTACAAATCACACTATATGTGATACACAATCGTGTAAGTGTAACTTTTTTCATTCAGGTTGTGTTCGTACTTCATACATAGCATAATCTCGATTTTTTGGGAAATGACAAAAATATCTGCAATAGGAGGACCACTAAGTTTTAATAGTCAGATTTCTATTGTTGCAAATATCAATATAATTTTACATTATAATATTTAGACAAGATTCACTCATATTACTATGATTTATTTGAAACAAGTTCCACCCAACTTCCACCATATCACACTTCTTTTTTTCTCTTTGTCTTTTTGGAAGTGATCAAAATTTGAAAACTGTGACGACAAATAGTTGTCGTCCATCATCCCCCTGTTGCTGAATCAACGAAACATGACACAAGATAAACTTTATAAAATACGCTATTGCATAAGTATAATATTTAATTTATTCAGGTGCTGAATATGTTTCATCTATAGTGTACTAAGTTTTCATTCAAATGAACAAAATGTCGGCAATACAAAGACCACTAGGTTCAAATGACTTCCTTCTACGGCTACAAGTATGAAAGCAATTTTACGGTGCAAATTTTAGACAATATTCTTTCATATTACTATGATTTGGGTTTTAAACAGATGCTACCATACCTCATGTATGAAATACTTCTTTTTCTTTGGGAATTGGTTAATATTTCAACAATAGGAGGACAAGTAGTTGTCGCCAAATCTCCTCCTATTGCCGAATTTATCAATTATACAATATTATATGCACTCCTTTCACTATAGTATTTTATTTAAGCAGGTGTTGACGTGCTTCAAGCAGACTGTTTTAAAATTTTAATGGAAATGATCGAATTTTTAACAATAGGAGGACCAATAAGTTTCAGTAGTCATCCTTCTATTTCTGCAATTATCGAGACAATTTTACATTTTAATTTTCAGATAACATTCATTGATTTTGCTATGATTTGTTTTAAACAGGTTCTACCCCACTTCACATATATCACGCATTTTTTTCGGGAGGGGAGGTGATTTAAATTGAAAAATTAGGAAGACAAGTAGTTGTCGTCAATTATCCCCCTATTCCTGAATATAACAAAGCATTACACATTATATGCTGTATAAAATACACAATCGCATAACTATAATATTTCTTTTATTCATCTGTTGAACATGTTTCATCTCTAGTGTACTAAGTCTTCCCTGAAATGACCACAATATCAGCAATACAAAGACCACTAGGTTCAATAGTTTTCCGTCTAAGGCTGCAAGTATCAAAACAATTTTACTTTACAAATTTGAGACAATATTCATTCATATTACTATGATTTGGTGTTTAGAAAGGTGCTACCATGCTCCATGTATATCATATTTATATTTTGGCAAATTATATTGCCAACAATATGAGGACCCGTTCTTGTTGGCAATCCGTCTCCTGTTTGCTGAATTTATCAAAACATTGTATGATAAATACTTTAAAATATTTGCCTTAGTATTTATTTTAAACTTGTATTTATTCAGGGGTTGAACATGCTTCATGCAAATCGCACTCACATTTTTATGGAAATGACCAATATATCAGCAATAGGACGACCACTAGGTTTCAAGAGTCTACCTCCTACTGCTGTTATTATTAAAATCGTTCATATTATAACTTGTAGAAAATTTTGATTCATATTATGATATTTTTGGAAACTGATAGCACGTGTCATGCTTAACATATTTATATTTTATGGAAGTGATAAACAATTCAACAATAGGAGGACCAGTGGTTATTACCAATCCTCCTCCTATAGCTGAATTTTATCAAACACTTTACAAAACACACTATAAAGGATTCACAATGATCTAACTGTTATCATTTTTTTTATTCAGGTTTTGTTCATACTTCATAGATAGCGTACTCCCAGTTTTTTGGGAAATGACCTAAAAAGTTGCAAAAAGAGGTCCAGTAGATTTTAGTAGTCCGGTCTCTATTGTTGCCGATATCTATACAATTTAATTTATAACTTTTAGAGAAAATTCATTCATATTTATATGCTTTATACTAAATAGGTTTTACCTCACTTTACACACTTTATACTTCCTCTTTTTTTTTTGTTTTTTTTTGTTTGGAAGTGCTCAAAATTACAAAACTAGGAGGACAAGAAGTTGTCTTCAATCATCCACCTATTGCTGAATTGAACAAATATTTCACAATATAAACTTTCTAAAATACACAACCACGTAGCTTTAATATTTCATTTATTCTCGTGTTGAACATATTTCACCAATATTGTACTAAGTTTTCTTCAAAATGACCAAAATATCAGCAATACGAAGACCACTAGTTTCAACAGTATTTTTTATATTGCTTCAAGTATTAAAACAAATTTACTTTAGAAATTATAAAAAATATTCATTCATATAACTATGATTTGGTTTTTAAAAAGGTACTACGGTGCTTCATGCATATCATACTTATATTTTTGGGACATTATCAAAATATCAACAACATGAGGATTAGTGCCTGTTGACAGTCCTCCTCCTGTTTGCTTAATTTATCAAAACATTTTACAATATATTCTGCAAAATATTTCGTCAGTATGACTATTAACAACATATTTTTTGCGGCTTTCAACATACTTTTTGAATTGCCGTTCTCAGAGTTTAATGGAAAAGACCGAAATATCAGCAATAGGAGGACCACTAGGTTTCAAGAGTCTACCTTCTAGTGCTGTAATTATCAAAACAGTTTACAATATATTTTTTTAGAAAATATTCATTCGTATTTTGAGTTTTGGAAACAGATGGTAGCACGTGTCATGCTTATCATACTTCCATTTTATGGAAATGATAAATAATTCAACAATAGGAGGACCATTGCATATCGGCAATCGTCCTTCTATAGCTGAATTTATCAAAACTGTTTACAAAACACACTATAAAAGATACATTATCGTCTAACTGCAACTTTTTTTTATTAAGGTTTTTGTTCATAATTCACGCATAGCGTTCTCGCAGTTTTTTGGGAAATGACCTAAAAATCTGCAAAAGGAGGACCACTAAGTTTTGGTAGATGGGTTCCTTTTGTTGCAGGTATCTATACAATTTTACATTATAAATTTTAGAGAAAATTAGTTCATATTTATATGCTTTATACTAAATAGGTTCTACCTCACTTTACGCATTTTATACTTCTTCTTTTTTTGGTTTTTTGTTTTTGTTTTTTGTTTGGAAGTGACCAAAAGTGAAAAACTAGGAGGACAAGTAGTTGTCGTTAATCCTCCCCCTATTGCTGAATTGTACAAAACTTTACGAAATAAGACTTTATAAAATACGCAAACACATAACTATAATATGTCCTTTATTCAGGTGTGGAACATGTTTCATCTATACTGTACTATGTTTTCCTTAAAATGACCAAAATATCCACAATACGAAGACCACTAGTTTCAACAGTCTTCTTTCTATGGCAACAAGTATTAAAACAAAATTACTTTACAAATTTTAGAAAATATTAATTTATATCACTATGATTTGGTTTTTTAGAAAGGTGCTACCATGCTTCTTGCATATCATACTTTTATTTTTGGATATTATCAAAATGTCAACAACATGAGGACCAGTCCTTGTTGCCAATCGCCCTACTGTAGCTGAATTTATCAAAACATTTTACAAATCATGCAATAAATGACACACGATCTTCTAAATGTAACTTTTTGCAGTCAGGTTGTGTTCGCACTTTATACATAGCATAATCTCAGTTTTTTGGGAAATGGCTAAATTATCTCCAATAGGAGGACCACTAAGTTTTAATAGTCAGATTTCTATTGTTGCAAATATCAATATAATTTTACATTATAATTTTTAGACAAGATTCACTCATATTACTATGATTTGTTTGAAAAAAGTTCCACCCAACTTCCACCATATCACACTTCTTTTTTTCTCTTTGTCTTTTTGGAAGTGATCAAAATTTGAAAACTGTGACGACAAATAGTTGTCGTCCATCATCCCCCTATTGCTAAATCAACGAAACATGACACAAGATAAACTTTATAAAATACGCTATTGCATAAGTATAATATTTAATTTATTCAGGTGCTGAATATGTTTCATCTATAGTGTACTAAGTTTTCATTCAAATGAACAAAATGTCGGCAATACAAAGACCACTAGGTTCAAATGACTTCCTTCTACGGCTACAAGTATGAAAGCAATTTTACGGTGCAAATTTTAGACAATATTCTTTCATATCACTATGATTTGGGTTTTAAACAGATGCTACCATACCTCATGTATGGAATACTTCTTTTTCTTTGGGAATTGATCAATATTTCAACAATAGGAGGACCAGGAGTTGTCGCCAAATCTCCTCCTATTGCCGAATTTATCAGAACATTATACAATATTATATGCAATCCTTTCACTATAGTATTTTATTTAATCAGGTGTTGACGTGCTTCAAGCAGACTGTTTTTAAATTTTAATGGAAATGATCAAATTTTTAACAATAGGAGGACCAATAAGTTTCAGTGGTCATCCTTCTATTTCTGCAATTTTCGAGACAATTTTACATTTTAATTTTTATATAACATTCATTGATTTTGCTATGATTTGTTTTACACAGTTCTACCCCACTTCACATATATCACGCATTTTTTTCGGGGGGGGGGGGAGTGATTTAAATTGAAAAACTAGGATGACAAGTAGTTGTCCTCAATTATCCACCTATTGCTGAATTTAACAAAGCATTACACATTATATACTGTATAAAATATCCAATCGGAAAAATATTTTCCTTTACTCATGTGTTGAACATGTTTCATTTATAGTGTACTTAGCTTTCCCTGAAATGACCACAACATCAGCAATACAAAGACCACTAGGTTCAATAGTTTTCCATCTAAGGCTCCAAGTATCAAAACAACTTTACTTTACAAATTTGAGACAATATTCATTCATAGTACTATGATATGGTGTTTAGAAAGGAGCTACCATGTTCCATGTATATCATATTTATATTTTGAGAAATTATCATATTGCCAACAATATGAGGACCCGTTCTTGTCGCCAATCCGTCTCCTGTTTGCTGAATTTATCAAAACATTGTATGATATATACTTTAAAATATTTGCATTAATATGACTATAAACTTTTATTTATTCAGGGATTGAAGACCCTTCATGCAAGTCGCACTCACATTTTTATGGAAATGAGCAATATATCTGCAATAGGACGACCACTAGGTTTCAAGAGTTTACCTTCTACTGCTGCAATTATCAAAATAGTTAACATTAAAAGTTTAGAAAATATTCATTCCTATTATGATTTTTTGGAAAACAGGTGGTAGCACGTGTCATGCTCATCATACTTATATTTCATGGAAGTGATAAATAATTCAACAATGGGAGGACCAGTGGCTATCACCAAAAGTCTTCCTGTAGCTGAATTTATCAAAACATTTCACAAAACACAGTATAAACGATACACCATCCTCGAACTGTAACTTTTTTTATTCAGGTTCTGTTCATAGTTTTTGCACAGCCTACTCTTAGTTTTTTTTTTTGAAAATGACCAAAATATCTGCAATAGGAGAACCACTAGGTTTCAAGAGTCTACCTCCAACTGCTGTAATTTTTAAAATCGTTTATATTATAATTTGTAGAAAATATTGATTCATATTATGATCTTTTTTGAAACTGGTGGTAGCACATGTCATGCTTAACATATTTATATTTTATGGAAGTGATAAACAATTCAACAATAGGAGGACCATTAGTTATTGCCAATCCTCCTCCTATAGCTGAATTTATCAAAACATTTTACAAAACACACTGTAAAGGATTCACAATGCTCAAACTGTAACCTTTTTTAATTCAGGTTTTGTTCATACTTCATGAATTGCGTACTCCCAGTTTTTTGGGAAATGACCTAAAAATCTGCAAAAAGAGGACCACTACATTTTAGTAGTCAGGTTTCTATTGCAGATATCTATACAATTTTACTTTATACATTTTAGAGAAAATTCATTAATATTTATCTGCTTTATACTTAGTAGGTTCTACCTCACTTTACGCAGTTAATACTTCTTCTTTTTTTTGTTTTTTGTTTTTTTGTTTGGAAGTGATCAAAATTACAAAACTAGGAGGACAAGTAGTTGTCTTCAATCATCCCCCTATTGCTGAATTGAACAAATATTACACAATATAAACTTTCTAAAATACACAACCACGTAGCTTTAATATTTCATTTATTCTCGTGTTGAACATATTTCACCAATATTGTACTAAGTTTTTTTCAAAATGACCAAAATATCAGCAATACGAAGACCACTTGTTTCAACAGTCTTCTTTCTATGGCTACAAGTTATAAAACAAATTTACTTTAGAAATTATAAAAAATATCCATTCATATAACTATGATTTGGTTTTTAGAAAGGTACTACGGTGCTTCATGCATATCATACTTATATTTTTGGGACATTATCAAAATATCAACAACATGAGGATTAGTGCCTGTTGACAGTCCTCCTCCTGTTTGCTTAATTTATCAAAACATTTTACAATATATTCTGCAAAATATTTCATCAGTATGACTATTAACATTTATTTTTTGCGGCTTTGAACATACTTTTTGAATTGCCGTTCTCAGAGTTAAATGGAAAAGCCCGAAATATCAGCAATAGGAGGACCACTAGGTTTCAAGAGTCTACCTTCTAGTGCTGTAATCATCAAAACAGTTTACAATATAATTTTTAGAAAATATTCATTCGTATTATGAGTTTTGGAAACAGGTGGTAGGACATGTCATGCTTATCATACTTCCATTTTATGGAAATGATTAACAATTCAACAATAGGAGGACCATTGGTTATCGCCAATCGTCCTTTTATACCTGAATTTATCAAAACTTTTTATAAAACACACTATAAAGGATACACAATCGTCTAACTGCAACTTTTCTTTAATTAAGGTTTTATTCATACTCACGGAGAGCTTACTCACAGTTTTTTTCCAAATGACCTAAAAATCTTCAAAAGGAGAACCACTAGGTTTTAGTAGTCAGGTATCTATACAATTTTACATTATAACTTTTAGAGAAAATTCATTCACATTTATATGCTTTTTATTAAATAGGTTCTACCGCACTTTACATGGTACATACTTCTTTTTTTTTTGTTTGGAAGTGATCAAAATTGAAAAACTAGGAGGACAAGTAGTTGTTGTTAATCCTCCCCCTATTGCCGAATTGTACAAAACTTTACACAATAAGACTTTATAAAATACGCAAATGCATAACTATAATATTTCCTTTATTCAGGTGTGGAACATTTTTCATCTATACTGTACTATGTTTTCCTTGAAATAACCAAAATATCATCAATACGAAGACCACTAGTTTCAACATTCTTCTTTCTATGGCAACAAGTATTAAAACAAACTTACTTCATACATAGCGTACTCTCGATTTTTTTGGGAAATAACTAAATTTTAGAAAATATTCATTCATATAATATGATTTGGATTTTTAGAAAGGCGCTACCATGCTTCTTGCATATCATGCTTTTATTTTAGGACATTATCAAAATGTCAACAACATGAGGACCAGTACGATTGCCAATCGTTCTACTGTAGCTGAATTTATCAAAACATTTTACAAATTACACTATATACGATACACAATCGTCTAGGTGTAACTTTTTTCATTCAGGTTCTGTTCGTACTTCATATATATCGTACTCTCGATTTTTATTGGGAAATGACTGAAATATCTGCAATAGGAGGACCACTAAGTTTTAATAGTCATATTTCTATTGTTGCAATACGCAATTGCATTAGTATAACATTTAATTTATTTAGGTGCTGAATATATTTCATCTATAGTGTACTAAGTTTTCCTTGAAATGAACAAAATGTCGGCAATACGAAGACCGCATGGTTCAAATGACTTCCTTCTACGGCTACAAGTATGAAAGCAATTTTACGGTGCAAATTTTAGACAATATTCGTTCATATCACTATGATTTGGGTTTTAAACAGATGCTACCATGCCTCATGTATGGAATACTTCTTTTTCTTTGGGAATTGGTCAATATTTCAACAATAGGAGGACAAGTAGTTGTCGCCAAATCTCCTCCTATTGCCGAATTTATCAGAATATTATACAATATTACATGCAACCCTTTCACTATAGTATTTTATCTACTCAGGTGTTGAAGTGCTTCAAGCAGAGTGTTTTTAAATTTTAATGGAAATGATCAAATTATTAACAATAGGAGGACCAATAAGTTTCAGTAGTCATCCTTCCATTGCTGCAATTATCGAGACAATTTCATATTTTAATTTTTAGATAACACTCATTCCATTTTTACTATGATTTGTTTTAAACAGGTTCTACCCCACTTCACATATATCACGCATTTTTTTCGGGGGGGGGGGGAAGTAATGTAAACTGAAAAATTAGGAAGACAAGTAGTTGTCCTCAATTATCCCCCTATTGCTGAATTTAACAAGCATTACACATTATATGCTGTATAAAATATACAATAGCATAACTACAATATTTCCATTATTCATGTATGGAGCATGTTTCATTCATAGTGTACTAAGTCTTCCCTGAAATGACCACAACATCAACAATACGAAGACCACTAGGTTCAATAGTTTACCATCTAAGGCTGCAAGTATCAAAACAATTTTACTTTACAAATTTGAGACAATATTCATTCATAGTACTATGATTTGGTGTTTAGAAAGGAGCTACCATGTTCCATGTATATCATATTTATATTTTGAGAAATTATCATATTGCCAACAATATGAGGACCCGTTCTTGTTGCCAATCCGTCTCCTGTTTGCTGAATTTATCAAAACATTGTATGATATATACTTTAAAATATTTGCATTAATATGACTATAAACTTTTATTTATTCAGGGATTGAAGACCCTTCATGCAAGTCGCACTCACATTTTTATGGAAATGAGCAATATATCTGCAATAGGACGACCACTAGGTTTCAAGAGTTTACCTTCTACTGCTGTAATTATCAAAATAGTTAACATTAAAAGTTTAGAAAATATTCATTCTTATTATGATTTTTTGGAAAACAGGTGGTAGCACGTGTCATGCTTATCATACTTATATTTTATGGAAGTGATAAATAATTCAACAATGGGAGGACCAGTGGTTATCACCAATAGTCTTCCTGTAGCTGAATTTATCAAAACATTTCACAAAACACAGTATAAACGATACACCATCCTCGAACTGTAACCTTTTTTATTTTATTCAGGTTCTGTTCATACTTCTTGCACAGCGTACTCTCAGTTTTTTGGGCAATGACCAAAATATCTGCAATAGGACGACCACTAGGTTTCATCTCCTACTGCTGTAATTATTAAAATAGTTTATATTATAATTTGTAGAAAATACTAATTCATATTATGATCTTTTTGAAAACTGGTGGTAGCACGTGTCATGCTTAACATATTTACATTTCATGGAAATGATAAACAATTCAACAATAGGAGGACCATTGGTTATTACCAATCCTCCTCCTATAGCTGAATTCACGAAACATTTTACAAAAAAGCACTATAAAAGATTTACAATCGTCTAACTGTAACTTTTATTATTCAGGTTTTGTTCATATTTCACGGATACTGTACTCACAGTTTTTTTCGATACATGACGTACAAGCAGACCTATGAGTACCTCAGTGTTCTGCAAGATCTGGTTAAGGCATATAATGAAACAAAGCATAGAAGTCTGGGACGGTCTCCATCAGAGGTGAACGAGGGCAACGAGGGTGAAGTCAGACTAGACCAATACATATTGCGAAAGAGAACTGGACAACCGGGAACGAAAAAGAAGAAAAACAAGATGATATTCAAATTTGAAGTCGGAGAAGTGGTACGTATTTCGCATCTAAAAACAATTTTTCAAAAAGACTATGCAGAGAAATGGACAACGGAGCTGTTTAAAATATCCAAAAGATATTTCCGACATAAGATCCCCGTCTACAAATTAGGGGATTGGAATGGCGAAGAAATCGAAGGTGCCTTCTACGAACAAGAACTGCAACCAGTTACTGTGGACCCTGATGCTCTATTTAAGATTGAGAAGATTCTACAGAAACGTACGAGAAATGGTCGAAGAGAACTTCTTATCCGTTGGGCTGGCTGGCCTAAAAAATATGACAGCTGGATCCCAGCTTCAGATGTACAGAATCTATGAGAGCAGGACTGGTGATCCTGTGGGAGAAACAACAACAGTTGCATTTAAATGGCTATGAGAGAATGATATGGATCATTTATATCTATTTCTCTCCAGCAAAGATTCAAAGACTGTGTTTCCAGGAAATAACTCGGCTGGATTCACCGTGCAGCTACCTAGAATCTTAGATCTGCGGGGTACTTGGGTATGCGGGTTAAAAGAAATCTGCATCAAAAATAGATTCCTAGTCACACCGGAGCAACTCGTTGTTTCAACAGATCTGATTGAGGAATCATTTATAGCTGATACTTGGTGGTCCGTGTTGAGGCAGATCCCCATCAAACAAGCAGAGGACATAAATGTTATATTTAGTGACCCATTTTACTTTAAAGTGGTGCAGAACCGAGTGCATAGGGTTCACGTTTACCTTCGAGACGGTGAGCTACAACCAGTGAACTTCAGCAGCGGAGATTTGTTCTGCACATTGCATATGAAGAGAATTGCATGATGTCAACATCTTCTCAACCGCTGAAGACCGACTGGTCTAACTGGGTCCGCTTTTTCGAGGATATGACTCATGGGAAAGTCCCACATTCTTCAACGGGATGGTACATCGTAAATGATCAGCGGGTCCATCCGAAAAACACTAATGCTGAAGCCTCGATTAAACTGGTGACCCCGGTGGCTCAGACATTGGAACAGGCAAAGATGGATTTGAAGGAAGAAGCACAAATGATCAAGGATGCAGCAAATGGAAACTCTATAAGTATCTCTAAAAAGAAAGGAAAGCGGAAGAGAAGGGCTGCAGACCATCCAGAGAAAACAGATAAGATTAAAACAGGGAAACGAGATATTTTCATGCAGTGAGATGGAGGCAGTAAACGAAAAGCTAGTATTATTTGAAACACTTCCCCAGGACTATGGGGTGGACTCGATCAAATGGGTCGAATATAGACCAGCCAGTCAACTCACACCCGGAGCTCCGATTGTCTTTTCCATTCCTCAAAGTCCTTTGTATATGGACCTAAAGAGGTCGCGACTACATGTTAAATGTCGCATCCTGCAAGGAGACGGTTCTACCTTACCACCCATTCCCATTGGTACTGACCCTCCGGATGTAGTCAAGGTGGGCCCAATTAACAACCTTCTGGGTAGTCTCTGGAGTCAAGTAGATGTTAGTCTTCAACAACAGGTCATCACACCCTCTGTGAGCACCAATTATCCATACAAAGCTTACATCGACACTCTGCTAACATCTGGAATGGATGAACAAGGTGGCTGGCTACAAGCTCAACTTTTCAACAAGGATTTTTTGGTGGGGAGCAGCGGAAGCAATGATCCCATATTTGGTACAAACCCGGGGCTCTCTATACGGTCCGCATATTTTCAAGAAAGTAAAATCGTTGACATGGAGGGACCCCTCTACATGGATATCTGCCAACAGACGAGGCTGATATTAGACGGGGTACCCCTAGATATTAAACTCTATCCCAAGCCGGAAACATTTCTACTGATCAGTAGCAACCCAACTCCCAGCTATAGACTGGAAATTATAGAGGTTGTGTTTAAAGCTTGCATGGTAGAGGTTTCTCCCGGCATCCTAATGGGTCATTCTCGGGCCTTAGATTCCAAACCGGCACAGTACTTTCTAGATCGCTCCGATGTCAAAACATTTGCCATCCCGCAGGGTCAATTTGGGTTGACTGTAGAAGATGTCTTTCAAGGCTCCTGCCCGGAGCGGCTAGTGGTGGGACTGGTGTCTTCTTCCGCATTTAATGGCAGTTTTGGAACCAACCCATTTAACTTCCACCACTACAAATGTAATTTCGCTGCATTTTACCTGGATGGACAGAGCGTCCCTGCCACACCTCTTCAACCCGACTATCAGACGGGAAACTATACAGAAGCTTACATGACCCTTTTCACTGGCACTGGCATGTACCAGTCTGGGAAGTGCATTAACGTATCCAGAACAGACTACCAGCATGGGTATACTCTCTATGTATTTGACATGAGTCAAGAGTATAATCCATATTTTCAACCTCGAGCCAAGAAAGGCAACACCCGTTTAGAGCTCAGATTCGCTGAAGGCCTACCAGAATCTGTGACGGCTGTTTTATATGCAAAATTCCCTACAGTTGTTGGTATCGACAAAGCCAGGCGGGTGACTGTTTCATGAACATTAATGAACTGAACCTGATATGACTTAAGTGTAATGTGACTCGAAAAATACATTTTTATCTATATAAACCCCGACTGTTTATGGGACAGGCTTTGAAGTAAACAAATTATAAAGAGTGATGCTGTTGATTAGTTCATTTGAGGATTAGTATGTAAACAATTTATTAATTACAAGTATCTAAACGTGCACGACTGGATGAAATGAAAATAAAGAGAACACAATGCAAAACACAGTCTGTTGTTTCACTTTTTTATTGATTAAATTTTCACAATTAATAATGGTACAAGGCAACTAGAAGGTATCTATGATATACAAACAAATATGACATTTACATGTTCATCCATTTGATAACTTGTGGGGTTTTCTGTTTCCTCTTTTTTGAAGTGTTCTTCATCCTCTGTTTTTCTACATAGGCCCGTATACCGGGAGGACCCTCCTGTGAGGTCAATTTTTGTAATCTGTCTCTATTTCCAAGCAGTCCACGAGGAATGTTCATGTCTCCTAGAGCAGTATAAAACACATGCTAACCTGTAGGGTTAAAATCTTTGTACTTATACTGAGAATCTTTCACTAAATCTACAATGTGAGATCCTGGCACAGCAACTCCTCGATAATTGATCTCCCCCTTGCGGTTCCAGACAAGGTGACCATCCTTCAGGATAAATGAAAGTAATGCCCTAGCTCTAGCTTGCACACTTCTTGGTAGGGTATCCACCACCTCCTCAACCTTGAGATTGTCATCCTTAACTTCATCATTGTCGTCTTCATCATACTCATCGGTAGATATGTCCCCCTCTTTATATTCTGGCTTCTCATCGGTTTGTGAGACTGCGGAGACTGATGACCCACCATAATCCTTTTCTTTTTCTTCTTTTGAAGGCTCAATCTCTCTAATCAAATGCTGATATCTATCCCAGGGAAGCAATATGCTTTTTTGGACTCGATCCATTATGATACTGCTTGCAAAGCTGTAGCTACAGATTCCAACAATATAAGTACCAGCTTGGGACGTAATAACTTTTTCCTCTTCCTTACACCAACCTTTTTGCTGGCCAATGAACGTATCGATTCTTTGTAAACTTGAAGCTTTCTCTTATGTGTGGGAGTGATTGGAATGTGGCCGTAAAGAATATTAAATGTCACATCACCGATTGCATTCAATTGATCTGTTGTTATCGTTTTTAGGAGCTGGGTCCTTTGAGCTTTTGAGGGTGTACTTAATACCAATCTCAAAAAGTCTATGTTTCTCTTGACCACCTGTGTCATGATGCCATCTGTTAGTCTCAAATTAGAAAATCAACGTATATATCAGTCACTTATGGTTTTGGAACATACACTATTGGCTCCTCCCCGGGGAATATACGAGTTCTCATACGATACCGGTCAGAACCGGTTGGAGATAAATCTAGAACCAAATAACCGTAGTCCTTTTGCATACAGTCTTTGTATGCCTCTACCAACATATTGGCTTTTCCAGGATAGACTTGTCGACCCAAATGTGATATCTGAGAGGCATCTCTCACATTTTTCATCAGTACGTAATACCACGTGTTCAATGCAATTGTTCGACTTTTCTTACCTTGTTGGAAGAGATTCTGAGTGATAAAGATGACAGTCAAATTAGAATGATGACATCCTTGGGTGAAGAGCAGCTCCATCTCATGGTTCTGGATGACTTTCTGAGAAAGATCATCGAGCACAATCAATTTGTGTGCTCTGTCTGCTGTAAACTGGTCCAACTCTTCTCGAGTTGGCAAACCGTCATGCATTGTCAGGTGTTGCACCGTATTTTCAATTTCTTTATAAAGCGGTTGCCATATTCCGTAACAGTACAGAACCTGACACGGTGGGTTTTCAGGATACATGGCATCGAGATGTTGCAACAGTTTATATACCCAATAAGTTTTTCCTGACCCGGTTACTCCGGTTACCATCATGCTACTGCGAGGCAGAAATGGAAGTAGGCTCTGCACTTCCCATGGAGGTTTAATCTCCTTAGCATCAGATCCTTTAATACATGTATTTGGTTGGGGTGGCCCCCAGGTTAAAGCACTCTCTGGTCTTACCGGAGTGGCCATAACTGTTTTGGCTGACAACCACGCTCGTCTTTCTGGTATATCTAACCCGTGCACTTTCATGAGGTGTAATGGAAGACGCTTTATGACGGATCCACAGCCCGGTACGGGGCACGTTTTATACTTACGACCAAAACCATTTTCATTTCTGGCTAACCTAGTTTCCATTATTACTTTTCTTCTTTTTAACTGGTTCAGTCCATGAAACCGAGTTAAATGTTGTGATAGTCTTGTGAGATTGTCTCTACAGCACAGAGGACATTTTCTGTGCAGGCATGGCATATTGTGAGATGTCAAATTTGGAAAGAAAAAAAATGAATTTCCACATGTCTAAGTAACACTTATATAGGGGTTTTATGTAAGCTATGATTCAAAGATGAAAATGAGGCTGCTTTGACTCAGACAAGTGGCTGCAATGGCACCTGGCATGTACATTATGGCTGCTTTGGCACATGTGCTTACACAAAAGTTGTGTGCGAGCTATATTTGGAAAATGAGATTGAGGCTGCTTTGACTCGTACAAATGGCTGCAATGACACCTTGCATATATTATGACTGCTTTGACACATAAGCATTTAGGGGTGAGACTGCTTCAGCGAATGAGATACGGTATATCAACATATGTGCTATTTGTGTCTATAAAATGTTAACTCTATAGATATCCAAATCAGACTACTTTCGCCAATCCAAGGTGCATGAGGTGCACATACACGCAAACATACACAACAACAATATGATACCACATTTTACTAAATACAAAATAAAAATACAAATGCATCTCTTGTTTTGGTATGATCTTTTCATTTATTGCTCTCTTGTTTTGAAAAACTTGTAAAGCTATAAGATGACATGGGAGTAACCTCCATTCTCAGATAAAACCATTTTATCACAAAATATTAAACAATTGAATAATGCCCATAGGCCAGTGTATCGAGACCATTGTCCAACACATATCGCTTATCATCATATGGAGACAGCCCAATTTTGTTTATGTTGATAGTGTACAGATGGTGGTCATAACTTCGGATCTGGGTCATGTTCGCCATCTTGATCTGTTCCTCAAACAAACAGCGGAGAAAATGTTCGTGGGTTATATCATGTTTTATTGTGCACTTTTTAACTCCTTTGGCCGTCCGTTTTGAATTATCGGGACAAAGTAAGGAGTACATTTTAGATTTTAAGCCCACAAATTCGTGGGGTGGCACACCTTTGGTTTCATCTTTCATCTTTCCCAGCGCCTTTTTATTTACATTGCTATGTAGGGGGTGTGTAGCAGGATAGTCACTAAAATCGTAAAGGTGGGAGTTTGCCTTCATGTCATCGTATATGTCGTGGGTCTCTATTTCATAGCATAACGAGTCTGTGTCGGTAAAAAGCAGTCTGGCTCTAGATCCATATTTCACTTTTACATGATTATAATGAAAATCATACATCAGTATTTTCGACAATTCTAATATGGAAAACCCAACATAGATAGGGCGATTCAGACAAAGGTTTATTTTACTTCGGTGAACACCTGCCAAGTAAGGGGTGAAAATGCGAAATGATTTGAGATTGAGTTTTGCTATTAATTTCTTAAATTTCTTGGGGCAATTTACCAGATCTAAGTTAATCCTATTACGTAAGTTCTCCATTGTTTTTCCAAAAACCGAATTATTCATCAGTTTATAAAAATCTTTCTCAAAGTCATTACAGGCCTCTTTACGCTTTTGTGCATTAAAACTGATATAATCCTTCAGCCAAGGACTCTGTTTAAATGTTAAGACACGGTGAACGGTTTTTATTTGCAAACCCTGAGCTAAATAGAATTTCAAATTCCTGTAATGCACTACATAGTGAGACTTGTCAAACAAATTGGGAATTAACTTTTTGCCAGTTGCCTTCCCTGAAAATCCAATCTTATTTAAAACGTCTTTTGAATATTGAGAGGTCATGTCATTTGTTACTTCGATGGTTTCGGGTGCCAGGGGATACTCGCTATGCAGGTCATGAAGGTGATCTGGATAGGACAAGTCTACCTCTAAAATGTATCCATCCTCTGCATCGTCAGCTTCTGTTGTAATATCTAGGTCATCGATTTCTTCTCTACCCAGCCATTTAAATCCGCATGTTGGTAAATACTCAGACATGGCCCAACCATATAAATTATTTGCATCGAGATATATTATATACTTAGAGGGGTCATTGGGGTCGAAGGTCTCTGGTATGTGAGGGTTATTTGCCTTACTGTAACGATGTGAAATTGTAGAAATTCCACCTCTGATTCCCTTTTCAATAAAAAGATACATGTCTATGTCAGTCAAAAGCTCTAGTCTTACGTTAGTCATTTTCAAGCAGGCTTCCCAGGCAAGACCAGGAGAAGTATAATAGTGGCAAGGATCCAGTCCATATGCATGTAGACATACCTTGCGGAAACGTTGAAATACATCAGCTAATAAAATTGTATCCGTCTTCAGGTATAAATCGTGATAATCTGCCATGGTTCGCATGTCAAATGAATTCCAGATAGCTTTAGCATGTTGATAATCTTCGCCAGAAATGGGTTCATTTGTCAGGTCATTATAAAAGGCTGACTGAGGTGGTAGTGAAGATTCTTTAAATTTGTCAGGACCAGTCATATAACTGTATGGATACACCCCCTTTCTGAGGAGCATCGGAATTTGATGAGATTTAAAATGCCTTTTCATAGTATGGAAATGGGAATCCCCTGATTTAGCTAGATTGGAAACTAATTTATCAAGTGAGGCTCCCATGAACTGAAAGGAATCTAGGAAGACAAGTTTACCCACTGAAAATGATATATACTTTTCCATATTATTTGGAATACAATTTATGGTCTCTCCTTCCAATTTACCAAGGCCAGGTACTATTAAGTGAGAATCAAAACCTCTCAAGTTGTGTAAAATTATAGGTATGCGTGGCCTAAATCTGTAGTTTGAGTTACAGTTGTTATGAGCTGCACCACGAAATGTGCCAGTAATGTGGCAATGGTCACGAACTCTATCTCTACCTAAACTTTTATCACAAATATGACACTTTTTAGCAGAATAAAATTCTTTCCAGTCTTGTTTACATAGTTTCATAGGTTTAACATTCTTTAATTTTCCTAATATTTCATCCTCTTCATCTTGCATATCTCTTAAAAAACGATCTACAGCTTTGGGACCTCTGTAGACCACTGCAGGTTTTGACTGGGTGGAATCTAAACCAATTATGACATAACTGTATCCAGAGGGGTGATGGTGTTGTATTTCCTTGGTGTATGAGCCAGATGTGTGTGATGGTTGATGTTCTTCATCACGGATGATCGGTTTTGGGAAAGTCTCAAAATCCGCATATATTACATAAGGTATAGGTAGTTGTCTTTCGATACTTTTAAAATAGAGCCATTTTTGTTCCTCTGTTGGTAGCTTTACACGTTGAGGGCCATAACATAAACAGTCTGACATGTGGCTGTGCAGAGAATGTTGTTGCTTAAATCCGTGTAGGCAATAGGGACAGTGAAAACGTCTTCCAGCTTTATTTCTCAATAAACGATCTAGATTTTTAATTAAGCAGTAATGCCTTTCCTGTCCCTGGGTGATCAATAACAAATTTATGTGTTTAAACTCTTGATTAGGTTTTGCAGTTATATATAGTGGATAAATGTCCTTCTGGAAACCAAATACATTTACAGTAACATTATTCTGCTCTTCAAATTTTCGTAGTTTGGATGATATAATTGGCATGGGCATTTCATCATATTTTAGATGTTTTATGTAGGGTTTGTACCAGGTTATTCTCTCAGGGTGATGTGGAGCAGGGTGCAGAGCAGCAAGAACAGACCAGAGAAAACATCTGTTGTCCCTGTTTTTGATATTAAGGATGGCTTTTTTATTTGCTAGTTTAGCTGGTAGAGGGAGATAACTACTTCCTCTGACGGGTTGATAGGTGGCTACATTCAGGTCCAACTTTATGATAAAGTCGATCACCCAGTTACTTCCCTCTAGAGCTTGAAACTCTAATATGTTATTCATCAACTGTCGCAGTGATAGGTCAAGCTGGTGGCTTATGTCGGTGGCAGGTAGACTGGTCATACAGGAGGTTCGGTGATATGTGATGGTAGTTGTATCTTCGTGCTCTTTATCGGGGTCGATTTTGTAGCGGATAAACTGTACCTTTGCACATAGATACCACTTTACCCCCTGTCTTGAATTCACCTAAAGTAATAAAAAAAATACTCTTTTACTCTTTTATTCATTTTGCTTTTTAAAAAAGAGTTAAACAATTTTTACATGTCTATAATCCACACTTGAGTCATGAAAAAAGGCTCTCCAAGTATGTATATATATAATGTCATACCATATTGAGAAAATTTTCTTTTAAAAATCATTTTCTTAAAAAAAAAAAAAAAAAAAAAAAAAAAAAGAGAGGTAGCAGAGAAATAATTTACAAAGTCATTATATTACAATATTATAAGACTGAAGCTTGATAAAACACCTGAAAATTTACCATTATTATTGGTATTGTGGTAATCATTGGAGTGCAATATCCAATTAACGATAAGTCACTCACTTCAACAAAATTAACAAATTATGGGGTCTGTTTCAAGTAAAGTTACTTTTCAACAGAGAGTGGAAGAGAAGTGCCACCAGCACGATATTTGGCCTTATTTTGTAGCAGGTAATTAAAAAAATCATTACCTCTTGCTGGAGTTGGGAAGTAATGTTATCTCTATTTTCTGCAAAGAACTGAAGAGGGTCTTGCCTATTTTCCACAGTAGCCAAATATTCTATGCGTCGTGCATTATCTTGGAGGGCATCTTGGCATGGATTCTTAATATAAAAAACATAGATATTATTGCAGTTGTGACATAGGTGTGAATAAAAGGTCTACAAAATGCATATATAGGTATCATGTAAAGAGATGTCAAGCTTACCCTGTGCATTAAAAAAAAAAAAAAAAAGATAATTTAAAACAATTATTAAATAATGAATTGTTCCTTTGAAGAGATATAATAATAATAATTGCCCCCCCCCCAAAAAAAAGATATATATAAAAGTAAGTATAAATCAAAGCTCATTTATTTATTTATTTTGGTCAAAACTGTATGTTATGATGTTTATATGTTTCATATGATACATCACATCCTTGGTGTGATATGTCAGACCTGTGACTTAAAGTGGGTATATTATTAACCAAATAAATAATTTTTTTTGCCACTCCATATATGTATAACCAAATGTTGGCATCTTTAAATCTAGGGACTTGAAACTAACTTACTTGACACCCAGCTTGTTCAGTGGGATCATTGCTTGCTGGCATTTTGTCCATATCCTTCTTACTGCAAAGTCTGTCATGATTCTTTAAGCTGCTTTTTCTTGAAAACTTTTTGTGGCAGTGTTCACATTCATATCCGATATTCTGATGTGTTTTCATGTGACGGTTGTAGTTTGACTTGTCAGAAAATAATTTTCCGCAAATGTGACATAGATGAGCCATTGTCTTCCAAATTATAAAATATGCAGTTCAGACCTATGGATATCGTTATAAAACCTTAGAATGAGTGGATCCTTATAGTATCACTAGTCCCTAAATACATATATGTATATGTACCCGGGGTCTGCTACTCATAAAGCTTGTGTCCTGTAAATAACAACGAGTTAAACTAAACAGTGAAAGAGTAAATGCTCGTATAAGCAAAACCTCGCCTTGTTTGCTAGAGGCGTTAACACTTTAGTTTACAAAAGCTACAATGTGAACATAATATCTACTTGTGGTCGTTATACGGGTCACAGGTAAACTTGCAGCTGCGAGGCCTAATCCACTAATACCTTGGACAAATAAGCAGAGACCAGCTTTATACAACGCTGACTCTTTCATTCTACTTTAACCCCCCCCCCCCATATTACCGCATATAGGCTTATATTAACACAGTGTTAATAGGACTGGTCTGCCTGGTCCATGGTCCATAGTATTTCTTTCTATATTTCATTGTCTCAGAACGTACCCCATTCATCTACTTATATATATATATACATATATACATATACCCACATATGTTCAATTATCTGTCGCTTATCAATTATTTCCTGTCCTGTGTGTCCTCCTCTCCAGAATAATGGCAGTTTGCGATCTTCTATTATATTGTGATCCCATGTGTTACGTATAACTGTGTATTTTGTCATTTTATGTTGTATCTTATTGTCTTTTACAATTTGTTTTTCTCTTTACATTACGCTATGTACGGTTATATTTTGTATATATTTTGTATTTACACGAGGAGAAGAATTTGTATTAGCCTTTGGCTACTTTTCTAATCCTCTTGAAAGAAATAAAGTATATCAACAAAAACAGACGGAGAGAAAGAGAGATGTCATTTTGTATGCACGTTCCATGCTGCATACACTATACCAGATGAGGGGTCCAGATGGGCGGTCTTCATAGATCATGATCATGACGAGGTGACGACTGAGACAAGTGTCCTGTTAATGATAAACAAACATCAATCCCAGCATATACTAGAATTTTAAAAAATGAAAAAAACACACACACACTCACACACACACAGAACGCCTTATATGTGTTGAAAATCCATTAGTTTCAACGTTGTATCAGTGATAATACTGTGCATTGTCACATATGAATAAATAAGTCTACCCGTTTCCTGGATTAGACACAGAGTTTAATAGACAGTACACCATGACCGAGGTGATGATGTTACAGTTTGGACGCATGGGTAATTGTTTCTTGCCAGCCAAGGCGAACTGTGTTTGCTTACATAATTGATCTGACAGTGCGACACGCACTTCAATCGCCATTTAACAATAACGCAAAGTAAGTCTGTTTTGCAGACAAGAAAGTTTCCAATTCCCTCAAAACGGAATTGGAAAAGGGATGGGGCAATTAATGCAGAGTTCAATGTTCGTGGCTTTGGCTTGGGTGCTGGTACATGTATGTAAGGTTGTCAGGAGTGTTAATTATATGCCAAGCCTATTTCACTGGTTCTTCTGCAAATTTTGGTCTTTCTCGTGATAAAGGGGACCATACACACTGTCTTGCTTTCCCTGGGTTTTGCCATTTATATAATTGGGCCTAATGTATAATTTTATTCTGTAGAGATATGTAACCAGTGTTACTTTACAAATGAAGATCTGCAATAAACCGATCGCGACACAAAACCGAAACTTCGTGACTGGTTTGTAGCGATAACGCGACAGATAGCTCACACACACACACACACACATTATACATGACCGATCGACCAAGCAAAAAGCAGTGTGCAGAGCCACTTTGCAGACAGACTACGAAAAAGAAAAGACATGAGTCACAGCTCTATGGTAGAAATTTATATTTACCTGTTGAAACAAACGTGATATCGTAATTTTTTATGATGTATTGTACTTGTTCTGACAAGATTCTGGGAAGCACACTTGGTGTAAGCTGTAGTTTGGCAGTTGAATGTGGGTGGGTTTCCGTGTAGATCTCCATGCATGTACATTCTTTGGAGTGACATATCTTTTAATATTGTGATCTCCTGCTAGGGTTTAAACCCTCAAAAAATTCCGATAAAGCAAAAACAGATAAAAGATACTCAGTTGGTAAGTTAAATGCTTCATCAGTAGAATTTAAAAAGCGATGTCCGATAAGGAAGCAAGTTTAATCATGCACAGCCACCTCAATTATGCTTAATTCCGTTCCTTAAATTCCTTAAACATATATAAATTGTAAATGCTTTACAAACTTCGTTGATATGATACCAATAATTGATTTAATATTTTGCCCAATGATAGATGCATATAAGAGCATGCACTTTAATCACATGCAGAAACGTAGCTCAAAACATGCTTGGTGGACTTTATCGTGTAGAAAATAAAAAATCTGCCATAAAGAGCTCAATTATGTATTACATTGAAAACTATTATATAGCAATCTTTTTTACTGATCAACCACCGAACCGGAGTTCTGGGACTTATGCCAGTGAAATTTGTGCACACGTTTCGGTGCATCATGCATACCTTGTTCCAGCAACAAATAGTGAATGCCTTTGGGGGGGGGTTGTTTTTTGTTTTTTTGTTTTTTTTGTTTTTTGTTGTTGTTTTTGTTTTTGTTTTTGTTTTTTTGTTTTGTTTTTTTGTTTTTGTTTTTGTTTTTTCGTATGACATGACATGTTGGGGGGGGATATTATAACTTTTATGTCTAAACACTGTATTAAAGACCCTTTTTTTCACCGAACGATTATTTTTCCACACGAACACTACCTGTGAAGGACTTGTCCTCTTGGTCTTTGGCGCTGATAATTTTGTCACCAGGATTTCCATGAATCAGCATCAATTTCCTCAGACATGACTGGCTTTAAGTTTATTTGTTTGTTTACTTATATGCTTGTTGGCTTGTGTACAGAGTTTAGTTCAAGGATCAAAGTCTGATATTTACCGTAAATATTATCATTAATGCAACATGTATTAAAATGTTCTTTCGAATACCAGTTTTACCTGTTCGCTCGATCTTGGTATCATGACCGTACGCTAAGCAGTGCAAGATATAGTAATAATAATAATAATAATAATAATAATAATAATAATAATAATAATAATAATAATAATAATAATAATAATAATAATAATAATAATAATAAAGATAATAACAACAACAACAACAACGAGATATAATAATAACAACAAGAACAATTAATTTGGAAAACTACCCCGTTACAACAGGGGCACCAATCAAGCGGAGTTATTTCATGGTGGGTCCACACATTTCCTTTGAATTCATTTGTAAAATACAAGTATAAACCAAAAAAAGTTAAAATATTCAGTAAATTAATTCCGTTAATTAGCTAACATACGGGAAGGTGTTAAACGGAAGTGAAACAAGCGAAATCACGATATTGCGAAAATAAAAAAAAACAAGAAAACGCTAATGCGAAAACACGAAAATGCGAGTGCGAAAACACGACATAATTTCTGTCGTATTTTCGCGGTTGTGTTTTCGCATTTTCGTCTTCGTGTTTTTTACTTTAGTGTTTTCGCTGTCGTGTTTTCTTGTTTTCGACCAAGGAAAAAAACAGCAAAACAAGAAAACGAGAAAACGCTACTACGAAAACACGAAAATGCGAGTGCGAAAACACGACACAATTTCTATCGTGTTTTCGCGGTTGTGTTTTCGCATTTTCGCCTTTGCGTTTTTTATTTTAGTGTTTTCGCCTTCGTGTTTTCGTGTTTTCGCTTTCGCATTTTTATGGAGACAGAAAAATATTTTAGTTGGCACTTTTGTGCCACCATATGCAGAGGACTTTTCGTGTGAGTGTTCAATTCATTTAATACGGCAGTGTGTCCGACAGGTAGCGCTATGTTTCAAAAGTTGTGTCAAGAAAAGAGGTCCCGCATTTCGAGGCACACGGACGAAATGACTGTGGGGGGCTGTTGAGGCTATTTTGCGTCAGCCACGTCAGTGGTTCACGCAGAATGCTCCTACACTACAGTCATTTCGTCCATGCATGGACCTAGTCGACTGGGTCCATAGTCCATGTGCCTCTCAATGCGTAAATGACCCATTCTTACGATACTATTATGTAATTAGCAAATGTATGTCAAGGTTGTAACGCATAGTCATAGGTCAGACAATATTTTTGCCATCGATGCATCTGCACCACAACGCTTTCAACGCAGACAACGACAATACCGTCACCAGTTTGATAACATGGATATATTGGGATTAATCGAGATATCTAACTGGATTCTAATATTGCTGGGCTTGTTTATTTCGTACTATGTGTAAGTTTTTTATTGCTTACAATTCCTCATAGTCATAGTTCAGCATTCAGGGTAATGCTTACAGGACCCGGCTTCGTGGGCTGCTATAAACCTGGTTTGTTAGGGTCTGTCCCGGGAGTCTGTCCATAAATGTCATTATTTTCATAGACGAAGAAAACACTTTCATTGCCGTTTGACCACCGCTCAAAAGGTGGCACAGGCATATTTGATAATGTGCTGCCTGTGTTACCATTCGACAATGTATTATGGCTACTATAATTTTGATATTCTTATTTTTACCTCTTTTTTCCACATTGCTGTATTGCACTATGGAGAGAATCTTAAAATATTTGCCTCTTCTAAGTAAAGCTATGAAAGTATATATTATGACTGGAACATAAAATTAACGACGCACTGCCGTTTATTTAAGCTCCATGCATGTATATTGATGTGGTATCGAAGTGAGACAATGAATGGATACCTTGTACCTGTGAACTTAGAACAAATTAAGTCAACATGCATGAAATCTTTGTACAATTGCGGAAAAAATAGCACCATATGATATCTTTTTTTGTTAATCAATGAAATCAGTACATATTTTGGAAACCCCCTACAATTTTTCAGGGATTTGTAAATATTTTTTCTATTTCAAACTTAAAAAATAATGTGAGCACTTACACATTTTTGCAAGACGAGATGAATTTAAAGTCACATTCCCGCATGTTTTGTCTACATATTTGTTATTAAAAGGCTTAATATACATTGCATACACTCATATTGAGTTACTTTATGCATATTTTTGCATCCTTAATTTATTTGTTTGCTTTTACCCACATATATAATGTTTGCTATCAAGTTTCTGTAATCCTTACATGTATCGCCACCTAGCGACAAAAGTAGCACCGTGACATCCCAATTTTTTGCTTGTATTTTGTTTCAAATGCCAATATCTTTGTTCACACCAAAATCTAGAGATTTCTAAATTCTTTTGACCAGTGTACCGAACGTCTTTAAGTACGGCAAATAAAAATGCCCAATACGCTAGAACGGAAAACCCCTTACCCCCACCCCACCCCCATAACCCCTAAGACATCATGAAAACGATAAAGGTGCAAAATAAAAACCGGATAAACTAAAAAACAGAAGTTAGCTTGTAAGCAAATCTGTCTGCGTGTGAAAGGTTTGTGTGCCTTAATGCCAATAATTCAACTTCTCACAGATATACTGTCGTTGGATATTCCATAATGTTAGTCAATACATAATCGAACGTGATAAAATCATATCTAGCTCCAATATTATGTTCTGTCATATGATGAAACAGTTTAACTTCCAAGTGCATATGGTTTGCACGTATCTGTCGCTGTTGATATTGATATCAAGAATAATTTGAAAGGTGATTTGTCAAATATCTCAGATGCTAATGACACTGGAAATTGTATTGTAACAAATGGCAAGTACATCGTGGAAACCCACGAGCCTGGGTTACAAGGTAACGTGTGCATTTTTACACTTATGGTGTGACAGTTAGGTGCCTGTGATGGTTGTGACTTTGAATTTGTGCCAGTATTTTTTAATGTTTGATGGATGCAAAATTTGACTTTTTTCCCTTGATTTTCTCTGTAAACTCCGTTATGAACAAAAACAAAACAAAAATAAAATAAAATAAAACAAAACAAAACAAAAAACAAAAAAAACAACAATAAACAAACACACACACACACACACACACACGCACACACACACACACACACACACACACACACACACACACACACACACACACAAAAGCCCCACCAAGTTTGACCCCCTATCCCAAGGAATGTTTTGTTCATACGTGGAAATGATGATGTTATGTTCGCCATTGGGATGTGATTTTATAAATAGCATGTATACATATTAATTTCCCGCCACAACTGCATACCTGATTGCCTAGTCTCGCTTGGATATGGCGACATACAAGTCGGTACCTGTGGAGACAAGCGGGATATTACTAATATTTTGAAAATAAAGAATACTTATTAAAGGCAGATGAAAATTGTTCTTTATATATTGCTCGGAAAGTACTAGATGAATACCAGTTTGGCATTTGGGAGCTTAAATCCCCCCCCCCCCCAAAAAAAAATCTAATTTAGTGAGAAATGAAAATACGGCCCTGTCTGTGACAGTGATGTGACCCACACGTCCCGCGTGATCGCCTGGCGTCAAACCCGTGCTTTGTGACGGGAAACTACTATGCGTACGGCGTATTGCGCTGACTTTCCAGAGGCATACACGTGGTATTCAGGCAATGTTCTCTGTAAAATTTTATTCCAGTGCCTCACGTGCGTCTAAATATTTTGATCGGCTTTCCGCACAAAAAGGAAGGTTGCAGGTGGCCTTCCCTTAGATGGGCCACCAACAAATGTATTTCTATCAATTAATTTTTCAACAAGTCACGTATTTTGAAGGTCACACTTTTCTTTACGTTTTACAGAAACAGCACCAACACAAGCAATGATCATGCGACCAAACCGTTCGACAACAGGTCGTAATACGGAGGCGTTCCTCCTGTATTCCATCATAATGATAATTATGATCTCGGAATCTCGGAATTTGCAGTCTGTACAAAGCTCCGTTCGCGAGTCCCAAAGAAATGCGCAGTTCAACTTTGATGTTGACAGAAAACCGGGACAAAAAACATCATTTTGGCATGATAATAGTACATATACCAGTCCAAATACCTGGCAATTTTTTGTAGAGAGTCTCTGAAACTAAGGAATGAAAACAAACAGATAAAAATGAAAGAAGAGTGCATCTCCCATCGTTTACAATACAGATACCCTTGATATTAACATTCAAAAGTGGCATTTGAGTTGCAGGTGCATCACAGAAATGGAATTGCCTGTATGTCAACCCGTTGGTACTTTTTGCAACACACACACACACACACACACACACACACACACACACACACACACACAAAGTTTAGGAACACTGTTACCAAGAAGCAAACTTGTACTAATAAATAGAGATCAAAGTACTTTTTTAACTTTACAAACAATTATTATCATATGAAATGACAGTATATATATTGACACTGCTTTTAACAATTGCTCACTTCCACCCCGTATACCCCAAATTTGTTATTTGTGTTCTTCCACATTTTTGTCGACAGGTACATGACCTGGCCGTATGACACATTTAAGCGTCTAAATATCCCGTATGAGAAGCCTTGGCCAATAATTGGTGACATGGGAAATGCAATGAGAAAGGTAACATCACATGTACATATGTTCTAGCATGTAATATGTTTGTGTGTGTGTGTGTGTGTGTGTGTGTGTGTGTGTGTGTGTGTGTGTGTGTTGGGGCGGGTGCGGGCGGTCACCGTGGGGCGGAGTTGGGGTGAGGGTGTAATTGGTACTCTTGTGCAGTTCACAAATGCCTGACATTCTCAATCTTGATCTCGGGGGAAAATAGCCATTGGTTCCCTCGGTAGTAGTTGCGCGCGTCACTGTTTACAATAAATATACGAGCATATGGTCCACGACCACTGTCGCCATCTGGCGAGTTTTGTCTAGTTCCATGCTTGCAATACTCCGCACACAAATTGGCAAATAGTTTGAAAAGTTTGAAAGGGTACAAGACGAAATCTTGTACCAAACTTCTATTTGATTATTAAAATTTGCACGTTTGACCAGCCATGATCTTGAGGCGGCCCAATATACCCCTAGGCCTGTTTCTGACAGTCATTCTTGTAACATTGTCCTCGGGATCTTGGATCTAAAATTTAGAATTGATTTTATTTTTCTACAAAAATTTTATTTTTCAAAATAGAGCCCTGCCATAACATTTTCTCTTCGATATTGCCCTGTAGCAATAATGTACTACACCGCAACATTGTATATATGCGACACGGTATGTATCTACCAATAATGTACATGGAACAATAGGAGACATTCATATTTAACTGCGATCCTGCTCACTTCCTGTTTTGCCGGAGCAACAGACTGATGCTTCCACCATGATCAGGGCAGATTTGTATTACATACTACATAAACATCCATAAATAACACCTTTTCAACCAAAAGAGAGCCCATTTCTAATTGTTTTAGGCATCCTTTATGTTTCAAATATATGTCAATACATTTTTTAAAGATTATTGTGTGTTTGTGTTGTTCATTTTGTTAAGAAAGTACTTTTGACCGTGCTAAATACATGGATGTGCCCTGATGCAGGTGGCTCCCTCTTTTGCTCAAAAGGTGTTAGAGCAGGACCGCATTTAGATATGAATACATCCTATTGATTCATGTTTTGTGAAACTGCCTCTGTTAGAGCAAAATTAATGTATATTGCTTCTGTATTGTTACGATGGGTGCTAACTTGATTACATGTTCATAAACAGGACGAACTCCAGAAAAAGCAACGTCTTCCCATAAATTGAAATAGAGGGAAAGTCATGTGTACTTAGTTTACTGGATAATGGTTTAATGGATAATTTCTACGTTTTTCAATTTATGCCATGCTAAGTAGTTTTTGAATTACCAGTGAAAAGGTATACATTTTTTAAGTATGAATTTATAGTATATAAACGATTCACATTTTCTTAAGTTTATATTTAAAGCCAAACGCTTACCTTTGAAGTTGCCTGCATGGTAGTCTCACCGGGTGCCGCGCTTTTTCATGAGGACAGTCATTGGCCTAAGATAAAAAGTTTGGTCACCGCTGCTATAAGGGCAGTCACGGAAGCTAAATGAATTTCAACACATTTAAATGGTGTATAATAATTCCATATACAAATATAGGTTTTTACCTTCAGTGGCCCACTTTAAAGAATGAAAAAGAAGTCAGTGGAACATTAAAGGTGGCGTTGAGTAATTATATATTAATGGGCATTCTGCTACATGTAATGACTGATTAATATAAGTATTCATCTTCATGTAAATGTTTGACAGGGCATACTAGAAAGAGATGTTGAGCTGGCACGGAAATACAGAGGAGAACCGTGTTTCGGGTAAGATACAGAGAATAATTGGAAAAAGGGGGAGATATGGCAGCATGTAGTCCTATGGGGTTTGGTTACTTATAGAGTCCCCTAAGCTTATCAAATGGTAATAGCAGAGAGCCGATTTTTTGAACGATTGTTAGCATTTCTTGTCAAAAGCTGGCATGTCTCGGCGTTGTACACGGGGAACTACGGGGCATCTTGTATGGCACTGGAACTTCTGTTTTTCGGATTTTGTAAAGAAGTAACAGATTATTTTTATAAACTTGGTTTTTTTTTTAGTTGTTTTTTTCTGGCTTTTGTTAATTTTTTCTTCTTTGGTGGTTTGATGCTTGCACATGTGTAGATATGTTTTTTGCAATGGTGTTTTCATGGCGGGGCTTAAAACATATGTGTGAAGAATTGTAGAAATTCCAGTTGCTACTCGTAAAAAGTAAATATTTCTTCATCATGAGAGCGGTCAACAAGTGGAATCAAACTTTTTCTATCGTCAAATATGTTGACATTTGTACAAGGTGGGTTTATGCCTTTTATTTTCTGCACACGAAAATGAAATCGGTGACTAAATGCTCAGCCTGACAGTGAGGGCCTGTGGTCTATTTCCAGGTCTCACAAGTGACATTAAAGTAGAGAAAACTAATTAAACTTTCATCGTTACATTTCGGTTTTTCGTATCAACCACAAACGAGTTGTACATTAACTGGAAATCTACAAAATGTGTACCGTTATTTTTTAGAAGTGACGTCAACATAAAACCACATTTTAGTTCAACTTACCAGGAAGGTTTGATAGCTTTGGCCATAGAAACAGCATAACTACGGTTGTTATGTAAAGGTGATATGACGCTCAGTTGCAGGTGTCTGTTCTCCCAGTTCGCGGTGAAAGCAGTCGTTAAACTATTTTTAAAACATCAACTTTCTGTCTTTATTCTTGCTCTCGCGAATTACTGGGGTTTTGCTCTACACTGTTCCTCGAATCCATTCCTCGCCCACAGTAAACATGAGCGATGAAGGCACCAAGGTAGTCGCTGTTTGTCCCATATGTAACTTGCGGGAATGTGTGTTCAGCGAAAACTTCACGCATGCGATGATGATGAAGATGATGAAGATGATGATGATGATGATGATGATGATGATGATGATGATGATGATGATGATGATGATGATTGCGATTTGATTTACAAATACGATGATTAGTTCAGTAACATACTTCAAATTTAATCAGGTATTCCGTCTGACACCGTGCAAAAACACAAAATTTGTGATAATAAGTTGGACTGAATCGCAATGAATAAATAGATAAATAAATGAATCCCTCTTTCTTTTTCTGTCTGTCTGTCTCTGCGCATGTTCAATGTTTATTTGTACGGAATTTGAAGATTGTGACACTTTTTTTTTGTTCCGAGGAACAATTTATGAACGTCTTTAGCAAATGCAGTCATTGTTTGTGTCGGAAGATTTGTGACAGCGATCAACAGCCACCTCTTTACTTCTTGGGTCTCAAAGTTTGGGGATAAATTGGCATAAAGATAACACTTGGATGTCATTTTGATTTCTTTCGTTGAAAGTACGGTCGGTATGTAATGTCCCGTTGTATGGAATTTGAAGATTCTGACGATTTTTGGTTGAGAAGCAATTTATAATTGTTTTCAGCATTTTTGATCAGTTTGTCTTAGACAAAGGGCCCTGAAACCGTTTTAACAGATGTTGACATGGATATCGAGAGCGACACTCCTAGTGAAGCGGGTGCGGACAAAACAGTC